>JARGSG010000242.1:0-26470 GCA_030374805.1 Gracilaria gracilis | reverse complement strand
TGTCAGGGTTCTGGCTCTCGGCTAACCGCCTGAATGCTTTTGCCTATGGCGCCCGTCCACAATCCAGCATTCCTTGACGACACGCTCGTACCGGTCCTCACCCATCACGAAATACGCACCTGGTACATCTTCTTTCGCTCTACTTTGGAGGAGCAACAGAAATGCGTCCCAGTTCTGGAAGATTCAAAGCCTTGCTGAACTTTTGCTCGAGGATTTCAATATGCCCATTCCTTATGGCACGCAAGGGATCTGAAGGTTCACGGCCAGCGTTAATAGATTGATACGAACAACTCTTCGTTCAAATTTGTCAAAGTCGATCTCTGGAATGGCTAGCCTCTTCGTTGCTTCTTCAATGGCCTTCTCGGTACTGGTACCCCCAAATTCATCTACATGTACTACTTCGTCATCATCGACTGCCACAACATCGTCTCTATCATCATATTGCGCATCGTGTTGACGCTGTTGTGGTGGCTGCGGTTCTGGGCCAGGTAGAATGTCATCTTCATACTCCACAGGGTTGCATGGCCGTTGATTCGACTCGTTCACTCTTTCGGTCGATGGAACCATTACTTCGCGCTTCTTGGCTCTGCTTCCTTGGTGCACAGAAAAGGTAGTACTTCTCGGTGAAATTCCCAGTCACCACGAGGCGAACACGAAAAAGCGACACAGGGTAAACTGTTCTTCTTGTAATGTACCAAAGCTAAGACTCAACACATTGCTCCGCGTCCGCATTCGTCCATGGTGTATGACCAGGGGCTCTTGTCCCAAAATATAACTTGAATGCTTCATGTCCTAGGACACCATGAAAAAGTGGTTCATGTTCTTGCATCACGGAATTTTCAAAAAAAGTTTTTGTAAATAAATACCAATTTTTTGGAAACACCCCGCGCGCTTTGCACGAACATGAACCAAGTTTTCGCCATGTCCTAGGACATGGCCCCCGGCAATATTGCTTTCTTTTTCAAGGATTCGGTCGCATTCCCAGAGCGCTCGCTGTTCATCAACGAGCTTCTTTCCGGATCATTTTCATCGCGCATCCGCAAACACTACCATACTGCGCCACCTTCAAAACGTAAACAAGTTCATTGCAGGCATTACGAACGAGCTTTAATCCCTCCAACACTGTTGAGGCCATACTTGAAACTCTCTTTTCTTCAAGACGCAGGATTATTTTGTCGAAGCGCCTCTGCTCTATTTGGCCATCCGCCTTTCCTAGCACCAGAGTCGCAACATGACGACAAAGGCCATTCGTACCATTACTTGCTTTTTAGCCTGCCGCGAAGTATGGCTCGAGCAATGCCCGGAAGTAGTAACGCAAGCTCAGAATTACGCATCATTCGCGAAATGGATAAGGCAGTTGGAGGAGGCTAAAAGGTCTGCAGGTGAGCCTTCACCACATCCTCCCGCTGTGGCCAACCTTCTTCACGTGCTTCTAGACGGAAGGGACATCAGAAATTACGAAACCGCAAGCTTGGCTGTGGGGGGTTGTTTAATCAACACCTTCACAATTACTACCGCATCGCTTTTGCTACCGATATGCACCCTGGAGAGTCAGACCGCCGAGTACGGCAGTTTGTTTTGCATTTATGCAACTGTAGACTCCGCTGGTATCCTTACACCTCTTTACTGGTTCCATTCTTTACTTGTTCTGTTTTTCGCCCAGCTCGAACAACGGCGAAACAAAAGGACAGTATTTTCCTCACGGAACCATCAACAAGGTGGGAACAACTTTTGTTCTTATCCGCCCTGGTGCATATATCAAAGTTTCGGAAGGACAAAGGCTCTCACATCCCATCCCTGAAGAGATTAGGTCGAAAGGGAGCCCAACGTATTGGGAAATCCATACAGCTGCTTGTACGCGCTTGGGACCGATTTCCTTTTTATCTGGGTTTCCAGAGCGTGGAGCAACTATGCACTCCTTACGTTTTTCTCGATAACAACCTGGTATACAAAGTGGTCGATTCCCGATCGGATGGCTATGTTTCAAGGCGTTCTGCGAAAGAATTTCATATATCCCCGAGTCTAACACATGATCCGACGCAAGTTTCCCAGTTCGCCTTATCTATCACAGACACAATTGACAACAGCTTGCGTGAAATTGTATCCGATTTCCTTGCTGATATATATTCAGTAACGGAATACGACGAAGTATACTCGTGCCAAGACCAAGGTCCCTTCCGGTTTTTATGAATCATTGAAGGTGCCGACCTCCTGTAGTACCACCCTCTGCTTCTCAACACACACATATGGACACTGATCTTCTCCCCAACCATTTTCTTCGGTATCCACTAACGCTTTGACTGCCAATATTCCGCAGTTCGAGTGGGAGATGTACAAATCCATCAAAAACGGTGCCCCACCGGGTCCTTTTTGAGGATCCGATGTCGACCACCTTCTGATACGCCGCTTTCAAAGCAACCACCCCGCAGAGAGAAGAAAAAAGTGATGCACCAAAAACTGCCCTCTGGTTCTACCGTATACGACGTCCCGAAACCGCTGCACCGCCGAACTCTCAACGATTTGTTGCGCACCCCCACCACTCAATGCGGGAAAAGGTGCGTCAAGTGAAGAAGATGCAAATCCGGGAGCTTCCGTCCCAGAACTGGCGGCGATTAAACAGCGTGACTTGCATTCGGCAATCAGCAATCTTTTACAACATCGTTGGGGACAAGTTTTGCTCTCTCTGGATACTGGGTTCGAGAACTTCGCAAATGCTTAGAGGCTGAAGTAACGGAACATTTGAACATCATTGGTAAAACGCAACTTGTTCTAATTGATCCTCCTCGTAATATTCGCGACTACTCGTACGATACCCTCAATCACGACCAGAATAATAATGACGGTACGGTCTGATTGGGAAACTCCTTCGCCCTGGAGGTCATGCACTCATTTTGTCGTCATTTCAGATGGCGCAAACCTGGATAGAGCTGTTTACAAAGGCCCCGAATCTCCCGGCAACGAAACTTCGTTGTGAAGATTTCGAAGCAGATATGGAAGACACTGACGATGATAGTAGCAGTGATGAAAGTGAAGAGGGCGAAAAGTACTGGACGTACACCAACAACACCTCCCCCACCGTAAGAGCAGCTTAACTAAATCAACATTCACTGTCGATCAAGTTCCAATCGTGTTCTCATGGCATCCTTCTCAAAACAAGGGCAGCAGTTCGAAAAGAAAGAATTCTATTCTCGTAAACATGAATGAGTACGCGATACACGTGAAGAGAAATGGTCTCACTTCCGCAAACGAATTCGAAATGGAAAACACGGACAGAAATTTCAACTTCGTCGGGTGTTCTTACCCACCTCGGAAAAACACAATCAAAACAATATCAAAGATCTCCCACCACACGAGCAGGTTCGGGTAACTTTTAACCCAAGTGCCCCAGATGGTACCGATTCCAGAAACTCAACGGATACAATTGGTTGTCGTTGTCAAGACCTTACGCTCTACGAAGTGATCAAAAAACCGATCGCACTGATCCAAGAACCTTATTGCTCGCTACTCCAGGCCTGGCGACATTGTGATCGACTTTTTTGCTGGAACGTTTCTCAACAGCGATAGCCGCAATGTCACCTGGCCAGGACACCGCCGTTTCGTTTGGTTGTGAAATAGACGTACGGTGTCATGCAGCTGCAAAGCTGAACTTTCTTATTGCTCTCTCGAAGACGATATACTACAGGGCAAACGATATCTTGTTTGATATGGGCCTGTATAAAAAAGCGATGTGCCTTATAACTACTGTGGTTCGGCTTCTCACATGCGGAAGTGTGGAGAATGCCGTGTTTTCCAGGGAACCTGTACTTGAAACGTGTTGATCCACTTACCGTTCTCGCTGGTGACAAGCGCTGGAGAGCTCCCGCTCCATATCCGCATTATCAAAGGTTTTCTAGTGCCATACTTGCAGCACTGAGCTCAATGTGGAATACGATCATGCTTTTGTCCCGAATGGCAAACAGTACACCATTCCAAAAAATGGACGGAACGTTACCAAGGGCTTCTGCAACAGGGTGAGCATGGATAGATCTGTTTACTGGTTGGAAAGTTCTGCGAACAACCTCATTATTGCAAAGAGTACCATACAGCACCCACTCGCCGGTAAAGGTGCATTTGGCGTCCCAAAACGTTTATCGAAAAGACCAGGTCATCTGCCAGTATTACGGCACTTTAGTCTACCACGACCTTACCAAGGAAGGCACCAGGAGGTGAAAAGTGCCTATTCGTGTTCTCATAATTACGGACAAGGTGTTCTGGCAGTGGACTGCCAAAGATTTGCAGAGTACGCAATCCAAGTTTCAGTTCGTCCTGCAGCATTCCCAGACGTGACAACTATAGATAAGAAAAAACGGTCTCAAAACAGTATATGTCGTACCGTTGAAGTTCTGTACTGCAGCATACATTAATGATTACAACTACCACCATATGGATAAGCAGTTCCAGGCAGCAATGAACAATCGAAATTCCTGACGCACACCGCCGTGTGCCAAATGTTCAGTTTCAACTTAAAACTGACAATATTAGTCACCCAGATCAGCCTCGAGAATCAGGCAATGATCAACGTCATTGCAACTCGAACGATCAACCCTGGACAGGAGCTCTTTACTTCGTACGAAAAATGCGGTGTGGGTAACATCTCTCTGCTAGTGAAATAATAGAATCATTCCTTCAAAAGTGTACAGCCGTTCTTATATTCGAGATGAGTGGCTCGCGGTGTTTAGAATTTAATGGACACCGTTTTCTTTGATGAATACCGCGAGGGTGTACTACAGAACTCGGTAAGAAAAACGGCGTGAGCACGTTAAGTGATGGATTTGTGGGATGATAGGTACGCTGATTTCAAGGATGTTCAATGATTTGGTTATTGCAGACAACCCATACGTTTGAATAACACGCACATTGCAACTTTCAGAAAGGCAATGAACGCTCCGGAAGATGTTTTGTACAATGTTGCCTCGAAAGTTAGACCATGGATCGTGCTGGTGGGTTTTGGCGAGATAATCAAATGAAGTGGCCGAAGATATCAGCAAATTGTTGTGGATGCTAAGAGTAGGGGAATCGGTAGAAAAAAAAGGGGGTTCTGAAACGACTATCAGTTTTCGTACTGCGCGTAGACAGTTGTACCAGGCTGCTAGACCTCGGTTAGATTTTGGGCGTGATGCGGGCGGACATGCCAAGTGAGCTCCACAAGGTCGTACAGGGAATGTTGCCGTTCTGCTCAGCGATAGAAGATGAACACAGCCAACGGATGCATGCTGTTGGCTATTTCCACCCTTAACAAGGACGTATGGTTACATATAGTCTACGACCAGTGCTTTTCAGCTTCTGAAGCAATGCACAGAACAAACTAATGATTAAACCCAACAAAACTGTGGTACAAAACTGTGGTACACAAACATGAACCGGGTTTTGGCTTTGTCCTAGGACATGCGGTATACATATTTGAAAAATACTGTTCACAATTTTGAACACCTGTACAACGTGTAGAATGCAAAAGTGCATTTTACACGTGGAGGATTGTTTCTCGCGACGCAGCTTTTGCAAATCGTGAGAGCTTGCTCCACTCCATCTGCAGCAATCGTGGACATTGACGAGAAGCTCATTTCAACCCTTTGTTCTCTCACATTGAGGTTATCGACTTGCCACATGCATGTCGCTGGAATCCGAAAATGAGCTTCGAAAACGATCCGAGAATTGGACCTGTCGAAAAACCCAGATATTGATCGTGTTATTTCGGAGTATAACAAGGCAGTACGGCAGTGTCATAAACCACTTGAAGCAGAGCAAATGCCAGCGACGGATTCAGAAAGCGAGAACGAATACCTCTTGATTTCATTGGGCGATTCTTCTTCAGAATACGAACGCGATGATTGTTCGAGCGCCGACGGAAGATCTAGTGGCGATGCCCATGGGTCTGGGTCTGAATGGAATCTAGATGAACTAATTGTTGACTCGTCCTCTGATTTGCAAAAGCAGAAAGACGAGTCGAGTCACAAATTAGAGCATCCAGGGATTAGACCCGAAGGCATTGTACCGGAAATACAGAAAGCAGCTGAGCTAACAGCTCAAACGTTGAATGATGGATTGAAGTATACCAGTCTGAAAGGCGTTTTCTTCTCTGCAGATGTTATTGGTACACATCGCCAAAATGAGGTTCTCCAAAATTCCCCATCACTCTGTGACACATTTCATCTCAACTTCTTTTACCTTTTGGCAAAGCATGGAAACTTTCTTTTGCCAACACATCTGAATCGCAAAGGTTTCGAATGGGCAAACAAGGACGAGTGGTATCTGTGCTCGATCATGAAAAGCGGACACCCGTGGGATGTGTCAAATGCTGGTGAGCTTTACAAGCTTCTGCTACCTTTGGAAATGGTTGAAAATGATCGTTCATACCAGAAGTCTATCAAACTTCAGATGAGTGGATTTGAATCCATTCTGAAGAATGATTGGCACGCATATGAAAGGAATCGTATGCTCTTGTTGCAAACCAAAGGCCAGCAGTTTTTCGAGCATCTTTGTACGGCAGATGGTATTAGAGCCCGATCAGTATCTCTCAAGGACAAGCGTGGGTGTTTGTATTTCGATAATTCGTGTGCCTTAGATTCACTTCTGTTCATCTTCCCACACCTCTATTGGATGCTTTTTAAGAAGGAACTTTTCGGGAAGACCGATAATGGGATATCGTACGCCTTCAAAGCTCCAGGAGCTATAGTGGTGTGCGTCATAATGCAAAGTTTATTCTCAATTGGAGTGAATCACTACCGTGAACGTTTTCATCAGCGAATCTCGAACTACTTGCGAGTTCTAATCCAAGATCTTTCGAGCTTTTACAGGCCAAGAGGAAAGCCCCTTCCTCGTTTTTGGGACCCATGTAAGAAAAATCCCTTCTTGAACATAAACGAAGTAGTTTGGTATATCCTCCCAAGACTGCTCGGCGCAAAGGGACACTGTAGCTTACTATCTCAATTGGAGTTCAGGAGGATAATGATATCTGATGATTGCTTGAAAGATTGCTTGAGGGATCGCAAGACTTCATCTACTTTTGCTGAATTTCTTCACGACCTCGTTATTCTCAAGAACGGCCGTGTGGTTGAAGGATGCCTTGTATTTCACCTAGATGAAAAAGTTTCAAACCCAAATGTTCAAGTACTTAAAGAGCTTCTTGGTGAAACCCGTACATTTTCTTCCAATGGATATGAGTTGAAAATTCTGGCATTCTTAGGATACGAACTTAAATCTTCCGAAACTCACTTTATTTCAGGCGTTCTGTTCAAGGCCACTAACGGCAAAGACAGAATCTACTTTTACGACGGCACAAATGATGGTGGGAAACCCAAAGGAATGACGCTGCGGACTGCATTTCAGAAGAACAATTCTGTTTTCTCCGTTCCCCGTCTACTTACTTTTGCAGTGGCTTCGAGGGCAGAAGTCATTGAATAAGATCAGAAGAATAGATGAAGCTTTTTTTTGCAAAATCAGCTTCGCAGGGACACCATATATCTTTCTTATATCACAGATATTGGTTAAAGATTCTTCAATATCTTCATTTAGCCTGCCTATCCAGTCGTGAGAGACCATTGATTTTCTCTCCAAACCATTATGTAGAGCATAGTTGTGTTGAGCGAGGTGTTGCTTCAAAGAGTTTGGAAGGAGGAAAAGGCACAGAGTGTTTTCCATATCCATTTCACAGAAGCAATAACTTGTGCCCCATCCTTTTAGAGACTGCTCGCCGAAACGGAACTTGACAAAAAGCTTCGCCCTTACCTTCGAGGCAACAAGAGACCTAGGTTTCGTAGAGACTACTTGCTTCGGTTCTGAGCGTAACCAGCCTTCATATCTCCTAGAGTTAATTAGAACGCTTACACAAGTGTCTTCTCCTTCACCATAACCAAGGCTTTTCTTCGTCCCTTTCGACATGCTCAGAAACGAAATCGGGCGCCAGCAGTACGTACCACTGCCTTGATATGTGAAGATCCGTTCTAGTTGAGTACTTTCGTCAACAGAATGTGGTAGAGATAGATAATCCAACCAGGAAATTATAGATTCGGGCTTTGGGGCCGGTACCCAAGCCAAGTAGCATGGGTCGAAACTGGGAGCCCCAGCGAATCCTCGTTGCGAAGTTAAAGAGTTTTTCTGCGCCCACCTACATGCTTCCAGTAATTTGGTGTTACACGAGAGCGATGCAAAGATGAGCTGTGTTTCAAGAGCGCGCTGTAAAACTATGCCTCCGATCCATTGTTCATAGTGGCAAACCTTGGTCCTTGGCATAAATTTCAGCTCTCCTTTCAAGAACGTAAGAACTTTGTCATTTCGTGAAGAGTAGTAGTCCAGAAGTCGTTTGTTTTCACTAGAATATTCGTAGTGGCTGATTGTTCTAGAAACACGAGATCGGTTAAACTGGAAGCATACTTTGCCTTCACGTTTCACAAGAAACCCAAGCCTGTGGTAACGTTGATCGGGGGAAACCAATAGAAATTGCGGACATACGTTTCCATTCGCGACATCCAACAGAAACTGTGGTAACCAGGTGTCAGGTGGCAGACTTTCATTCTTGATACACGAAGGATCGTTGTACAACGAAAGGAGAATGGGCATTCTCTCCTTCGTTGAAGAATGTATATGGGACATCATAATGATTCGGATGCCTCGGAACAAAGAAACTAAAAGGAGGGATCGGTTTTTCGGTTGCAGAGATCCAGGAGAGTATGAGAGAATGAACGACTAGACGGCCTGCGTTTGTGCACGATTACGATTTTTTACAAAAAGTACCGTAAGAAAACAAAATAATCACCTATCCAAGAATACTAAAGCTTCCTGAAAGCGTCTGGCTTCAGCTGCTGAATCTGGCGTGTTCTCTAGCGCGCTCGCATTATCACACCGATCTAAACCATTGAAAATGCTTTCAGGTATATGTATTTGAATCGTGAACTTCTTTTTCATTCTTTCCTCAAGTGGAGAGGGCCACTCAGGAACTACTATCGTCAAACTCCAGTAGGGGAGGAGAAACTGCCTTCCTTTTCGTCCTCCTCTTTCTGATGCTCACGTATCCTAGCATTCGGGCTCTATCCTTTAGACTGGTTTGAAGTCGTACAAATCCATTTGGAATAAACAACTCCTTCTGCATACGACTCCAGCTCCCGACTCCATACTGTTCAATACCTTGGCGTAGTAATTTGTCTTCCCTGGGTGAGAATGAACCAGTCCTCAGTTGCAGTTCAGAGGCCTCGCCCGTAGTTGAAAACTTTTGGTTCCACCCAAGAGATCTCTTTTTTTTCCTTACTGGTCCTTGATCTCTTCTGAGCAACACCATCATCTGAATCATCGTCAGAAAACAGATGAATCTTCAATATCTCATCAGCCTCATTGCCTTTCACTTTATCAAGGTTGCTGGCCAAATTCTTCTCCGTTTCTTGACCGAGGCAAATTATATTGGTGAAAACTTCATCAAGTTTCTCCTCCTCCCTGTCAATGATATGTTGGACGGAGGTTAACAGGGATGAAACACCTAACTGGTCAATAGACAACCCTCTGGCCCCATTGTACCTTTCGATCATATACTCTTTCAATGACTTCATTTCGCTCCTGAAGATGTCTTCATTCAAGAAAGGCTTCCATTTCACAAAACGAGATTTGCAATTCGAACCCAGCTTTTTCAGCACATGAACTTCACCTGAGCCACTAAGAACGGTGGATTTCACCAGAGAGATAACAGCTCTAAACAGTCTTGTTGTCAAAGCACTGTTACTTCCATTAATGAAGATGTATGTGCTCCTATCTAGTAGAGAATAGAGTTGTTTCTCAGAGATTTCATTCAATTGCATGTCGTTCCTAAGCGTGAAAACTAGGCCTTTCGCTTCCATGCATTGTACTTTAGCTGAGAGATGCTCTCGAAGAATTCCAGCTTGTTTTATCCCGTAGCACTTCTTCACGCACTCTTCAATAAACTTCCCGGACATTCCAACATCAAGAACTTTGCGAATGCCAGGCAATTCCGCTACTGAGAGAAGACAGCTGACCACTTGCGGGAAGTCCACATTCTCTTTCAGCTGAGGCTCAGAACCTCGGTCACATGTTGCAGGACCTAAATTTTCAAGTTTTGCAAGCTCTTTCCGTTCACGATGTTTCTTCGAATGACCTCCACCTTCACGATTCACAAGCTCTTTCCGTTCAAGATCTTCTTTCGAGCGACCTCCATATTCAAGATTCACAAACTCTTTCCGCTCACGATGTTCTTCATGGAAGCTTTCGCGAAAGTGACGTTCACTGCCGCAGAAATTAATAACCGCCCCAAGAGATTTCACTGGAACTGCGGACTTGGCAGCCACGGTGTCTCTGGCCTCAAACTGGGCTGTTATCTCCTCTGAATCTCCACCTCCGTCCCTAAATTGACCCAAGGGGATGATATCTTGTGAGGTCCTCGCCTTTTTCCGGGGAAAATTCGTATGTTCCTCACTAATCTTCTTGTATCTCTCCCAACACTCTCCCGGATTCCGATCCCGAGGAAGAAGTTGATTATTTGCCAAAGTCTCCCAGAAATTGAGCTCCAAGTGCTTCCCAGAGCCACTATGTGCTTCCTCTAAGGCTGCGTCCCGCAATTGCTGGTCCTCCTCGGACATCCAGTTCTTACCAGACATTTTCTGTGTGATATGAGACTCTCCAACGGGAAGAAAATTCGAATGTGCTCCGCCGCTCGGGTCGCTCTCCGAGTGAATCGGACGAGGAAGTGCCGATCTAGAGCACGAAATGGGTTTTGAGGGTACCTTCGCAACGGCTTGCTTGGAACATGTTTTTCATTCGTGTGTTTTGGAATTAGGATTTTTTCGTTTTTCGCACAAGTTTTATTTTAAGATTCGCTACAAGATGTCATCTAGAAGATGCGAAGATGACATCTTTCTTTGCCCCGCCAGTACAGTCCCGTTCCGAGGCACCATCATGCGTAGCCAACACCATAGTTTATTTCCACATTGTTTATATCTCACACTGCGAACCGCTCCTTCTCCTTCCCTTCCACTCCCTGCACTTCAATCGAAACAACAACGACCACGGTAGAGATTTGGCGCGGAATCCTTTTTAGAGCAGATTTCACGAATTGAGGTGTTCAAGTCGTCGTGTTGCTTTTCGCCGCCGTTGCGCATGGAACCCTTGGTGTAGTTTCGGTAGTGGCAAGGCGTGTTATACGATTTAGCCTACGCAATGAAGTGAGTACGGGGCGCTTGCAAAGACCAATATGTCACGTTTGTGCATAATAGAAATCTTGGTTTTAAGGAATACAGGAATAAGCACAATAAATCAGGATGGCTTCTGGGCGGAGTCTTGAAGTGTACAACTTCAACACGGGGTGGAACCATGTCCTAGGACACCATGAAAAAGTGGTTCATGTTCTTGCATCACGGAATTTTCAGAAAAAGTTTTAGTTTTTGTAAATAAATACCAATTTTTTTGGAAACATCCCGCGCGCTTTGCACGAACATGAACCAAGTTTTTCGCCATGTCCTAGGACATGGCCCCCTCAACACATTGCTCCGCGTCCGCATTCGTCCATGGTGTATGACCAGGGGCTCTATGTCCCAAAATATAACTTGAATGCTTCATGTCCTAGGACACCATGAAAAAGTGGTTCATGTTCTTTGCATCACGGAATTTTCAGAAAAAGTTTTTGTAAATAAATACCAATTTTTTGGAAACATTCCGCGCGCTTTGCACGAACATGAACCAAGTTTTCGCCATGTCCTAGGACATGGCCTCCTCAACACATTGCTCCGCGTCCCGCATTCGTCCATGGTGTATGACCAGGGGCTCTTGTCCCAAAATATAACTTGAATGCTTCATGTCCTAGGACACCATGAAAAAGTGGTTCATGTTCTTACATCACGGAATTTTCAGAAAAAGTTTTTGTAAATAAATACCAATTTTTTGGAAACATCCCGCGCGCTTTGCACGAACATGAACCAAGTTTTCGCCATGTCCTAGGACATGGCTCCGTTATGTGGCACCTGAAATTATATCGCGCACAAGTGGCCCACAAGTGCAATTTCAATGAAAACGGACACCGGCCACAGTGAAAGGAGAGTCGAAAGACCACGTGTAAAACACCTTTTTGCACTTCACACGTATCCCACGTTTACTAAAGTAATTTACGGCATATAGATACACACATCAGCAATTCTTCACCATGTTGTATTATGTACTACTAACGGGTGCCATTTATTCTCGAACGGTTTGAAGGATCTCCACAATGCTGGCTGTTTTCAACAGTTTGAACAGATGTTCACAATAATGGCTGTTTTGTAAAGCATTGGATGTTATGGAAGGAAGCGTTTATGAGTTTCGAATTTCTGAAGTTCAGTGGATATAGCTTTACTCCAGGGTTCAGCCGACTTGACCAGCAAGATTGGGAAACTTGTCTGGTTGAAAAGCATCACGGAATTCTCAAAAAAAGTTTTTGTAAATAAAATACCAATTTTTTGGAAACATCCGCGCGCGCTTTGCTCGAACATGAACCAAGTTTTCGCCATGTCCTAGGACATGGCTCCGTCATGTGGCACCTGAAATTATATCACGCACAAGTGGCCCACAAATGCAACTTTAATGAAACGCACACCGGCTACAGTGAAAGGAGAGTCGAAAAGACCACGTGTAAAACACCTTTTTGCACTTCACACGTATCCCACGTTTACTAAAGTAATTTACGGCATATAGATACAGACATCAGCAATTCTTCACCATGTGTATTATGTACTACTAACGGGTGCCATCTATTCTCGAACGGTTTTGAAGGATCTCCACAATGCTGGATGTTTTCAACAGTTTGAACAGATGTTCACAATAATGACTGTTTTGTAAAAGCATTGGATGTTATGGAAGGAAGCGTTTATGAGTTTCGAATTTCTGAAGTTCAGTGGATATAGCTTTACTCCAGGGTTCAGCCGACTTGACCAGCAAGATTGGGGAAACTTGTCCTGGTGAAAAGCATCACGGAATTCTCAAAAAAAGTTTTTGTAAATAAATACCAATTTTTTGGAAACATCCCGCGCGCTTTGCACGATCATGAACCAAGTTTTCGCCATGTCCTAGGACATGGCTCCGTCATGTGGCACCTGAAATTATATCGCGCACAAGTGGCCCACAAATGCAACTTTAATGAAACGGACACCGGCTACAGTGAAAGGAGAGTCGAAGTGCCACGTGTAAAACACCTTTTTGCACTTCACACGTATCCCACGTTTACTAAAGTAATTTACGGCATATAGAGTACAGACATCAGCAATTCTTCACCATGTGTATTATGTACTACTAACGGGTGCCATCTATTCTCGAACAGTTTGAAGGATCTCCACAATGCTGGCTGTTTTCAACAGTTTTGAACAGATGTTCGCAATAATGGCTGTTTTGTAAAGCATTGGATGTTATGGAAGGAAGCGTTTATGAGTTTCGAATTTCTGAAGTTCAGTGGATATAGCTTTACTCCAGGGTTCAACAGACTTGACCAGCAAGATTGGGAAACTTGTCTGGTTGAAAAGTAGCTATTGGTTATAAAGGATTTTCGATATTCAGTTTGACGTTTGGTTCTCTTTTGTGAAGAGGGTTATCTATTTTTTTCACTATGACGGCCGTGAGAATAGTTTAATGTTAGGAGGTGCAATTAGCATCGAAAATTGCCTTTCTGTGCGGAAGAGGAACACTACGACTATGGAATAACCATGAAATAGGGTATCTACAGATGGGTTTCTGTTTCGATGGTGAGTGTTGTTCTCGTTGGGGAATCGAAAGAATTAGTAGTGAACTCAAATCTCTTTATATAGCGAGGTTTGGAATCGCTTCCTTGAGGTTAAACAGTTACATGTTTCATGACAGGTATACAATGAATAGTCGGAAAAAGTTGGGGACTTTTCAAAGGTGGTCTGAAAAAGGAGGTGGAGGACATCCATTCATTGGAAAGGGCAACTCTCAGGGCCCTTGAATACCTCAGGTACGCCGGTAGCTTTATTAAAATGTTTGTAATGCCGCCTTTTTCTCCTCAATTTTTCTTTTAACTTCGTATCCATGGGCACCGCTTTCTTCTTGATAGTTTCGTTCAACGCCTTCTTCTTGATGGTTTCGTTCAACCGTATGCAGCTTTCCTATTTCGTTTTTAGTATCCTCTAACGTTGAATTGCTTGTGCTGCCATCTCCAGGTGTGAGAAGAAGCAGGCTGTGAATTGTAATCAGCATTTTTCATTTTCATTTTGAGTGGCCGCTCATGCTGCGATTTCTTTCCGATCGAAAAAGAAGTCGTAACGGTGCGATTTCTTCCCACTTCTATTTTATATTTAGACTTCGTTGCTTTTCTTACTTTAAAATCCTCCAATGCCCAATCCATCACATTACAATTTCCTACAATTCTTTCATATTTGTTAGTATCCGGCTCTAGTGTTTTATGAAAATTGGCTCACGGTCGCATCTATAGCGTTCTCACTTTCATAGCTTTTCTCGGATGCCTTCATCAAGTTTCATCCATAAGTTCTTGTATACTTGTGCGTTTCATTTGTCTCATTTGTCTCACCATTGCTTTACGAAATTATTTATTCATCTTTAGATGAAAGGCCGACTTCATCTCATCCCATGTGAAATTTCTTCCTTCATTCTACCTATATTGAGAGAGAGCAGCCAAGTAGTAAAACAGCGAACTTGAAGGCCAAAAGGTTATCAACCGTTCTTGTGATTTCAATTGACCCCAATAAAAGCCACGTCGCATATTCCAATCAGAGTTGCGAGGATTTTTGCAAATCATGTTTGCAATCATGTATGGCTCTCCAACTTGTTATCAGGATTATCGTACAAATAATTAATTGCCCCCACCTTCTCTGCGAGAGACCTTGTGGTGTTAATTAATTCACGAAAACAGGTCATCTGATGGGGAATAAAATATGAGCCCTCCTAAGCTTCGGGCATTAAATTGGATACGCCACTGGCCCAAAAACTTCATAGCGCAGTTCAATTCCTCGTCTGGTAAATACCACATAGATCATTGCCAGTCTTCTTCATCATGTCCTGTTCATCATTCCACAACATTTAAGATCCTTTCAGGATCTATGCGCGACAAATTCCCCCTAACATAACGAAAAGAAATCCATCCCGAACACCATGGAGCGGAAAAACAAGATCCCCATATCAATCCCTCCCACAAAAAGGGAATATAAGTTCCATTGCTAACCAAGGCTACACAATTTGACAAAGAAAAATGAAACATGTAAGGGACCGTTAGCCTCAAAGAAAGAAAACTGAGCTTCATTTACCAGATATATTTGCGAAATTCGTTCGATTCTTACAGTCGATTGTCCTCCTGAACCCAGAAATGAGACCCATACATGGGCCCCCTAGAGCCCTAACTTGGCCAACTAGGGCCCTAACATCAAATTCCCCCCCCTTAACGAAAACCCCCGTAGTGGGCTTAACTAAACCCTAATCAAACCCCTAATCAAGGACAAGCGTGGGTGTTTGTATTTCGATAATTCGTGTGCCTTAGATTCACTTCTGTTCATCTTCCCACACCTCTATTGGATGCTTTTTAAGAAGGAACTTTTCGGGAAGACCGATAATGGGATATCGTACGCCTTCAAAGCTCCAGGAGCTATAGTGGTGTGCGTCATAATGCAAAGTTTATTCTCAATTGGAGTGAATCACTACCGTGAACGTTTTCATCAGCGAATCTCGAACTACTTGCGAGTTCTAATCCAAGATCTTTCGAGCTTTTACAGGCCAAGAGGAAAGCCCCTTCCTCGTTTTTGGGACCCATGTAAGAAAAATCCCTTCTTGAACATAAACGAAGTAGTTTGGTATATCCTCCCAAGACTGCTCGGCGCAAAGGGACACTGTAGCTTACTATCTCAATTGGAGTTCAGGAGGATAATGATATCTGATGATTGCTTGAAAGATTGCTTGAGGGATCGCAAGACTTCATCTACTTTTGCTGAATTTCTTCACGACCTCGTTATTCTCAAGAACGGCCGTGTGGTTGAAGGATGCCTTGTATTTCACCTAGATGAAAAAGTTTCAAACCCAAATGTTCAAGTACTTAAAGAGCTTCTTGGTGAAACCCGTACATTTTCTTCCAATGGATATGAGTTGAAAATTCTGGCATTCTTAGGATACGAACTTAAATCTTCCGAAACTCACTTTATTTCAGGCGTTCTGTTCAAGGCCACTAACGGCAAAGACAGAATCTACTTTTACGACGGCACAAATGATGGTGGGAAACCCAAAGGAATGACGCTGCGGACTGCATTTCAGAAGAACAATTCTGTTTTCTCCGTTCCCCGTCTACTTACTTTTGCAGTGGCTTCGAGGGCAGAAGTCATTGAATAAGATCAGAAGAATAGATGAAGCTTTTTTTTGCAAAATCAGCTTCGCAGGACACCATATATCTTTCTTATATCACAGATATTGGTTAAAGATTCTTCAATATCTTCATTTAGCCTGCCTATCCAGTCGTGAGAGACCATTGATTTTCTCTCCAAACCATTATGTAGAGCATAGTTGTGTTGAGCGAGGTGTTGCTTCAAAGAGTTTGGAAGGAGGAAAAGGCACAGAGTGTTTTCCATATCCATTTCACAGAAGCAATAACTTGTGCCCCATCCTTTTAGAGACTGCTCGCCGAAACGGAACTTGACAAAAAGCTTCGCCCTTACCTTCGAGGCAACAAGAGACCTAGGTTTCGTAGAGACTACTTGCTTCGGTTCTGAGCGTAACCAGCCTTCATATCTCCTAGAGTTAATTAGAACGCTTACACAAGTGTCTTCTCCTTCACCATAACCAAGGCTTTTCTTCGTCCCTTTCGACATGCTCAGAAACGAAATCGGGCGCCAGCAGTACGTACCACTGCCTTGATATGTGAAGATCCGTTCTAGTTGAGTACTTTCGTCAACAGAATGTGGTAGAGATAGATAATCCAACCAGGAAATTATAGATTCGGGCTTTGGGGCCGGTAACCCAAGCCAAGTAGCATGGGTCGAAACTAGGAGCCCCAGCGAATCCTCGTTGCGATGTTAAAGAGTTTTTCTGCGCCCACCTACATGCTTCCAGTAATTTGGTGTTACACGAGAGCGATGCAAAGATGAGCTGTGTTTCAAGAGCGCGCTGTAAAACTATGCCTCCGATCCATTGTTCATAGTGGCAAACCCTTGGTCCTTGGCATAAATTTCAGCTCTCCTTTCAAGAACGTAAGAACTTTGTCATTTCGTGAAGAGTAGTAGTCCAGAAGTCGTTTGTTTTCACTAGAATATTCGTAGTGGCTGATTGTTCTAGAAACACGAGATCGGTTAAACTGGAAGCATACTTTGCCTTCACGTTTCACAAGAAACCCAAGCCTGTGGTAACGTTGATCGGGGGAAACCAATAGAAATTGCGGACATACGTTTCCATTCGCGACATCCAACAGAAACTGTGGTAACCAGGTTGTCAGGTGGCAGACTTTCATTCTTGATACACGAAGGATCGTTGTACAACGAAAGGAGAATGGGCATTCTCTCCTTCGTTGAAGAATGTATATGGGACATCATAATGATTCGGATGCCTCGGAACAAAGAAACTAAAAGGAGGGATCGGTTTTTCGGTTGCAGAGATCCAGGAGAGTATGAGAGAATGAACGACTAGACGGCCTGCGTTTGTGCACGATTACGATTTTTTACAAAAAGTACCGTAAGAAAACAAAATAATCACCTATCCAAGAATACTAAAGCTTCCTGAAAGCGTCTGGCTTCAGCTGCTGAATCTGGCGTGTTCTCTAGCGCGCTCGCATTATCACACCGATCTAAACCATTGAAAATGCTTTCAGGTATATGTATTTGAATCGTGAACTTCTTTTTCATTCTTTCCTCAAGTGGAGAGGGCCACTCAGGAACTACTATCGTCAAACTCCAGTAGGGGAGGAGAAACTGCCTTCCTTTTCGTCCTCCTCTTTCTGATGCTCACGTATCCTAGCATTCGGGCTCTATCCTTTAGACTGGTTTGAAGTCGTACAAATCCATTTGGAATAAACAACTCCTTCTGCATACGACTCCAGCTCCCGACTCCATACTGTTCAATACCTTGGCGTAGTAATTTGTCTTCCCTGGGTGAGAATGAACCAGTCCTCAGTTGCAGTTCAGAGGCCTCGCCCGTAGTTGAAAACTTTTGGTTCCACCCAAGAGATCTCTTTTTTTCCTTACTGGTCCTTGATCTCTTCTGAGCAACACCATCATCTGAATCATCGTCAGAAAACAGAATGAATCTTCAATATCTCATCAGCCCTCATTGCCTTTCACTTTTATCAAGGTTGCTGGCCAAATTCTTCTCCGTTTCTTGACCGAGGCAAATTATATTGGTGAAAACTTCATCAAGTTTCTCCTCCTCCCTGTCAATGATATGTTGGACGGAGGTTAACAGGGATGAAACACCTAACTGGTCAATAGACAACCCTCTGGCCCCATTGTACCTTTCGATCATATACTCTTTCAATGACTTCATTTCGCTCCTGAAGATGTCTTCATTCAAGAAAGGCTTCCATTTCACAAAACGAGATTTGCAATTCGAACCCAGCTTTTTCAGCACATGAACTTCACCTGAGCCACTAAGAACGGTGGATTTCACCAGAGAGATAACAGCTCTAAAACAGTCTTGTTGTCAAAGCACTGTTACTTCCAGTAATGAAGATGTATGTGCTCCTATCTAGTAGAGAATAGAGTTGTTTCTCAGAGATTTCATTCAATTGCATGTCGTTCCTAAGCGTGAAAACTAGGCCTTTCGCTTCCATGCATTGTACTTTAGCTGAGAGATGCTCTCGAAGAATTCCAGCTTGTTTTATCCCGTAGCACTTCTTCACGCACTCTTCAATAAACTTCCCCGGACATTCCAACATCAAGAACTTTGCGAATGCCAGGCAATTCCGCTACTGAGAGAAGACAGCTGACCACTTGCGGGAAGTCCACATTCTCTTTCAGCTGAGGCTCAGAACCTCGGTCACATGTTGCAGGACCTAAATTTTCAAGTTTTGCAAGCTCTTTCCGTTCACGATGTTTCTTCGAATGACCTCCACCTTCACGATTCACAAGCTCTTTCCGTTCAAGATCTTCTTTCGAGCGACCTCCATATTCAAGATTCACAAACTCTTTCCGCTCACGATGTTCTTCATGGAAGCTTTCGCGAAAGTGACGTTCACTGCCGCAGAAATTAATAACCGCCCCAAGAGATTTCACTGGAACTGCGGACTTGGCAGCCACGGTGTCCTCTGGCCTCAAACTGGGCTGTTATCTCCTCTGAATCTCCACCTCCGTCCCTAAATTGACCCAAGGGGATGATATCTTGGTGAGGTCCTCGCCTTTTTCCGGGGAAAATTCGTATGTTCCTCACTAATCTTCTTGTATCTCTCCCAACACTCTCCCGGATTCCGATCCCCGAGGAAGAAGTTGATTATTTGCCAAAGTCTCCCTGAAATTGAGCTCCAAGTGCTTCCCAGAGGCACTATGTGCTTCCTCTAAGGCTGCGTCCCGCAATTGCTGGTCCATCCTCGGACATCCAGTTCTTACCAGACATTTTCTGTGTGATATGAGACTCTCCAACGGGAAGAAATTCGAATGTGCTCCGCCGCTCGGTCGCTCTCCGAGTGAATCGGACGAGGAAGTGCCGATCTAGAGCACGAAATGGGTTTTGAGGTACCTTCGCAACGGCTTGCTTGGAACATGTTTTTCATTCGTGTGTTTTGGATTAGGATTTTTTTCGTTTTTCACAAGTTTTATTTTAAGATTCGCTACAAGATGTCATCTAGAAGATGCGAAGATGACATCTTTCTTTGCCCGCCAGTACAGTCCCGTTCCGAGGCACCATCATGCGTAGCCAACACCATAGTTATTTCCACATTGTTTATATCTCACACTGCGAACCGCTCCTTCTCCTTCCCTTCCACTCCCTGCACTTCAATCGAAACAACAACGACACGGTAGAGATTTGGCGCGGAATCCTTTTTAGAGCAGATTTCACGAATTGAGGTGTTCAAGTCGTCGTGTTGCTTTTCGCCGCCGTTGCGCATGGAACCCTTGGTGTAGTTTCGGTAGTGGCAAGGCGTGTTATACGATTTAGCCTACGCAATGAAGTGAGTACGGGGCGCTTGCAAAGACCAATATGTCACGTTTGTGCATAATAGAAATCTTGGTTTTAAGGAATACAGGAATAAGCACAATAAATCAGGATGGCTTCTGGGCGGAGTCTTGAAGTGTACAACTTCAACACGGGGTGGAACCATGTCCTAGGACACCATGAAAAAGTGGTTCATGTTCTTGCATCACGGAATTTTCAGAAAAAGTTTTAGTTTTTGTAAATAATACCAATTTTTTTGGAAACATCCCGCGCGCTTTGCACGAACATGAACCAAGTTTTCGCCATGTCCTAGGACATGGCCTCCTCAACACATTGCTCCGCGTCCGCATTCGTCCATGGTGTATGACCAGGGGCTCTTGTCCCAAAATATAACTTGAATGCTTCATGTCCTAGGACACCATGAAAAAGTGGTTCATGTTCTTGCATCACGGAATTTTCAGAAAAAGTTTTTGTAAATAAATACCAATTTTTTGGAAACATTCCGCGCGCTTTGCACGAACATGAACCAAGTTTTCGCCATGTCCTAGGACATGGCCTCCTCAACACATTGCTCCGCGTCCGCATTCGTCCATGGTGTATGACCAGGGGCTCTTGTCCCAAAATATAACTTGAATGCTTCATGTCCTAGGACACCATGAAAAAGTGGTTCATGTTCTTGCATCACGGAATTTTCAGAAAAAGATTTTGTAAATAAATACCAATTTTTTGGAAACATCCCGCGCGCTTTGCACGAACATGAACCAAGTTTTCGCCATGTCCTAGGACATGGCTCCGTTATGTGGCACCTGAAATTATATCGCGCACAAGTGGCCCACAAGTGCAATTTTAATGAAACGGACACCGGCCACAGTGAAAGGAGAGTCGAAAGACCACGTGTAAAACACCTTTTTGCACTTCACACGTATCCCACGTTTACTAAAGTAATTTACGGCATATAGATACACACATCAGCAATTCTTCACCATGTGTATTATGTACTACTAACGGGTGCCATTTATTCTCGAACGGTTTGAAGGATCTCCACAATGCTGGCTGTTTTCAACAGTTTGAACAGATGTTCACAATAATGGCTGTTTTGTAAAGCATTGATTGTTATGGAAGGAAGCGTTTATGAGTTTCGAATTTCTGAAGTTCAGTGGATATAGCTTTACTCCAGGGTTCAGCCGACTTGACCAGCAAGATTGGGAAACTTGTCTGGTGAAAAGCATCACGGAATTCTCAAAAAAAGTTTTTGTAAATAAATACCAATTTTTTGAAAACATCCCGCGCGCTTTGCACGAACATGAACCAAGTTTTCGCCATGTCCTAGGACATGGCCCCCTCAACACATTGCTCCGCGTCCGCATTCGTCCATGGTGTATGACCAGGGGCTCTTGTCCCAAAATATAACTTGAATGCTTCATGTCCTAGGACACCATGAAAAAGTGGTTCATGTTCTTGCATCACGGAATTTTCAGAAAAAGATTTTGTAAATAAATACCAATTTTTTGGAAACATCCCGCGCGCTTTGCAGGAACATGAACCAAGTTTTCGCCATGTCCTAGGACATGGCCTCCTCAACACATTGCTCCGCGTCCGCATTCGTCCATGGTGTATGACCAGGGGCTCTTGTCCCAAAATATAACTTGAATGCTTCATGTCCTAGGACACCATGAAAAAGTGGTTCATGTTCTTGCATCACGGAATTTTCAGAAAAAGATTTTGTAAATAAATACCAATTTTTTGGAAACATTCCGCGCGCTTTGCACGAACATGAACCAAGTTTTCGCCATGTCCTAGGACATGGCCTCCTCAACACATTGCTCCGCGTCCGCATTCGTCCATGGTGTATGACCAGGGGCTCTTGTCCCAAAATATAACTTGAATGCTTCATGTCCTAGGACACCATGAAAAAGTGGTTCATGTTCTTGCATCACGGAATTTTCAGAAAAAGTTTTTGTAAATAAATACCAATTTTTTGGAAACATCCCGCGCGCTTTGCACGAACATGAACCAAGTTTTCGCCATGTCCTAGGACATGGCTCCGTCATGTGGCACCTGAAATTATATCGCGCACAAGTGGCCCACAAATGCAACTTTAATGAAACGGACACCGGCTACAGTGAAAGGAGAGTCGAAGTGCCACGTGTAAAACACCTTTTTGCACTTCACACGTATCCCACGTTTACTAAAGTAATTTACGGCATATAGATACACACATCAGCAATTCTTCACCATGTGTATTATGTACTACTAACGGGTGCCATCTATTCTCGAACGGTTTGAAGGATCTCCACAATGCTGGATGTTTTCAACAGTTTGAACAGATGTTCACAATAATGGCTGTTTTGTAAAGCATTGGATGTTATGGAAGGAAGCGTTTATGAGTTTCGAATTTCTGAAGTTCAGTGGATATAGCTTTACTCCAGGGTTCAGCCGACTTGACCAGCAAGATTGGGAAACTTGTCTGGTGAAAAGCATCACGGAATTCTCAAAAAAAGTTTTTGTAAATAAATACCAATTTTTTGGAAACATCCCGCGCGCTTTGCACGAACATGAACCAAGTTTTCGCCATGTCCTAGGACATGGCCTCCTCAACACATTGCTCCGCGTCCGCATTCGTCCATGGTGTATGACCAGGGGCTCTTGTCCCAAAATATAACTTGAATGCTTCATGTCCTAGGACACCATGAAAAAGTGGTTCATGTTCTTGCATCACGGAATTTTCAGAAAAAGTTTTTGTAAATAAATACCAATTTTTTGGAAACATTCCGCGCGCTTTGCACGAACATGAACCAAGTTTTCGCCATGTCCTAGGACATGGCCTCCTCAACACATTGCTCCGCGTCCGCATTCGTCCATGGTGTATGACCAGGGGCTCTTGTCCCAAAATATAACTTGAATGCTTCATGTCCTAGGACACCATGAAAAAGTGGTTCATGTTCTTGCATAACGGAATTTTCAGAAAAAGTTTTTGTAAATAAATACCAATTTTTTGAAAACATCACGCGCGCTTTGCACGAACATGAACCAAGTTTTCGCCATGTCCTAGGACATGGCTCCGTCATGTGGCACCTGAAATTATATCGCGCACAAGTGGCCCACAAATGCAACTTTAATGAAACGGACACCGGCTACAGTGAAAGGAGAGTCGAAGTGCCACGTGTAAAACACCTTTTTGCACTTCACACGTATCCCACGTTTACTAAAGTAATTTACGGCATATAGATACACACATCAGCAATTCTTCACCATGTGTATTATGTACTACTAACGGGTGCCATCTATTCTCGAACGGTTTGAAGGATCTCCACAATGCGGGATGTTTTCAACAGTTTGAACAGATGTTCACAATAATGACTGTTTTGTAAAGCATTGGATGTTATGGAAGGAAGCGTTTATGAGTTTCGAATTTCTGAAGTTCAGTGGATATAGCTTTACTCCAGGGTTCAGCCGACTTGACCAGCAAGATTGGGAAACTTGTCTGGTGAAAAGCATCACGGAATTCTCAAAAAAAGTTTTTGTAAATAAATACCAATTTTTTGGAAACATCCCGCGCGCTTTGCACGAACATGAACCAAGTTTTCGCCATGTCCTAGGACATGGCTCCGTCATGTGGCACCTGAAATTATATCGCGCACAAGTGGCCCACAAATGCAACTTTAATGAAACGGACACCGGCTACAGTGAAAGGAGAGTCGAAGTGCCACGTGTAAAACACCTTTTTGCACTTCACACGTATCCCACGTTTACTAAAGTAATTTACGGCATATAGATACACACATCAGCAATTCTTCACCATGTGTATTATGTACTACTAACGGGTGCCATCTATTCTCGAACAGTTTGAAGGATCTCCACAATGCTGGCTGTTTTCAACAGTTTGAACAGATGTTCACAATAATGGCTGTTTTGTAAAGCATTGGATGTTATGGAAGGAAGCGTTTATGAGTTTCGAATTTCTGAAGTTCAGTGGATATAGCTTTACTCCAGGGTGCAACAGACTTGACCAGCAAGATTGGGAAACTTGTCTGGTGAAAAGCATCACGGAATTTTCAAAAAGGGTTTTTGTAAACAAATACCAATTTTTTGGAAACATCCCGCGCGCTTTGCACGAACATGAACCAAGTTTTCGCCATGTCCTAGGACATGGCTCCGTCATGTGGCACCTGAAATTATATCGCGCACAAGTGGCCCACAAGTGCATTTTAATGAAACGGACACCGGCTACAGTGAAAGGAGAGTCGAAGTGCCACGTGTAAAACACCTTTTTGCACTTCACACGTATCCCACGTTTACTAAAGTAATTCACGGCATATAGATACACACATCAGCAATTCTTCACCATGTGTATTATGTACTACTAACGGGTGCCATCTATTCTCGAACAGTTTGAAGGATCTCCACAATGCTGGCTGTTTTCAACAGTTTGAACAGATGTTCGCAATAATGGCTGTTTTGTAAAGCATTGGATGTTATGGAAGGAAGCGTTTATGAGTTTCGAATTTCTGAAGTTCAGTGGATATAGCTTTACTCCAGGGTTCAACAGACTTGACCAGCAAGATTGGGAAACTTGTCTGGTGAAAAGTAGCTATTGGTTATAAAGGATTTTCGATATTCAGTTTGACGTTTGGTTCTCTTTTGTGAAGAGGTTATCTATTTTTTCACTATGACGGCCGTGAGAATAGTTTAATGTTAGGAGGTGCAATTAGCATCGAAAATTGCTTTCTGTGCGGAAGAGGAACACTACGACTATGGAATAACCATGAAATAGGGTATCTACAGATGGGTTTCTGTTTCGATGGTGAGTGTTGTTCTCGTTGGGGAATCGAAAGAATTAGTAGTGAACTCAAATCTCTTTATATAGCGAGGTTTGGAATCGCTTCCTTGAGGTTAAACAGTTACATGTTTCATGACAGGTATACAATGAATAGTCGGAAAAGTTGGGACTTTTCAAAGGTGGTCTGAAAAAGGAGGTGGAGGACATCCATTCATTGGAAAGGGCAACTCTCAGGGCCCTTGAATACCTCAGGTACGCCGGTAGCTTTATTAAAATGTTTGTAATGCCGCCTTTTTCTCCTCAATTTTCTTTTAACTTCGTATCCATGGGCACCGCTTTCTTCTTGATAGTTTCGTTCAACGCCTTCTTCTTGATGGTTTCGTTCAACGTATGCAGCTTTCCTATTTCGTTTTTAGTATCCTCTAACGTTGAATTGCTTGTGCTGCCATCTCCAGGTTGAGAAGAAGCAGGCTGTGAATTGTAATCAGCATTTTCATTTTCATTTTGAGTGGCCGCTCATGCTGCGATTCTTTCCGATCGAAAAAGAAGTCGTAACGGTGCGATTCTTTCCACTTCTATTTTATATTTAGACTTTGTTGCTTTTCTTACTTTAAAATCCTCCAATGCCCAATCCATCACATTACAATTTCCTACAATTCTTTCATATTTGTTAGTATCCGGCTCTAGTGTTTTATGAAAATTGGCTCACGGTCGCATCTATAGCGTTCTCACTTTCATAGCTTTTCTCGGATGCCTTCATCAAGTTTCATCCATAAGTTCTTGTATACTTTGCGTTTCATTTGTCTCATTTGTCTCACCATTGCTTTACGAAATTATTTATTCATCTTTAGATGAAAGGCCGACTTCATCTCATCCCATGTGAAATTTCTTCCTTCATTCTACTTATATTGAGAAGAGCAGCCAAGTAGTAAAACAGCGAACTTGAAGGCCAAAAGGTTATCAACCGTTCTTGTGATTTCAATTGACCCCAATAAAAGCCACGTCGCATATTCCAATCAGAGTTGCGAGGATTTTTGCAATCATGTTTGCAATCATGTATGGCTCTCCAACTTGTTATCAGGATTATCGTACAAATAATTAATTGCCCACCTTCTCTGCGAGAGACCTTGTGGTGTTAATTAATTCACGAAAACAGGTCATCTGATGGGGAATAAATATGAGCCTCCTAAGCTTCGGGCATTAAATGGATACGCCACTGGCCAAAACTTCATAGCGCAGTTCAATTCCTCGTCTGGTAAATACCACATAGATCATTGCCAGTCTTCTTCATCATGTCCTGTTCATCATTCCACAACATTTAAGATCCTTTCAGGATCTATGCGCGACAAATTCCCCCTAACATAACGAAAAGAAATCCATCCCGAACACCATGGAGCGGAAAAACAAGATCCCCATATCAATCCCTCCCACAAAAAGGGAATATAAGTTCCAGTGCTAACCAAGGCTACACAATTTGACAAAGAAAAATGAAACATGTAATGGACCGTTAGCCTCAAAGGAAGAAAACTGAGCTTCATTACCAGATATATTTGCGAAATTCGTTGGATTCTTACAGTCGATTGTCCTCCTGAACCCAGAAAA
>JARGSG010000241.1:0-391390 GCA_030374805.1 Gracilaria gracilis | reverse complement strand
GTTGCGTAGCCAACACCATAGTTATTTCCACATTGTTTTATATCTCACACTGCGAACCGCTCCTTCTCCTTCCCTTCCACTCCCTGCACTTCAATCGAAACAACAACGACACGTAGAGATTTGGCGCGGAATCCTTTTTAGAGCAGATTTCACGAATTGAGGTGTTCAAGTCGTCGTGTTGCTTTTCGCCGCCGTTGCGCATGGAACCCTTGGTGTAGTTTCGGTAGTGGCAAGGCGTGTTATACGATTTAGCCTACGCAATGAAGTGAGTACGGGGCGCTTGCAAAGACCAATATGTCACGTTTGTGCATAATAGAAATCTTGGTTTTAAGGAATACAGGAATAAGCACAATAAATCAGGATGGCTTCTGGGCGGAGTCTTGAAGTGTACAACTTCAACACGGGGTGGAACCATGTCCTAGGACACCATGAAAAAGTGGTTCATGTTCTTGCATCACGGAATTTTCAGAAAAAGTTTTAGTTTTTGTAAATAAATACCAATTTTTTTGGAAACATCCCGCGCGCTTTGCACGAACATGAACCAAGTTTTCGCCATGTCCTAGGACATGGCCCCCTCAACACATTGCTCCGCGTCCGCATTCGTCCATGGTGTATGACCAGGGGCTCTTGTCCAAAATATAACTTGAATGCTTCATGTCCTAGGACACCATGAAAAAGTGGTTCATGTTCTTGCATCACGGAATTTTCAGAAAAAGTTTTTGTAAATAAATACCAATTTTTTGGAAACATTCCGCGCGCTTTGCACGAACATGAACCAAGTTTTCGCCATGTCCTAGGACATGGCCTCCTCAACACATTGCTCCGCGTCCGCATTCGTCCATGGTGTATGACCAGGGGCTCTTGTCCCAAAATATAACTTGAATGCTTCATGTCCTAGGACACCATGAAAAAGTGGTTCATGTTCTTACATCACGGAATTTTCAGAAAAAGTTTTTGTAAATAAATACCAATTTTTTGGAAACATCCCGCGCGCTTTGCACGAACATGAACCAAGTTTTCGCCATGTCCTAGGACATGGCTCCGTTATGTGGCACCTGAAATTATATCGCGCACAAGTGGCCCACAAGTGCAATTTCAATGAAACGGACACCGGCCACAGTGAAAGGAGAGTCGAAAGACCACGTGTAAAACACCTTTTTGCACTTCACACGTATCCCACGTTTACTAAAGTAATTTACGGCATATAGATACACACATCAGCAATTCTTCACCATGTGTATTATGTACTACTAACGGGTGCCATTTATTCTCGAACGGTTTGAAGGATCTCCACAATGCTGGCTGTTTTCAACAGTTTGAACAGATGTTCACAATAATGGCTGTTTTGTAAAGCATTGGATGTTATGGAAGGAAGCGTTTATGAGTTTCGAATTTCTGAAGTTCAGTGGATATAGCTTTACTCCAGGGTTCAGCCGACTTGACCAGCAAGATTGGGAAACTTGTCTGGTGAAAAGCATCACGGAATTCTCAAAAAAAGTTTTTGTAAATAAATACCAATTTTTTGGAAACATCCCGCGCGCTTTGCACGAACATGAACCAAGTTTTCGCCATGTCCTAGGACATGGCTCCGTCATGTGGCACCTGAAATTATATCACGCACAAGTGGCCCACAAATGCAACTTTAATGAAACGCACACCGGCTACAGTGAAAGGAGAGTCGAAAGACCACGTGTAAAACACCTTTTTGCACTTCACACGTATCCCACGTTTACTAAAGTAATTTACGGCATATAGATACAGACATCAGCAATTCTTCACCATGTGTATTATGTACTACTAACGGGTGCCATCTATTCTCGAACGGTTTGAAGGATCTCCACAATGCTGGATGTTTTCAACAGTTTGAACAGATGTTCACAATAATGACTGTTTTGTAAAGCATTGGATGTTATGGAAGGAAGCGTTTATGAGTTTCGAATTTCTGAAGTTCAGTGGATATAGCTTTACTCCAGGGTTCAGCCGACTTGACCAGCAAGATTGGGAAACTTGTCTGGTGAAAAGCATCACGGAATTCTCAAAAAAAGTTTTTGTAAATAAATACCAATTTTTTGGAAACATCCCGCGCGCTTTGCACGAACATGAACCAAGTTTTCGCCATGTCCTAGGACATGGCTCCGTCATGTGGCACCTGAAATTATATCGCGCACAAGTGGCCCACAAATGCAACTTTAATGAAACGGACACCGGCTACAGTGAAAGGAGAGTCGAAGTGCCACGTGTAAAACACCTTTTTGCACTTCACACGTATCCCACGTTTACTAAAGTAATTTACGGCATATAGATACAGACATCAGCAATTCTTCACCATGTGTATTATGTACTACTAACGGGTGCCATCTATTCTCGAACAGTTTGAAGGATCTCCACAATGCTGGCTGTTTTCAACAGTTTGAACAGATGTTCGCAATAATGGCTGTTTTGTAAAGCATTGGATGTTATGGAAGGAAGCGTTTATGAGTTTCGAATTTCTGAAGTTCAGTGGATATAGCTTTACTCCAGGGTTCAACAGACTTGACCAGCAAGATTGGGAAACTTGTCTGGTGAAAAGTAGCTATTGGTTATAAAGGATTTTCGATATTCAGTTTGACGTTTGGTTCTCTTTTGTGAAGAGGTTATCTATTTTTTCACTATGACGGCCGTGAGAATAGTTTAATGTTAGGAGGTGCAATTAGCATCGAAAATTGCTTTCTGTGCGGAAGAGGAACACTACGACTATGGAATAACCATGAAATAGGGTATCTACAGATGGGTTTCTGTTTCGATGGTGAGTGTTGTTCTCGTTGGGGAATCGAAAGAATTAGTAGTGAACTCAAATCTCTTTATATAGCGAGGTTTGGAATCGCTTCCTTGAGGTTAAACAGTTACATGTTTCATGACAGGTATACAATGAATAGTCGGAAAAGTTGGGACTTTTCAAAGGTGGTCTGAAAAAGGAGGTGGAGGACATCCATTCATTGGAAAGGGCAACTCTCAGGGCCCTTGAATACCTCAGGTACGCCGGTAGCTTTATTAAAATGTTTGTAATGCCGCCTTTTTCTCCTCAATTTTCTTTTAACTTCGTATCCATGGGCACCGCTTTCTTCTTGATAGTTTCGTTCAACGCCTTCTTCTTGATGGTTTCGTTCAACGTATGCAGCTTTCCTATTTCGTTTTTAGTATCCTCTAACGTTGAATTGCTTGTGCTGCCATCTCCAGGTTGAGAAGAAGCAGGCTGTGAATTGTAATCAGCATTTTCATTTTCATTTTGAGTGGCCGCTCATGCTGCGATTCTTTCCGATCGAAAAAGAAGTCGTAACGGTGCGATTCTTCCCACTTCTATTTTATATTTAGACTTCGTTGCTTTTCTTACTTTAAAATCCTCCAATGCCCAATCCATCACATTACAATTTCCTACAATTCTTTCATATTTGTTAGTATCCGGCTCTAGTGTTTTATGAAAATTGGCTCACGGTCGCATCTATAGCGTTCTCACTTTCATAGCTTTTCTCGGATGCCTTCATCAAGTTTCATCCATAAGTTCTTGTATACTTTGCGTTTCATTTGTCTCATTTGTCTCACCATTGCTTTACGAAATTATTTATTCATCTTTAGATGAAAGGCCGACTTCATCTCATCCCATGTGAAATTTCTTCCTTCATTCTACCTATATTGAGAAGAGCAGCCAAGTAGTAAAACAGCGAACTTGAAGGCCAAAAGGTTATCAACCGTTCTTGTGATTTCAATTGACCCCAATAAAAGCCACGTCGCATATTCCAATCAGAGTTGCGAGGATTTTTGCAATCATGTTTGCAATCATGTATGGCTCTCCAACTTGTTATCAGGATTATCGTACAAATAATTAATTGCCCACCTTCTCTGCGAGAGACCTTGTGGTGTTAATTAATTCACGAAAACAGGTCATCTGATGGGGAATAAATATGAGCCTCCTAAGCTTCGGGCATTAAATGGATACGCCACTGGCCAAAACTTCATAGCGCAGTTCAATTCCTCGTCTGGTAAATACCACATAGATCATTGCCAGTCTTCTTCATCATGTCCTGTTCATCATTCCACAACATTTAAGATCCTTTCAGGATCTATGCGCGACAAATTCCCCCTAACATAACGAAAAGAAATCCATCCCGAACACCATGGAGCGGAAAAACAAGATCCCCATATCAATCCCTCCCACAAAAAGGGAATATAAGTTCCATTGCTAACCAAGGCTACACAATTTGACAAAGAAAAATGAAACATGTAAGGGACCGTTAGCCTCAAAGAAAGAAAACTGAGCTTCATTACCAGATATATTTGCGAAATTCGTTCGATTCTTACAGTCGATTGTCCTCCTGAACCCAGAAATGAGACCCATACATGGGCCCCCCTAGAGCCCTAACTTGGCCAACTAGGGCCCTAACATCAAATTCCCCCCCCTTAACGAAAAACCCCCGTAGTGGGCTTAACTAAACCCTAATCAAACCCCTAATCAAGGACAAGCGTGGGTGTTTGTATTTCGATAATTCGTGTGCCTTAGATTCACTTCTGTTCATCTTCCCACACCCTCTATTGGATGCTTTTTAAGAAGGAACTTTTCGGGAAGACCGATAATGGGATATTCGTACGCCTTCAAAGCTCCAGGAGCTATAGTGGTGTGCGTCATAATGCAAAGTTTATTCTCAATTGGAGTGAATCACTACCGTGAACGTTTTCATCAGCGAATCTCGAACTACTTGCGAGTTCTAATCCAAGATCTTTCGAGCTTTTACAGGCCAAGAGGAAAGCCCCTTCCTCGTTTTTGGGACCCATGTAAGAAAAATCCCTTCTTGAACATAAACGAAGTAGTTTGGTATATCCTCCCAAGACTGCTCGGCGCAAAGGGACACTGTAGCTTACTATCTCAATTGGAGTTCAGGAGGATAATGATATCTGATGATTGCTTGAAAGATTGCTTGAGGGATCGCAAGACTTCATCTACTTTTGCTGAATTTCTTCACGACCTCGTTATTCTCAAGAACGGCCGTGTGGTTGAAGGATGCCTTGTATTTCACCTAGATGAAAAAGTTTCAAACCCAAATGTTCAAGTACTTAAAGAGCTTCTTGGTGAAACCCGTACATTTTCTTCCAATGGATATGAGTTGAAAATTCTGGCATTCTTAGGATACGAACTTAAATCTTCCGAAACTCACTTTATTTCAGGCGTTCTGTTCAAGGCCACTAACGGCAAAGACAGAATCTACTTTTACGACGGCACAAATGATGGTGGGGAAACCCAAAGGAATGACGCTGCGGACTGCATTTCAGAAGAACAATTCTGTTTTCTCCGTTCCCCGTCTACTTACTTTTGCAGTGGCTTCGAGGGCAGAAGTCATTGAATAAGATCAGAAGAATAGATGAAGCTTTTTTTTTGCAAAATCAGCTTCGCAGGACACCATATATCTTTCTTATATCACAGATATTGGTTAAAGATTCTTCAATATCTTCATTTAGCCTGCCTATCCAGTCGTGAGAGACCATTGATTTTCTCTCCAAACCATTATGTAGAGCATAGTTGTGTTGAGCGAGGTGTTGCTTCAAAGAGTTTGGAAGGAGGAAAAGGCACAGAGTGTTTTCCATATCCATTTCACAGAAGCAATAACTTGTGCCCCATCCTTTTAGAGACTGCTCGCCGAAACGGAACTTGACAAAAAGCTTCGCCCTTACCTTCGAGGCAACAAGAGACCTAGGTTTCGTAGAGACTACTTGCTTCGGTTCTGAGCGTAACCAGCCTTCATATCTCCTAGAGTTAATTAGAACGCTTACACAAGTGTCTTCTCCTTCACCATAACCAAGGCTTTTCTTCGTCCCTTTCGACATGCTCAGAAACGAAATCGGGCGCCAGCAGTACGTACCACTGCCTTGATATGTGAAGATCCGTTCTAGTTGAGTACTTTCGTCAACAGAATGTGGTAGAGATAGATAATCCAACCAGGAAATTATAGATTCGGGCTTTGGGGCCGGTACCCAAGCCAAGTAGCATGGGTCGAAACTAGGAGCCCCAGCGAATCCTCGTTGCGAAGTTAAAGAGTTTTTCTGCGCCCACCTACATGCTTCCAGTAATTTGGGTGTTACACGAGAGCGATGCAAAGATGAGCTGTGTTTCAAGAGCGCGCTGTAAAACTATGCCTCCGATCCATTGTTCATAGTGGCAAACCTTGGTCCTTGGCATAAATTTCAGCTCTCCTTTCAAGAACGTAAGAACTTTGTCATTTCGTGAAGAGTAGTAGTCCAGAAGTCGTTTGTTTTCACTAGAATATTCGTAGTGGCTGATTGTTCTAGAAACACGAGATCGGTTAAACTGGAAGCATACTTTGCCTTCACGTTTCACAAGAAACCCAAGCCTGTGGTAACGTTTGATCGGGGGGGAAACCAATAGAAATTGCGGACATACGTTTCCATTCGCGACATCCAACAGAAAACTGTGGTAACCAGGTGTCAGGTGGCGAGACTTTCATTCTTGATACACGAAGGATCGTTGTACAACGAAAGGAGAATGGGCATTCTCTCCTTCGTTGAAGAATGTATATGGGACATCATAATGATTCGGATGCCTCGGAACAAAGAAACTAAAAGGAGGGATCGGTTTTTCGGTTGCAGAGATCCAGGAGAGGTATGAGAGAATGAACGACTAGACGGCCTGCGTTTGTGCACGATTACGATTTTTTTACAAAAAGTACCGTAAGAAAACAAAATAATCACCTATCCAAGAATACTAAAGCTTCCTGAAAGCGTCTGGCTTCAGCTGCTGAATCTGGCGTGTTCTCTAGCGCGCTCGCATTATCACACCGATCTAAACCATTGAAAATGCTTTCAGGTATATGTATTTGAATCGTGAACTTCTTTTTCATTCTTTCCTCAAGTGGAGAGGGCCACTCAGGAACTACTATCGTCAAACTCCAGTAGGGGAGGAGAAACTGCCTTCCTTTTCGTCCTCCTCTTTCTGATGCTCACGTATCCTAGCATTCGGGCTCTATCCTTTAGACTGGTTTGAAGTCGTACAAATCCATTTGGAATAAACAACTCCTTCTGCATACGACTCCAGCTCCCGACTCCATACTGTTCAATACCTTGGCGTAGTAATTTGTCTTCCCTGGGTGAGAATGAACCAGTCCTCAGTTGCAGTTCAGAGGCCTCGCCCGTAGTTGAAAACTTTTGGTTCCACCCAAGAGATCTCTTTTTTTCCTTACTGGTCCTTGATCTCTTCTGAGCAACACCATCATCTGAATCATCGTCAGAAAACAGATGAATCTTCAATATCTCATCAGCCTCATTGCCTTTCACTTTATCAAGGTTGCTGGCCAAATTCTTCTCCGTTTCTTGACCGAGGCAAATTATATTGGGTGAAAACTTCATCAAGTTTCTCCTCCTCCCTGTCAATGATATGTTGGACGGAGGTTAACAGGGATGAAACACCTAACTGGTCAATAGACAACCCTCTGGCCCCATTGTACCTTTCGATCATATACTCTTTCAATGACTTCATTTCGCTCCTGAAGATGTCTTCATTCAAGAAAGGCTTCCATTTCACAAAACGAGATTTGCAATTCGAACCCAGCTTTTTCAGCACATGAACTTCACCTGAGCCACTAAGAACGGTGGATTTCACCAGAGAGATAACAGCTCTAAACAGTCTTGTTGTCAAAGCACTGTTACTTCCATTAATGAAGATGTATGTGCTCCTATCTAGTAGAGAATAGAGTTGTTTCTCAGAGATTTCATTCAATTGCATGTCGTTCCTAAGCGTGAAAACTAGGCCTTTCGCTTCCATGCATTGTACTTTAGCTGAGAGATGCTCTCGAAGAATTCCAGCTTGTTTTATCCCGTAGCACTTCTTCACGCACTCTTCAATAAACTTCCCGGACATTCCAACATCAAGAACTTTGCGAATGCCAGGCAATTCCGCTACTGAGAGAAGACAGCTGACCACTTGCGGGAAGTCCACATTCTCTTTCAGCTGAGGCTCAGAACCTCGGTCACATGTTGCAGGACCTAAATTTTCAAGTTTTGCAAGCTCTTTCCGTTCACGATGTTTCTTCGAATGACCTCCACCTTCACGATTCACAAGCTCTTTCCGTTCAAGATCTTCTTTCGAGCGACCTCCATATTCAAGATTCACAAACTCTTTCCGCTCACGATGTTCTTCATGGAAGCTTTCGCGAAAGTGACGTTCACTGCCGCAGAAATTAATAACCGCCCCAAGAGATTTCACTGGAACTGCGGACTTGGCAGCCACGGTGTCTCTGGCCTCAAACTGGGCTGTTATCTCCTCTGAATCTCCACCTCCGTCCCTAAATTGACCCAAGGGGATGATATCTTGTGAGGTCCTCGCCTTTTTTCCGGGGAAAATTCGTATGTTCCTCACTAATCTTCTTGTATCTCTCCCAACACTCTCCCGGATTCCGATCCCGAGGAAGAAGTTGATTATTTGCCAAAGTCTCCCAGAAATTGAGCTCCAAGTGCTTCCCAGAGCCACTATGTGCTTCCTCTAAGGCTGCGTCCCGCAATTGCTGGTCCTCCTCGGACATCCAGTTCTTACCAGACATTTTCTGTGTGATATGAGACTCTCCAACGGGAAGAAATTCGAATGTGCTCCGCCGCTCGGTCGCTCTCCGAGTGAATCGGACGAGGAAGTGCCGATCTAGAGCACGAAATGGGTTTTGAGGTACCTTCGCAACGGCTTGCTTGGAACATGTTTTTCATTCGTGTGTTTTGGATTAGGATTTTTTCGTTTTTCACAAGTTTTATTTTAAGATTCGCTACAAGATGTCATCTAGAAGATGCGAAGATGACATCTTTCTTTGCCCGCCAGTACAGTCCCGTTCCGAGGCACCATCATGCGTAGCCAACACCATAGTTATTTCCACATTGTTTATATCTCACACTGCGAACCGCTCCTTCTCCTTCCCTTCCACTCCCTGCACTTCAATCGAAACAACAACGACACGGTAGAGATTTGGCGCGGAATCCTTTTTAGAGCAGATTTCACGAATTGAGGTGTTCAAGTCGTCGTGTTGCTTTTCGCCGCCGTTGCGCATGGAACCCTTGGTGTAGTTTCGGTAGTGGCAAGGCGTGTTATACGATTTAGCCTACGCAATGAAGTGAGTACGGGGCGCTTGCAAAGACCAATATGTCACGTTTGTGCATAATAGAAATCTTGGTTTTAAGGAATACAGGAATAAGCACAATAAATCAGGATGGCTTCTGGGCGGAGTCTTGAAGTGTACAACTTCAACACGGGGTGGAACCATGTCCTAGGACACCATGAAAAAGTGGTTCATGTTCTTGCATCACGGAATTTTCAGAAAAAGTTTTAGTTTTTGTAAATAAATACCAATTTTTTTGGAAACATCCCGCGCGCTTTGCACGAACATGAACCAAGTTTTCGCCATGTCCTAGGACATGGCCTCCTCAACACATTGCTCCGCGTCCGCATTCGTCCATGGTGTATGACCAGGGGCTCTTGTCCCAAAATATAACTTGAATGCTTCATGTCCTAGGACACCATGAAAAAGTGGTTCATGTTCTTGCATCACGGAATTTTCAGAAAAAGTTTTTGTAAATAAATACCAATTTTTTGGAAACATTCCGCGCGCTTTGCACGAACATGAACCAAGTTTTCGCCATGTCCTAGGACATGGCCTCCTCAACACATTGCTCCGCGTCCGCATTCGTCCATGGTGTATGACCAGGGGCTCTTGTCCCAAAATATAACTTGAATGCTTCATGTCCTAGGACACCATGAAAAAGTGGTTCATGTTCTTGCATCACGGAATTTTCAGAAAAAGATTTTGTAAATAAATACCAATTTTTTGGAAACATCCCGCGCGCTTTGCACGAACATGAACCAAGTTTTCGCCATGTCCTAGGACATGGCTCCGTTATGTGGCACCTGAAATTATATCGCGCACAAGTGGCCCACAAGTGCAATTTTAATGAAACGGACACCGGCCACAGTGAAAGGAGAGTCGAAAGACCACGTGTAAAACACCTTTTTGCACTTCACACGTATCCCACGTTTACTAAAGTAATTTACGGCATATAGATACACACATCAGCAATTCTTCACCATGTGTATTATGTACTACTAACGGGTGCCATTTATTCTCGAACGGTTTGAAGGATCTCCACAATGCTGGCTGTTTTCAACAGTTTGAACAGATGTTCACAATAATGGCTGTTTTGTAAAGCATTGATTGTTATGGAAGGAAGCGTTTATGAGTTTCGAATTTCTGAAGTTCAGTGGATATAGCTTTACTCCAGGGTTCAGCCGACTTGACCAGCAAGATTGGGAAACTTGTCTGGTGAAAAGCATCACGGAATTCTCAAAAAAAGTTTTTGTAAATAAATACCAATTTTTTGAAAACATCCCGCGCGCTTTGCACGAACATGAACCAAGTTTTCGCCATGTCCTAGGACATGGCCCCCTCAACACATTGCTCCGCGTCCGCATTCGTCCATGGTGTATGACCAGGGGCTCTTGTCCCAAAATATAACTTGAATGCTTCATGTCCTAGGACACCATGAAAAAGTGGTTCATGTTCTTGCATCACGGAATTTTCAGAAAAAGATTTTGTAAATAAATACCAATTTTTTGGAAACATCCCGCGCGCTTTGCAGGAACATGAACCAAGTTTTCGCCATGTCCTAGGACATGGCCTCCTCAACACATTGCTCCGCGTCCGCATTCGTCCATGGTGTATGACCAGGGGCTCTTGTCCCAAAATATAACTTGAATGCTTCATGTCCTAGGACACCATGAAAAAGTGGTTCATGTTCTTGCATCACGGAATTTTCAGAAAAAGATTTTGTAAATAAATACCAATTTTTTGGAAACATTCCGCGCGCTTTGCACGAACATGAACCAAGTTTTCGCCATGTCCTAGGACATGGCCTCCTCAACACATTGCTCCGCGTCCGCATTCGTCCATGGTGTATGACCAGGGGCTCTTGTCCCAAAATATAACTTGAATGCTTCATGTCCTAGGACACCATGAAAAAGTGGTTCATGTTCTTGCATCACGGAATTTTCAGAAAAAGTTTTTGTAAATAAATACCAATTTTTTGGAAACATCCCGCGCGCTTTGCACGAACATGAACCAAGTTTTCGCCATGTCCTAGGACATGGCTCCGTCATGTGGCACCTGAAATTATATCGCGCACAAGTGGCCCACAAATGCAACTTTAATGAAACGGACACCGGCTACAGTGAAAGGAGAGTCGAAGTGCCACGTGTAAAACACCTTTTTGCACTTCACACGTATCCCACGTTTACTAAAGTAATTTACGGCATATAGATACACACATCAGCAATTCTTCACCATGTGTATTATGTACTACTAACGGGTGCCATCTATTCTCGAACGGTTTGAAGGATCTCCACAATGCTGGATGTTTTCAACAGTTTGAACAGATGTTCACAATAATGGCTGTTTTGTAAAGCATTGGATGTTATGGAAGGAAGCGTTTATGAGTTTCGAATTTCTGAAGTTCAGTGGATATAGCTTTACTCCAGGGTTCAGCCGACTTGACCAGCAAGATTGGGAAACTTGTCTGGTGAAAAGCATCACGGAATTCTCAAAAAAAGTTTTTGTAAATAAATACCAATTTTTTGGAAACATCCCGCGCGCTTTGCAGGAACATGAACCAAGTTTTCGCCATGTCCTAGGACATGGCCTCCTCAACACATTGCTCCGCGTCCGCATTCGTCCATGGTGTATGACCAGGGGCTCTTGTCCCAAAATATAACTTGAATGCTTCATGTCCTAGGACACCATGAAAAAGTGGTTCATGTTCTTGCATCACGGAATTTTCAGAAAAAGTTTTTGTAAATAAATACCAATTTTTTGGAAACATTCCGCGCGCTTTGCACGAACATGAACCAAGTTTTCGCCATGTCCTAGGACATGGCCTCCTCAACACATTGCTCCGCGTCCGCATTCGTCCATGGTGTATGACCAGGGGCTCTTGTCCCAAAATATAACTTGAATGCTTCATGTCCTAGGACACCATGAAAAAGTGGTTCATGTTCTTGCATAACGGAATTTTCAGAAAAAGTTTTTGTAAATAAATACCAATTTTTTGAAAACATCCCGCGCGCTTTGCAGGAACATGAACCAAGTTTTCGCCATGTCCTAGGACATGGCTCCGTCATGTGGCACCTGAAATTATATCGCGCACAAGTGGCCCACAAATGCAACTTTAATGAAACGGACACCGGCTACAGTGAAAGGAGAGTCGAAGTGCCACGTGTAAAACACCTTTTTGCACTTCACACGTATCCCACGTTTACTAAAGTAATTTACGGGATATAGATACACACATCAGCAATTCTTCACCATGTGTATTATGTACTACTAACGGGTGCCATCTATTCTCGAACGGTTTGAAGGATCTCCACAATGCGGGATGTTTTCAACAGTTTGAACAGATGTTCACAATAATGACTGTTTTGTAAAGCATTGGATGTTATGGAAGGAAGCGTTTATGAGTTTCGAATTTCTGAAGTTCAGTGGATATAGCTTTACTCCAGGGTTCAGCCGACTTGACCAGCAAGATTGGGAAACTTGTCTGGTGAAAAGCATCACGGAATTCTCAAAAAAAGTTTTTGTAAATAAATACCAATTTTTTGGAAACATCCCGCGCGCTTTGCACGAACATGAACCAAGTTTTCGCCATGTCCTAGGACATGGCTCCGTCATGTGGCACCTGAAATTATATCGCGCACAAGTGGCCCACAAATGCAACTTTAATGAAACGGACACCGGCTACAGTGAAAGGAGAGTCGAAGTGCCACGTGTAAAACACCTTTTTGCACTTCACACGTATCCCACGTTTACTAAAGTAATTTACGGCATATAGATACACACATCAGCAATTCTTCACCATGTGTATTATGTACTACTAACGGGTGCCATCTATTCTCGAACAGTTTGAAGGATCTCCACAATGCTGGCTGTTTTCAACAGTTTGAACAGATGTTCACAATAATGGCTGTTTTGTAAAGCATTGGATGTTATGGAAGGAAGCGTTTATGAGTTTCGAATTTCTGAAGTTCAGTGGATATAGCTTTACTCCAGGGTGCAACAGACTTGACCAGCAAGATTGGGAAACTTGTCTGGTGAAAAGCATCACGGAATTTTCAAAAAGGGTTTTTGTAAACAAATACCAATTTTTTGGAAACATCCCGCGCGCTTTGCACGAACATGAACCAAGTTTTCGCCATGTCCTAGGACATGGCTCCGTCATGTGGCACCTGAAATTATATCGCGCACAAGTGGCCCACAAGTGCATTTTAATGAAACGGACACCGGCTACAGTGAAAGGAGAGTCGAAGTGCCACGTGTAAAACACCTTTTTGCACTTCACACGTATCCCACGTTTACTAAAGTAATTCACGGCATATAGATACACACATCAGCAATTCTTCACCATGTGTATTATGTACTACTAACGGGTGCCATCTATTCTCGAACAGTTTGAAGGATCTCCACAATGCTGGCTGTTTTCAACAGTTTGAACAGATGTTCGCAATAATGGCTGTTTTGTAAAGCATTGGATGTTATGGAAGGAAGCGTTTATGAGTTTCGAATTTCTGAAGTTCAGTGGATATAGCTTTACTCCAGGGTTCAACAGACTTGACCAGCAAGATTGGGAAACTTGTCTGGTGAAAAGTAGCTATTGGTTATAAAGGATTTTCGATATTCAGTTTGACGTTTGGTTCTCTTTTGTGAAGAGGTTATCTATTTTTTCACTATGACGGCCGTGAGAATAGTTTAATGTTAGGAGGTGCAATTAGCATCGAAAATTGCTTTCTGTGCGGAAGAGGAACACTACGACTATGGAATAACCATGAAATAGGGTATCTACAGATGGGTTTCTGTTTCGATGGTGAGTGTTGTTCTCGTTGGGGAATCGAAAGAATTAGTAGTGAACTCAAATCTCTTTATATAGCGAGGTTTGGAATCGCTTCCTTGAGGTTAAACAGTTACATGTTTCATGACAGGTATACAATGAATAGTCGGAAAAGTTGGGACTTTTCAAAGGTGGTCTGAAAAAGGAGGTGGAGGACATCCATTCATTGGAAAGGGCAACTCTCAGGGCCCTTGAATACCTCAGGTACGCCGGTAGCTTTATTAAAATGTTTGTAATGCCGCCTTTTTCTCCTCAATTTTCTTTTAACTTCGTATCCATGGGCACCGCTTTCTTCTTGATAGTTTCGTTCAACGCCTTCTTCTTGATGGTTTCGTTCAACGTATGCAGCTTTCCTATTTCGTTTTTAGTATCCTCTAACGTTGAATTGCTTGTGCTGCCATCTCCAGGTTGAGAAGAAGCAGGCTGTGAATTGTAATCAGCATTTTCATTTTCATTTTGAGTGGCCGCTCATGCTGCGATTCTTTCCGATCGAAAAAGAAGTCGTAACGGTGCGATTCTTTCCACTTCTATTTTATATTTAGACTTTGTTGCTTTTCTTACTTTAAAATCCTCCAATGCCCAATCCATCACATTACAATTTCCTACAATTCTTTCATATTTGTTAGTATCCGGCTCTAGTGTTTTATGAAAATTGGCTCACGGTCGCATCTATAGCGTTCTCACTTTCATAGCTTTTCTCGGATGCCTTCATCAAGTTTCATCCATAAGTTCTTGTATACTTTGCGTTTCATTTGTCTCATTTGTCTCACCATTGCTTTACGAAATTATTTATTCATCTTTAGATGAAAGGCCGACTTCATCTCATCCCATGTGAAATTTCTTCCTTCATTCTACTTATATTGAGAAGAGCAGCCAAGTAGTAAAACAGCGAACTTGAAGGCCAAAAGGTTATCAACCGTTCTTGTGATTTCAATTGACCCCAATAAAAGCCACGTCGCATATTCCAATCAGAGTTGCGAGGATTTTTGCAATCATGTTTGCAATCATGTATGGCTCTCCAACTTGTTATCAGGATTATCGTACAAATAATTAATTGCCCACCTTCTCTGCGAGAGACCTTGTGGTGTTAATTAATTCACGAAAACAGGTCATCTGATGGGGAATAAATATGAGCCTCCTAAGCTTCGGGCATTAAATGGATACGCCACTGGCCAAAACTTCATAGCGCAGTTCAATTCCTCGTCTGGTAAATACCACATAGATCATTGCCAGTCTTCTTCATCATGTCCTGTTCATCATTCCACAACATTTAAGATCCTTTCAGGATCTATGCGCGACAAATTCCCCCTAACATAACGAAAAGAAATCCATCCCGAACACCATGGAGCGGAAAAACAAGATCCCCATATCAATCCCTCCCACAAAAAGGGAATATAAGTTCCAGTGCTAACCAAGGCTACACAATTTGACAAAGAAAAATGAAACATGTAATGGACCGTTAGCCTCAAAGGAAGAAAACTGAGCTTCATTACCAGATATATTTGCGAAATTCGTTGGATTCTTACAGTCGATTGTCCTCCTGAACCCAGAAATGAGACCCATACATGGGCCCCCTAGAGCCCTAACTTGGCCAACTAGGGCCCTAACATCAAATTCCCCCCCCTAAACGAAAACCCCCGTAGTGGGCTTAACTAAACCCCTAAACCCCTAAACCCCTAAACCCCTAAACCCCTAAACCCCTAAACCCCTAAACCCCTAAACCCCTAAACCCCTAAACCCCTAAACCCCTAAACCCCTAAACCCCTAAAACCCCTAAAACCCCTAAACCCCTAAAACCCCTAATCATCCCCTAATCATCCCCTAAACCCCTAAAACCCCTAATCATCCCCTAATAATCATCCCCTAATAATAATCATCCCCTAAAAACCCCTAAACAATCGCCACTGCAGCCACATTAATCGGTTGAAAACAAACCCCAAACAAACCCCAAAACAGGCAAGCATATCGCCCATCACTTCGGCTTCTCGTCTGACCTCCACCTATGAACCCCTAGTCAAAATAAAACCCAAATTCTTTCCACTATGAATGTTTTTCACCTCCTTTCTGCTCAAAACTGAAAATACCGTCTTCCCTACACCTCTGATACCTGTTTTTTTACTCTCTGACCGTCTCCCATTCCCATTTTCTACCGTTATACCCCCCCTTCAACGTACTTCCTCGCTTTTTTCAATTACTTTTTTGCATTTTCAATTACACAAAACGCAATCTTCACTCTCAGATCCCTCCCACACCTCTTCCCACATTCTCCTCAAACATCTCGCCAAAAACCGCAACACGTCATGTCAATTACTACTAACAAAATCTACTACATGAACAGCACAAAAATCGCTGTACTTTCCAATTGGCTTCCATTGCCTTCTAGAGCCAAAATCTAGCACCCTTGATTTCATGACAGTCGGAAACACACTTTATGTGTAGATATACACTATCGAAACCCTACCAAATCGTTCAGTGGGTCATTGGAAACCATAACCCGCACAAGCCACCACCAAAACCACAATGCAAACAACCCTGACCACAAGCCCCCCAAATACTATCATGGCTACCTTCACGTACCCCATCAGTGATTATCAACCAATCCAATTATGCTAATTCCCATTCAGTATGTTCTATACACGCCAATCTCTTTCCATCCCCAGCAAACCCTTCCAGGGCACAAAACCTTGCAACCACAGCAATCGCCACTGCAGCCACATTAATCGGTTGAAAACAAACCCCAAACAAACCCCAAAACAGGCAAGCATATCGCCCATCACTTCGGCTTCTCGTCTGACCTCCACCTATGAACCCCTAGTCAAAATAAAACCCAAATTCTTTCCACTATGAATGTTTTTCACCTCCTTTCTGCTCAAAACTGAAAATACCGTCTTCCCTACACCTCTGATACCTGTTTTTTTTACTCTCTGACCGTCTCCCATTCCCATTTTCTACCGTTATACCCCCTTCAACGTACTTCTCGCTTTTTTCAATTACTTTTTTGCATTTTCAATTACACAAAACGCAATCTTCACTCTCAGATCCCTCCCACACTCTTCCCACATTCTCCTCAAACATCTCGCCAAAAACCGCAACACGTCATGTCAATTACTACTAACAAAATCTACTACATGAACAGCACAAAAATCGCTGTACTTTCCAATTGGCTTCCATTGCCTTCTAGAGCCAAAATCTAGCACCCTTGATTTCATGACAGTCGGAAACACACTTTATGTGTAGATATACACTATCGAAACCCTACCAAATCGTTCAGTGGGTCATTGGAAACCATAACCCGCACAAGCCACCACCAAAACCACAATGCAAACAACCCTGACCACAAGCCCCCCAAATACTATCATGGCTACCTTCACGTACCCCATCAGTGATTATCAACCAATCCAATTATGCTAATTCCCATTCAGTATGTTCTATACACGCCAATCTCTTTCCATCCCCAGCAAACCCTTCCAGGGCACAAAACCTTGCAACCACAGCAATCGCCACTGCAGCCACATTAATCGGTTGAAAACAAACCCCAAACAAACCCCAAAACAGGCAAGCATATCGCCCATCACTTCGGCTTCTCGTCTGACCTCCACCTATGAACCCCTAGTCAAAATAAAACCCAAATTCTTTCCACTATGAATGTTTTTCACCTCCTTTCTGCTCAAAAACTGAAAATACCGTCTTCCCTACACCTCTGATACCTGTTTTTTTACTCTCTGACCGTCTCCCATTCCCATTTTCTACCGTTATACCCCCTTCAACGTACTTCTCGCTTTTTTCAATTACTTTTTTGCATTTTCAATTACACAAAACGCAATCTTCACTCTCAGATCCCTCCCACACTCTTCCCACATTCTCCTCAAACATCTCGCCAAAAACCGCAACACGTCATGTCAATTACTACTAACAAAATCTACTACATGAACAGCACAAAAATCGCTGTACTTTCCAATTGGCTTCCATTGCCTTCTAGAGCCAAAATCTAGCACCCTTGATTTCATGACAGTCGGAAACACACTTTATGTGTAGATATACACTATCGAAACCCTACCAAATCGTTCAGTGGGTCATTGGAAACCATAACCCGCACAAGCCACCACCAAAACCACAATGCAAACAACCCTGACCACAAGCCCCCCAAATACTATCATGGCTACCTTCACGTACCCCATCAGTGATTATCAACCAATCCAATTATGCTAATTCCCATTCAGTATGTTCTATACACGCCAATCTCTTTCCATCCCCAGCAAACCCTTCCAGGGCACAAAACCTTGCAACCACAGCAATCGCCACTGCAGCCACATTAATCGGTTGAAAACAAACCCCAAACAAACCCCAAAACAGGCAAGCATATCGCCCATCACTTCGGCTTCTCGTCTGACCTCCACCTATGAACCCCTAGTCAAAATAAAACCCAAATTCTTTCCACTATGAATGTTTTTCACCTCCTTTCTGCTCAAAACTGAAAATACCGTCTTCCCTACACCTCTGATACCTGTTTTTTTACTCTCTGACCGTCTCCCATTCCCATTTTCTACCGTTATACCCCCTTCAACGTACTTCTCGCTTTTTCAATTACTTTTTTGCATTTTCAATTACACAAAACGCAATCTTCACTCTCAGATCCCTCCCACACTCTTCCCACATTCTCCTCAAACATCTCGCCAAAAACCGCAACACGTCATGTCAATTACTACTAACAAAATCTACTACATGAACAGCACAAAAATCGCTGTACTTTCCAATTGGCTTCCATTGCCTTCTAGAGCCAAAATCTAGCACCCTTGATTTCATGACAGTCGGAAACACACTTTATGTGCTAGATATACACTATCGAAACCCTACCAAATCGTTCAGTGGGTCATTGGAAACCATAACCCGCACAAGCCACCACCAAAACCACAATGCAAACAAACCCTGACCACAAGCCCCCCAAATACTATCATGGCTACCTTCACGTACCCCATCAGTGATTATCAACCAATCCAATTATGCTAATTCCCATTCAGTATGTTCTATACACGCCAATCTCTTTCCATCCCCAGCAAACCCTCCCAGGGCACAAAACCTTGCAACCACAGCAATCGCCACTGCAGCCACATTAATCGGTTGAAAACAAACCCCAAACAAACCCCAAAACAGGCAAGCATACCACCCATCACTTCGGCCTCTCGTCTGACCTCCACCTATGAACCCCTAGTCAAAATAAAACCCAAATTCTTTCCACTATGAATGTTTTTCACCTCCTTCCTGCTCAAAACTGAAAGCACACGTCTTCCCTACACCTCTGACTACCTGTTTTTTTTACTCTCCGGTCGTCTCCCATTCCCATTTTCTACCGTTATACCCCCTTCAACGTACTTCTCGCTTTTTTCAATTACTTTTTTGCATTTTCAATTACACAAAACGCAATCTTCACTCTCAGATCCCTCCCACACTCTTCCCACATTCTCCTCAAACATCTCGCCAAAAACCGCAACACGTCATGTCAATTACTACTAACAAAATCTACTACATGAACAGCACAAAAATCGCTGTACTTTCCAATTGGCTTCCATTGCCTTCTAGAGCCAAAATCTAGCACCCTAGCTTTCATGACATTCGTAAACACACTTTATGTATAGATATACACTATCGAAAACCCTACCAAATCGTTCAGTGGGTCATTGGAAACCATAACCCGCACAATACCACCACCAAAACCACAATGCAAACAAACCCTGACCACAAGCCCCCCATATACTATCATGGCTACCTTCACGTACCCTATCAGTGATTATCAACCAATCCAATTATGCTAATTCCCATTCAGTATGTTCTATACACGCCAATCTCTTTCCATCCCCAGCAAACCCTCCCAGGGCACAAAACCTTGCAACCACAGCAATCGCCACTGCAGCCACATTAATCGGTTGAAAACAAACCCCAAACAAACCCCAAAACAGGCAAGCATATCGCCCATCACTTCGGCTTCTCGTCTGACCTCCACCTATGAACCCCTAGTCAAAATAAAACCCAAATTCTTTCCACTATGAATGTTTTTCACCTCCTTTCTGCTCAAAACTGAAAATACCGTCTTCCCTACACCTCTGATACCTGTTTTTTTACTCTCTGACCGTCTCCCATTCCCATTTTCTACCGTTATACCCCCTTCAACGTACTTCTCGCTTTTTTCAATTACTTTTTTGCATTTTCAATTACACAAAACGCAATCTTCACTCTCAGATCCCTCCCACACTCTTCCCACATTCTCCTCAAACATCTCGCCAAAAACCGCAACACGTCATGTCAATTACTACTAACAAAATCTACTACATGAACAGCACAAAAATCGCTGTACTTTCCAATTGGCTTCCATTGCCTTCTAGAGCCAAAATCTAGCACCCTTGATTTCATGACAGTCGGAAACACACTTTATGTGTAGATATACACTATCGAAACCCTACCAAATCGTTCAGTGGGTCATTGGAAACCATAACCCGCACAAGCCACCACCAAAACCACAATGCAAACAACCCTGACCACAAGCCCCCCAAATACTATCATGGCTACCTTCACGTACCCCATCAGTGATTATCAACCAATCCAATTATGCTAATTCCCATTCAGTATGTTGTATACACACGCCAATCTCTTTCCATCCCCAGCAAACCCTTCCAGGGCACAAAACCTTGCAACCACAGCAATCGCCACTGCAGCCACATTAATCGGTTGAAAACAAACCCCAAACAAACCCCAAAACAGGCAAGCATATCGCCCATCACTTCGGCTTCTCGTCTGACCTCCACCTATGAACCCCTAGTCAAAATAAAACCCAAATTCTTTCCACTATGAATGTTTTTCACCTCCTTTCTGCTCAAAACTGAAAATACCGTCTTCCCTACACCTCTGATACCTGTTTTTTTACTCTCTGACCGTCTCCCATTCCCATTTTCTACCGTTATACCCCCTTCAACGTACTTCTCGCTTTTTTCAATTACTTTTTTGCATTTTCAATTACACAAAACGCAATCTTCACTCTCAGATCCCTCCCACACTCTTCCCACATTCTCCTCAAACATCTCGCCAAAAACCGCAACACGTCATGTCAATTACTACTAACAAAATCTACTACATGAACAGCACAAAAATCGCTGTACTTTCCAATTGGCTTCCATTGCCTTCTAGAGCCAAAATCTAGCACCCTTGATTTCATGACAGTCGGAAACACACTTTATGTGTAGATATACACTATCGAAACCCTACCAAATCGTTCAGTGGGTCATTGGAAACCATAACCCGCTCAAGCCACCACCAAAACCACAATGCAAACAACCCTGACCACAAGCCCCCCAAATACTATCATGGCTACCTTCACGTACCCCATCAGTGATTATCAACCAATCCAATTATGCTAATTCCCATTCAGTATGTTGTATACACGCCAATCTCTTTCCATCCCCAGCAAACCCTTCCAGGGCACAAAACCTTGCAACCACAGCAATCGCCACTGCAGCCACATTAATCGGTTGAAAACAAACCCCAAACAAACCCCAAAACAGGCAAGCATATCGCCCATCACTTCGGCTTCTCGTCTGACCTCCACCTATGAACCCCTAGTCAAAATAAAACCCAAATTCTTTCCACTATGAATGTTTTTCACCTCCTTTCTGCTCAAAACTGAAAATACCGTCTTCCCTACACCTCTGATACCTGTTTTTTTACTCTCTGACCGTCTCCCATTCCCATTTTCTACCGTTATACCCCCTTCAACGTACTTCTCGCTTTTTTCAATTACTTTTTTGCATTTTCAATTACACAAAACGCAATCTTCACTCTCAGATCCCTCCCACACTCTTCCCACATTCTCCTCAAACATCTCGCCAAAAACCGCAACACGTCATGTCAATTACTACTAACAAAATCTACTACATGAACAGCACAAAAATCGCTGTACTTTCCAATTGGCTTCCATTGCCTTCTAGAGCCAAAATCTAGCACCCTTGATTTCATGACAGTCGGAAACACACTTTATGTGTAGATATACACTATCGAAACCCTACCAAATCGTTCAGTGGGTCATTGGAAACCATAACCCGCACAAGCCACCACCAAAACCACAATGCAAACAACCCTGACCACAAGCCCCCCAAATACTATCATGGCTACCTTCACGTACCCCATCAGTGATTATCAACCAATCCAATTATGCTAATTCCCATTCAGTATGTTCTATACACGCCAATCTCTTTCCATCCCCAGCAAACCCTTCCAGGGCACAAAACCTTGCAACCACAGCAATCGCCACTGCAGCCACATTAATCGGTTGAAAACAAACCCCAAACAAACCCCAAAACAGGCAAGCATATCGCCCATCACTTCGGCTTCTCGTCTGACCTCCACCTATGAACCCCTAGTCAAAATAAAACCCAAATTCTTTCCACTATGAATGTTTTTCACCTCCTTTCTGCTCAAAACTGAAAATACCGTCTTCCCTACACCTCTGATACCTGTTTTTTTACTCTCTGACCGTCTCCCATTCCCATTTTCTACCGTTATACCCCCTTCAACGTACTTCTCGCTTTTTTCAATTACTTTTTTGCATTTTCAATTACACAAAACGCAATCTTCACTCTCAGATCCCTCCCACACTCTTCCCACATTCTCCTCAAACATCTCGCCAAAAACCGCAACACGTCATGTCAATTACTACTAACAAAATCTACTACATGAACAGCACAAAAATCGCTGTACTTTCCAATTGGCTTCCATTGCCTTCTAGAGCCAAAATCTAGCACCCTTGATTTCATGACAGTCGGAAACACACTTTATGTGTAGATATACACTATCGAAACCCTACCAAATCGTTCAGTGGGTCATTGGAAACCATAACCCGCTCAAGCCACCACCAAAACCACAATGCAAACAACCCTGACCACAAGCCCCCCAAATACTATCATGGCTACCTTCACGTACCCCATCAGTGATTATCAACCAATCCAATTATGCTAATTCCCATTCAGTATGTTGTATACACGCCAATCTCTTTCCATCCCCAGCAAACCCTTCCAGGGCACAAAACCTTGCAACCACAGCAATCGCCACTGCAGCCACATTAATCGGTTGAAAACAAACCCCAAACAAACCCCAAAACAGGCAAGCATATCGCCCATCACTTCGGCTTCTCGTCTGACCTCCACCTATGAACCCCTAGTCAAAATAAAACCCAAATTCTTTCCACTATGAATGTTTTTCACCTCCTTTCTGCTCAAAACTGAAAATACCGTCTTCCCTACACCTCTGATACCTGTTTTTTTACTCTCTGACCGTCTCCCATTCCCATTTTCTACCGTTATACCCCCTTCAACGTACTTCTCGCTTTTTTCAATTACTTTTTTTGCATTTTCAATTACACAAAACGCAATCTTCACTCTCAGATCCCTCCCACACTCTTCCCACATTCTCCTCAAACATCTCGCCAAAAACCGCAACACGTCATGTCAATTACTACTAACAAAATCTACTACATGAACAGCACAAAAATCGCTGTACTTTCCAATTGGCTTCCATTGCCTTCTAGAGCCAAAATCTAGCACCCTTGATTTCATGACAGTCGGAAACACACTTTATGTGTAGATATACACTATCGAAACCCTACCAAATCGTTCAGTGGGTCATTGGAAACCATAACCCGCACAAGCCACCACCAAAACCACAATGCAAACAACCCTGACCACAAGCCCCCCAAATACTATCATGGCTACCTTCACGTACCCCATCAGTGATTATCAACCAATCCAATTATGCTAATTCCCATTCAGTATGTTCTATACACGCCAATCTCTTTCCATCCCCAGCAAACCCTTCCAGGGCACAAAACCTTGCAACCACAGCAATCGCCACTGCAGCCACATTAATCGGTTGAAAACAAACCCCAAACAAACCCCAAAACAGGCAAGCATATCGCCCATCACTTCGGCTTCTCGTCTGACCTCCACCTATGAACCCCTAGTCAAAATAAAACCCAAATTCTTTCCACTATGAATGTTTTTCACCTCCTTTCTGCTCAAAACTGAAAATACCGTCTTCCCTACACCTCTGATACCTGTTTTTTTACTCTCTGACCGTCTCCCATTCCCATTTTCTACCGTTATACCCCCTTCAACGTACTTCTCGCTTTTTTCAATTACTTTTTTGCATTTTCAATTACACAAAACGCAATCTTCACTCTCAGATCCCTCCCACACTCTTCCCACATTCTCCTCAAACATCTCGCCAAAAACCGCAACACGTCATGTCAATTACTACTAACAAAATCTACTACATGAACAGCACAAAAATCGCTGTACTTTCCAATTGGCTTCCATTGCCTTCTAGAGCCAAAATCTAGCACCCTTGATTTCATGACAGTCGGAAACACACTTTATGTGTAGATATACACTATCGAAACCCTACCAAATCGTTCAGTGGGTCATTGGAAACCATAACCCGCTCAAGCCACCACCAAAACCACAATGCAAACAACCCTGACCACAAGCCCCCCAAATACTATCATGGCTACCTTCACGTACCCCATCAGTGATTATCAACCAATCCAATTATGCTAATTCCCATTCAGTATGTTGTATACACGCCAATCTCTTTCCATCCCCAGCAAACCCTTCCAGGGCACAAAACCTTGCAACCACAGCAATCGCCACTGCAGCCACATTAATCGGTTGAAAACAAACCCCAAACAAACCCCAAAACAGGCAAGCATATCGCCCATCACTTCGGCTTCTCGTCTGACCTCCACCTATGAACCCCTAGTCAAAATAAAACCCAAATTCTTTCCACTATGAATGTTTTTCACCTCCTTTCTGCTCAAAACTGAAAATACCGTCTTCCCTACACCTCTGATACCTGTTTTTTTACTCTCTGACCGTCTCCCATTCCCATTTTCTACCGTTATACCCCCTTCAACGTACTTCTCGCTTTTTTCAATTACTTTTTTGCATTTTCAATTACACAAAACGCAATCTTCACTCTCAGATCCCTCCCACACTCTTCCCACATTCTCCTCAAACATCTCGCCAAAAACCGCAACACGTCATGTCAATTACTACTAACAAAATCTACTACATGAACAGCACAAAAATCGCTGTACTTTCCAATTGGCTTCCATTGCCTTCTAGAGCCAAAATCTAGCACCCTTGATTTCATGACAGTCGGAAACACACTTTATGTGTAGATATACACTATCGAAACCCTACCAAATCGTTCAGTGGGTCATTGGAAACCATAACCCGCACAAGCCACCACCAAAACCACAATGCAAACAACCCTGACCACAAGCCCCCCAAATACTATCATGGCTACCTTCACGTACCCCATCAGTGATTATCAACCAATCCAATTATGCTAATTCCCATTCAGTATGTTCTATACACGCCAATCTCTTTCCATCCCCAGCAAACCCTTCCAGGGCACAAAACCTTGCAACCACAGCAATCGCCACTGCAGCCACATTAATCGGTTGAAAACAAACCCCAAACAAACCCCAAAACAGGCAAGCATATCGCCCATCACTTCGGCTTCTCGTCTGACCTCCACCTATGAACCCCTAGTCAAAATAAAACCCAAATTCTTTCCACTATGAATGTTTTTCACCTCCTTTCTGCTCAAAACTGAAAATACCGTCTTCCCTACACCTCTGATACCTGTTTTTTTACTCTCTGACCGTCTCCCATTCCCATTTTCTACCGTTATACCCCCTTCAACGTACTTCTCGCTTTTTTCAATTACTTTTTTGCATTTTCAATTACACAAAACGCAATCTTCACTCTCAGATCCCTCCCACACTCTTCCCACATTCTCCTCAAACATCTCGCCAAAAACCGCAACACGTCATGTCAATTACTACTAACAAAATCTACTACATGAACAGCACAAAAATCGCTGTACTTTCCAATTGGCTTCCATTGCCTTCTAGAGCCAAAATCTAGCACCCTTGATTTCATGACAGTCGGAAACACACTTTATGTGTAGATATACACTATCGAAACCCTACCAAATCGTTCAGTGGGTCATTGGAAACCATAACCCGCTCAAGCCACCACCAAAACCACAATGCAAACAACCCTGACCACAAGCCCCCCAAATACTATCATGGCTACCTTCACGTACCCCATCAGTGATTATCAACCAATCCAATTATGCTAATTCCCATTCAGTATGTTGTATACACGCCAATCTCTTTCCATCCCCAGCAAACCCTTCCAGGGCACAAAACCTTGCAACCACAGCAATCGCCACTGCAGCCACATTAATCGGTTGAAAACAAACCCCAAACAAACCCCAAAACAGGCAAGCATATCGCCCATCACTTCGGCTTCTCGTCTGACCTCCACCTATGAACCCCTAGTCAAAATAAAACCCAAATTCTTTCCACTATGAATGTTTTTCACCTCCTTTCTGCTCAAAACTGAAAATACCGTCTTCCCTACACCTCTGATACCTGTTTTTTTACTCTCTGACCGTCTCCCATTCCCATTTTCTACCGTTATACCCCCTTCAACGTACTTCTCGCTTTTTTCAATTACTTTTTTGCATTTTCAATTACACAAAACGCAATCTTCACTCTCAGATCCCTCCCACACTCTTCCCACATTCTCCTCAAACATCTCGCCAAAAACCGCAACACGTCATGTCAATTACTACTAACAAAATCTACTACATGAACAGCACAAAAATCGCTGTACTTTCCAATTGGCTTCCATTGCCTTCTAGAGCCAAAATCTAGCACCCTTGATTTCATGACAGTCGGAAACACACTTTATGTGTAGATATACACTATCGAAACCCTACCAAATCGTTCAGTGGGTCATTGGAAACCATAACCCGCACAAGCCACCACCAAAACCACAATGCAAACAACCCTGACCACAAGCCCCCCAAATACTATCATGGCTACCTTCACGTACCCCATCAGTGATTATCAACCAATCCAATTATGCTAATTCCCATTCAGTATGTTCTATACACGCCAATCTCTTTCCATCCCCAGCAAACCCTTCCAGGGCACAAAACCTTGCAACCACAGCAATCGCCACTGCAGCCACATTAATCGGTTGAAAACAAACCCCAAACAAACCCCAAAACAGGCAAGCATATCGCCCATCACTTCGGCTTCTCGTCTGACCTCCACCTATGAACCCCTAGTCAAAATAAAACCCAAATTCTTTCCACTATGAATGTTTTTCACCTCCTTTCTGCTCAAAACTGAAAATACCGTCTTCCCTACACCTCTGATACCTGTTTTTTTACTCTCTGACCGTCTCCCATTCCCATTTTCTACCGTTATACCCCCTTCAACGTACTTCTCGCTTTTTTCAATTACTTTTTTGCATTTTCAATTACACAAAACGCAATCTTCACTCTCAGATCCCTCCCACACTCTTCCCACATTCTCCTCAAACATCTCGCCAAAAACCGCAACACGTCATGTCAATTACTACTAACAAAATCTACTACATGAACAGCACAAAAATCGCTGTACTTTCCAATTGGCTTCCATTGCCTTCTAGAGCCAAAATCTAGCACCCTTGATTTCATGACAGTCGGAAACACACTTTATGTGTAGATATACACTATCGAAACCCTACCAAATCGTTCAGTGGGTCATTGGAAACCATAACCCGCACAAGCCACCACCAAAACCACAATGCAAACAACCCTGACCACAAGCCCCCCAAATACTATCATGGCTACCTTCACGTACCCCATCAGTGATTATCAACCAATCCAATTATGCTAATTCCCATTCAGTATGTTCTATACACGCCAATCTCTTTCCATCCCCAGCAAACCCTTCCAGGGCACAAAACCTTGCAACCACAGCAATCGCCACTGCAGCCACATTAATCGGTTGAAAACAAACCCCAAACAAACCCCAAAACAGGCAAGCATATCGCCCATCACTTCGGCTTCTCGTCTGACCTCCACCTATGAACCCCTAGTCAAAATAAAACCCAAATTCTTTCCACTATGAATGTTTTTCACCTCCTTTCTGCTCAAAACTGAAAATACCGTCTTCCCTACACCTCTGATACCTGTTTTTTTACTCTCTGACCGTCTCCCATTCCCATTTTCTACCGTTATACCCCCTTCAACGTACTTCTCGCTTTTTTCAATTACTTTTTTGCATTTTCAATTACACAAAACGCAATCTTCACTCTCAGATCCCTCCCACACTCTTCCCACATTCTCCTCAAACATCTCGCCAAAAACCGCAACACGTCATGTCAATTACTACTAACAAAATCTACTACATGAACAGCACAAAAATCGCTGTACTTTCCAATTGGCTTCCATTGCCTTCTAGAGCCAAAATCTAGCACCCTTGATTTCATGACAGTCGGAAACACACTTTATGTGTAGATATACACTATCGAAACCCTACCAAATCGTTCAGTGGGTCATTGGAAACCATAACCCGCTCAAGCCACCACCAAAACCACAATGCAAACAACCCTGACCACAAGCCCCCCAAATACTATCATGGCTACCTTCACGTACCCCATCAGTGATTATCAACCAATCCAATTATGCTAATTCCCATTCAGTATGTTGTATACACGCCAATCTCTTTCCATCCCCAGCAAACCCTTCCAGGGCACAAAACCTTGCAACCACAGCAATCGCCACTGCAGCCACATTAATCGGTTGAAAACAAACCCCAAACAAACCCCAAAACAGGCAAGCATATCGCCCATCACTTCGGCTTCTCGTCTGACCTCCACCTATGAACCCCTAGTCAAAATAAAACCCAAATTCTTTCCACTATGAATGTTTTTCACCTCCTTTCTGCTCAAAACTGAAAATACCGTCTTCCCTACACCTCTGATACCTGTTTTTTTACTCTCTGACCGTCTCCCATTCCCATTTTCTACCGTTATACCCCCTTCAACGTACTTCTCGCTTTTTTCAATTACTTTTTTGCATTTTCAATTACACAAAACGCAATCTTCACTCTCAGATCCCTCCCACACTCTTCCCACATTCTCCTCAAACATCTCGCCAAAAACCGCAACACGTCATGTCAATTACTACTAACAAAATCTACTACATGAACAGCACAAAAATCGCTGTACTTTCCAATTGGCTTCCATTGCCTTCTAGAGCCAAAATCTAGCACCCTTGATTTCATGACAGTCGGAAACACACTTTATGTGTAGATATACACTATCGAAACCCTACCAAATCGTTCAGTGGGTCATTGGAAACCATAACCCGCTCAAGCCACCACCAAAACCACAATGCAAACAACCCTGACCACAAGCCCCCCAAATACTATCATGGCTACCTTCACGTACCCCATCAGTGATTATCAACCAATCCAATTATGCTAATTCCCATTCAGTATGTTGTATACACGCCAATCTCTTTCCATCCCCAGCAAACCCTTCCAGGGCACAAAACCTTGCAACCACAGCAATCGCCACTGCAGCCACATTAATCGGTTGAAAACAAACCCCAAACAAACCCCAAAACAGGCAAGCATATCGCCCATCACTTCGGCTTCTCGTCTGACCTCCACCTATGAACCCCTAGTCAAAATAAAACCCAAATTCTTTCCACTATGAATGTTTTTCACCTCCTTTCTGCTCAAAACTGAAAATACCGTCTTCCCTACACCTCTGATACCTGTTTTTTTACTCTCTGACCGTCTCCCATTCCCATTTTCTACCGTTATACCCCCTTCAACGTACTTCTCGCTTTTTTCAATTACTTTTTTGCATTTTCAATTACACAAAACGCAATCTTCACTCTCAGATCCCTCCCACACTCTTCCCACATTCTCCTCAAACATCTCGCCAAAAACCGCAACACGTCATGTCAATTACTACTAACAAAATCTACTACATGAACAGCACAAAAATCGCTGTACTTTCCAATTGGCTTCCATTGCCTTCTAGAGCCAAAATCTAGCACCCTTGATTTCATGACAGTCGGAAACACACTTTATGTGTAGATATACACTATCGAAACCCTACCAAATCGTTCAGTGGGTCATTGGAAACCATAACCCGCACAAGCCACCACCAAAACCACAATGCAAACAACCCTGACCACAAGCCCCCCAAATACTATCATGGCTACCTTCACGTACCCCATCAGTGATTATCAACCAATCCAATTATGCTAATTCCCATTCAGTATGTTCTATACACGCCAATCTCTTTCCATCCCCAGCAAACCCTTCCAGGGCACAAAACCTTGCAACCACAGCAATCGCCACTGCAGCCACATTAATCGGTTGAAAACAAACCCCAAACAAACCCCAAAACAGGCAAGCATATCGCCCATCACTTCGGCTTCTCGTCTGACCTCCACCTATGAACCCCTAGTCAAAATAAAACCCAAATTCTTTCCACTATGAATGTTTTTCACCTCCTTTCTGCTCAAAACTGAAAATACCGTCTTCCCTACACCTCTGATACCTGTTTTTTTACTCTCTGACCGTCTCCCATTCCCATTTTCTACCGTTATACCCCCTTCAACGTACTTCTCGCTTTTTTCAATTACTTTTTTGCATTTTCAATTACACAAAACGCAATCTTCACTCTCAGATCCCTCCCACACTCTTCCCACATTCTCCTCAAACATCTCGCCAAAAACCGCAACACGTCATGTCAATTACTACTAACAAAATCTACTACATGAACAGCACAAAAATCGCTGTACTTTCCAATTGGCTTCCATTGCCTTCTAGAGCCAAAATCTAGCACCCTTGATTTCATGACAGTCGGAAACACACTTTATGTGTAGATATACACTATCGAAACCCTACCAAATCGTTCAGTGGGTCATTGGAAACCATAACCCGCTCAAGCCACCACCAAAACCACAATGCAAACAACCCTGACCACAAGCCCCCCAAATACTATCATGGCTACCTTCACGTACCCCATCAGTGATTATCAACCAATCCAATTATGCTAATTCCCATTCAGTATGTTGTATACACGCCAATCTCTTTCCATCCCCAGCAAACCCTTCCAGGGCACAAAACCTTGCAACCACAGCAATCGCCACTGCAGCCACATTAATCGGTTGAAAACAAACCCCAAACAAACCCCAAAACAGGCAAGCATATCGCCCATCACTTCGGCTTCTCGTCTGACCTCCACCTATGAACCCCTAGTCAAAATAAAACCCAAATTCTTTCCACTATGAATGTTTTTCACCTCCTTTCTGCTCAAAACTGAAAATACCGTCTTCCCTACACCTCTGATACCTGTTTTTTTACTCTCTGACCGTCTCCCATTCCCATTTTCTACCGTTATACCCCCTTCAACGTACTTCTCGCTTTTTTCAATTACTTTTTTGCATTTTCAATTACACAAAACGCAATCTTCACTCTCAGATCCCTCCCACACTCTTCCCACATTCTCCTCAAACATCTCGCCAAAAACCGCAACACGTCATGTCAATTACTACTAACAAAATCTACTACATGAACAGCACAAAAATCGCTGTACTTTCCAATTGGCTTCCATTGCCTTCTAGAGCCAAAATCTAGCACCCTTGATTTCATGACAGTCGGAAACACACTTTATGTGTAGATATACACTATCGAAACCCTACCAAATCGTTCAGTGGGTCATTGGAAACCATAACCCGCACAAGCCACCACCAAAACCACAATGCAAACAACCCTGACCACAAGCCCCCCAAATACTATCATGGCTACCTTCACGTACCCCATCAGTGATTATCAACCAATCCAATTATGCTAATTCCCATTCAGTATGTTCTATACACGCCAATCTCTTTCCATCCCCAGCAAACCCTTCCAGGGCACAAAACCTTGCAACCACAGCAATCGCCACTGCAGCCACATTAATCGGTTGAAAACAAACCCCAAACAAACCCCAAAACAGGCAAGCATATCGCCCATCACTTCGGCTTCTCGTCTGACCTCCACCTATGAACCCCTAGTCAAAATAAAACCCAAATTCTTTCCACTATGAATGTTTTTCACCTCCTTTCTGCTCAAAACTGAAAATACCGTCTTCCCTACACCTCTGATACCTGTTTTTTTACTCTCTGACCGTCTCCCATTCCCATTTTCTACCGTTATACCCCCTTCAACGTACTTCTCGCTTTTTTCAATTACTTTTTTGCATTTTCAATTACACAAAACGCAATCTTCACTCTCAGATCCCTCCCACACTCTTCCCACATTCTCCTCAAACATCTCGCCAAAAACCGCAACACGTCATGTCAATTACTACTAACAAAATCTACTACATGAACAGCACAAAAATCGCTGTACTTTCCAATTGGCTTCCATTGCCTTCTAGAGCCAAAATCTAGCACCCTTGATTTCATGACAGTCGGAAACACACTTTATGTGTAGATATACACTATCGAAACCCTACCAAATCGTTCAGTGGGTCATTGGAAACCATAACCCGCTCAAGCCACCACCAAAACCACAATGCAAACAACCCTGACCACAAGCCCCCCAAATACTATCATGGCTACCTTCACGTACCCCATCAGTGATTATCAACCAATCCAATTATGCTAATTCCCATTCAGTATGTTGTATACACGCCAATCTCTTTCCATCCCCAGCAAACCCTTCCAGGGCACAAAACCTTGCAACCACAGCAATCGCCACTGCAGCCACATTAATCGGTTGAAAACAAACCCCAAACAAACCCCAAAACAGGCAAGCATATCGCCCATCACTTCGGCTTCTCGTCTGACCTCCACCTATGAACCCCTAGTCAAAATAAAACCCAAATTCTTTCCACTATGAATGTTTTTCACCTCCTTTCTGCTCAAAACTGAAAATACCGTCTTCCCTACACCTCTGATACCTGTTTTTTTACTCTCTGACCGTCTCCCATTCCCATTTTCTACCGTTATACCCCCTTCAACGTACTTCTCGCTTTTTTCAATTACTTTTTTGCATTTTCAATTACACAAAACGCAATCTTCACTCTCAGATCCCTCCCACACTCTTCCCACATTCTCCTCAAACATCTCGCCAAAAACCGCAACACGTCATGTCAATTACTACTAACAAAATCTACTACATGAACAGCACAAAAATCGCTGTACTTTCCAATTGGCTTCCATTGCCTTCTAGAGCCAAAATCTAGCACCCTTGATTTCATGACAGTCGGAAACACACTTTATGTGTAGATATACACTATCGAAACCCTACCAAATCGTTCAGTGGGTCATTGGAAACCATAACCCGCACAAGCCACCACCAAAACCACAATGCAAACAACCCTGACCACAAGCCCCCCAAATACTATCATGGCTACCTTCACGTACCCCATCAGTGATTATCAACCAATCCAATTATGCTAATTCCCATTCAGTATGTTCTATACACGCCAATCTCTTTCCATCCCCAGCAAACCCTTCCAGGGCACAAAACCTTGCAACCACAGCAATCGCCACTGCAGCCACATTAATCGGTTGAAAACAAACCCCAAACAAACCCCAAAACAGGCAAGCATATCGCCCATCACTTCGGCTTCTCGTCTGACCTCCACCTATGAACCCCTAGTCAAAATAAAACCCAAATTCTTTCCACTATGAATGTTTTTCACCTCCTTTCTGCTCAAAACTGAAAATACCGTCTTCCCTACACCTCTGATACCTGTTTTTTTACTCTCTGACCGTCTCCCATTCCCATTTTCTACCGTTATACCCCCTTCAACGTACTTCTCGCTTTTTTCAATTACTTTTTTGCATTTTCAATTACACAAAACGCAATCTTCACTCTCAGATCCCTCCCACACTCTTCCCACATTCTCCTCAAACATCTCGCCAAAAACCGCAACACGTCATGTCAATTACTACTAACAAAATCTACTACATGAACAGCACAAAAATCGCTGTACTTTCCAATTGGCTTCCATTGCCTTCTAGAGCCAAAATCTAGCACCCTTGATTTCATGACAGTCGGAAACACACTTTATGTGTAGATATACACTATCGAAACCCTACCAAATCGTTCAGTGGGTCATTGGAAACCATAACCCGCTCAAGCCACCACCAAAACCACAATGCAAACAACCCTGACCACAAGCCCCCCAAATACTATCATGGCTACCTTCACGTACCCCATCAGTGATTATCAACCAATCCAATTATGCTAATTCCCATTCAGTATGTTGTATACACGCCAATCTCTTTCCATCCCCAGCAAACCCTTCCAGGGCACAAAACCTTGCAACCACAGCAATCGCCACTGCAGCCACATTAATCGGTTGAAAACAAACCCCAAACAAACCCCAAAACAGGCAAGCATATCGCCCATCACTTCGGCTTCTCGTCTGACCTCCACCTATGAACCCCTAGTCAAAATAAAACCCAAATTCTTTCCACTATGAATGTTTTTCACCTCCTTTCTGCTCAAAACTGAAAATACCGTCTTCCCTACACCTCTGATACCTGTTTTTTTACTCTCTGACCGTCTCCCATTCCCATTTTCTACCGTTATACCCCCTTCAACGTACTTCTCGCTTTTTTCAATTACTTTTTTGCATTTTCAATTACACAAAACGCAATCTTCACTCTCAGATCCCTCCCACACTCTTCCCACATTCTCCTCAAACATCTCGCCAAAAACCGCAACACGTCATGTCAATTACTACTAACAAAATCTACTACATGAACAGCACAAAAATCGCTGTACTTTCCAATTGGCTTCCATTGCCTTCTAGAGCCAAAATCTAGCACCCTTGATTTCATGACAGTCGGAAACACACTTTATGTGTAGATATACACTATCGAAACCCTACCAAATCGTTCAGTGGGTCATTGGAAACCATAACCCGCACAAGCCACCACCAAAACCACAATGCAAACAACCCTGACCACAAGCCCCCCAAATACTATCATGGCTACCTTCACGTACCCCATCAGTGATTATCAACCAATCCAATTATGCTAATTCCCATTCAGTATGTTCTATACACGCCAATCTCTTTCCATCCCCAGCAAACCCTTCCAGGGCACAAAACCTTGCAACCACAGCAATCGCCACTGCAGCCACATTAATCGGTTGAAAACAAACCCCAAACAAACCCCAAAACAGGCAAGCATATCGCCCATCACTTCGGCTTCTCGTCTGACCTCCACCTATGAACCCCTAGTCAAAATAAAACCCAAATTCTTTCCACTATGAATGTTTTTCACCTCCTTTCTGCTCAAAACTGAAAATACCGTCTTCCCTACACCTCTGATACCTGTTTTTTTACTCTCTGACCGTCTCCCATTCCCATTTTCTACCGTTATACCCCCTTCAACGTACTTCTCGCTTTTTTCAATTACTTTTTTGCATTTTCAATTACACAAAACGCAATCTTCACTCTCAGATCCCTCCCACACTCTTCCCACATTCTCCTCAAACATCTCGCCAAAAACCGCAACACGTCATGTCAATTACTACTAACAAAATCTACTACATGAACAGCACAAAAATCGCTGTACTTTCCAATTGGCTTCCATTGCCTTCTAGAGCCAAAATCTAGCACCCTTGATTTCATGACAGTCGGAAACACACTTTATGTGTAGATATACACTATCGAAACCCTACCAAATCGTTCAGTGGGTCATTGGAAACCATAACCCGCTCAAGCCACCACCAAAACCACAATGCAAACAACCCTGACCACAAGCCCCCCAAATACTATCATGGCTACCTTCACGTACCCCATCAGTGATTATCAACCAATCCAATTATGCTAATTCCCATTCAGTATGTTGTATACACGCCAATCTCTTTCCATCCCCAGCAAACCCTTCCAGGGCACAAAACCTTGCAACCACAGCAATCGCCACTGCAGCCACATTAATCGGTTGAAAACAAACCCCAAACAAACCCCAAAACAGGCAAGCATATCGCCCATCACTTCGGCTTCTCGTCTGACCTCCACCTATGAACCCCTAGTCAAAATAAAACCCAAATTCTTTCCACTATGAATGTTTTTCACCTCCTTTCTGCTCAAAACTGAAAATACCGTCTTCCCTACACCTCTGATACCTGTTTTTTTACTCTCTGACCGTCTCCCATTCCCATTTTCTACCGTTATACCCCCTTCAACGTACTTCTCGCTTTTTTCAATTACTTTTTTGCATTTTCAATTACACAAAACGCAATCTTCACTCTCAGATCCCTCCCACACTCTTCCCACATTCTCCTCAAACATCTCGCCAAAAACCGCAACACGTCATGTCAATTACTACTAACAAAATCTACTACATGAACAGCACAAAAATCGCTGTACTTTCCAATTGGCTTCCATTGCCTTCTAGAGCCAAAATCTAGCACCCTTGATTTCATGACAGTCGGAAACACACTTTATGTGTAGATATACACTATCGAAACCCTACCAAATCGTTCAGTGGGTCATTGGAAACCATAACCCGCACAAGCCACCACCAAAACCACAATGCAAACAACCCTGACCACAAGCCCCCCAAATACTATCATGGCTACCTTCACGTACCCCATCAGTGATTATCAACCAATCCAATTATGCTAATTCCCATTCAGTATGTTCTATACACGCCAATCTCTTTCCATCCCCAGCAAACCCTTCCAGGGCACAAAACCTTGCAACCACAGCAATCGCCACTGCAGCCACATTAATCGGTTGAAAACAAACCCCAAACAAACCCCAAAACAGGCAAGCATATCGCCCATCACTTCGGCTTCTCGTCTGACCTCCACCTATGAACCCCTAGTCAAAATAAAACCCAAATTCTTTCCACTATGAATGTTTTTCACCTCCTTTCTGCTCAAAACTGAAAATACCGTCTTCCCTACACCTCTGATACCTGTTTTTTTACTCTCTGACCGTCTCCCATTCCCATTTTCTACCGTTATACCCCCTTCAACGTACTTCTCGCTTTTTTCAATTACTTTTTTGCATTTTCAATTACACAAAACGCAATCTTCACTCTCAGATCCCTCCCACACTCTTCCCACATTCTCCTCAAACATCTCGCCAAAAACCGCAACACGTCATGTCAATTACTACTAACAAAATCTACTACATGAACAGCACAAAAATCGCTGTACTTTCCAATTGGCTTCCATTGCCTTCTAGAGCCAAAATCTAGCACCCTTGATTTCATGACAGTCGGAAACACACTTTATGTGTAGATATACACTATCGAAACCCTACCAAATCGTTCAGTGGGTCATTGGAAACCATAACCCGCACAAGCCACCACCAAAACCACAATGCAAACAACCCTGACCACAAGCCCCCCAAATACTATCATGGCTACCTTCACGTACCCCATCAGTGATTATCAACCAATCCAATTATGCTAATTCCCATTCAGTATGTTCTATACACGCCAATCTCTTTCCATCCCCAGCAAACCCTTCCAGGGCACAAAACCTTGCAACCACAGCAATCGCCACTGCAGCCACATTAATCGGTTGAAAACAAACCCCAAACAAACCCCAAAACAGGCAAGCATATCGCCCATCACTTCGGCTTCTCGTCTGACCTCCACCTATGAACCCCTAGTCAAAATAAAACCCAAATTCTTTCCACTATGAATGTTTTTCACCTCCTTTCTGCTCAAAACTGAAAATACCGTCTTCCCTACACCTCTGATACCTGTTTTTTTACTCTCTGACCGTCTCCCATTCCCATTTTCTACCGTTATACCCCCTTCAACGTACTTCTCGCTTTTTTCAATTACTTTTTTGCATTTTCAATTACACAAAACGCAATCTTCACTCTCAGATCCCTCCCACACTCTTCCCACATTCTCCTCAAACATCTCGCCAAAAACCGCAACACGTCATGTCAATTACTACTAACAAAATCTACTACATGAACAGCACAAAAATCGCTGTACTTTCCAATTGGCTTCCATTGCCTTCTAGAGCCAAAATCTAGCACCCTTGATTTCATGACAGTCGGAAACACACTTTATGTGTAGATATACACTATCGAAACCCTACCAAATCGTTCAGTGGGTCATTGGAAACCATAACCCGCACAAGCCACCACCAAAACCACAATGCAAACAACCCTGACCACAAGCCCCCCAAATACTATCATGGCTACCTTCACGTACCCCATCAGTGATTATCAACCAATCCAATTATGCTAATTCCCATTCAGTATGTTCTATACACGCCAATCTCTTTCCATCCCCAGCAAACCCTTCCAGGGCACAAAACCTTGCAACCACAGCAATCGCCACTGCAGCCACATTAATCGGTTGAAAACAAACCCCAAACAAACCCCAAAACAGGCAAGCATATCGCCCATCACTTCGGCTTCTCGTCTGACCTCCACCTATGAACCCCTAGTCAAAATAAAACCCAAATTCTTTCCACTATGAATGTTTTTCACCTCCTTTCTGCTCAAAACTGAAAATACCGTCTTCCCTACACCTCTGATACCTGTTTTTTTACTCTTTGACCGTCTCCCATTCCCATTTTCTACCGTTATACCCCCTTCAACGTACTTCTCGCTTTTTTCAATTACTTTTTTGCATTTTCAATTACACAAAACGCAATCTTCACTCTCAGATCCCTCCCACACTCTTCCCACATTCTCCTCAAACATCTCGCCAAAAACCGCAACACGTCATGTCAATTACTACTAACAAAATCTACTACATGAACAGCACAAAAATCGCTGTACTTTCCAATTGGCTTCCATTGCCTTCTAGAGCCAAAATCTAGCACCCTTGATTTCATGACAGTCGGAAACACACTTTATGTGTAGATATACACTATCGAAACCCTACCAAATCGTTCAGTGGGTCATTGGAAACCATAACCCGCACAAGCCACCACCAAAACCACAATGCAAACAACCCTGACCACAAGCCCCCCAAATACTATCATGGCTACCTTCACGTACCCCATCAGTGATTATCAACCAATCCAATTATGCTAATTCCCATTCAGTATGTTCTATACACGCCAATCTCTTTCCATCCCCAGCAAACCCTTCCAGGGCACAAAACCTTGCAACCACAGCAATCGCCACTGCAGCCACATTAATCGGTTGAAAACAAACCCCAAACAAACCCCAAAACAGGCAAGCATATCGCCCATCACTTCGGCTTCTCGTCTGACCTCCACCTATGAACCCCTAGTCAAAATAAAACCCCAAATTCTTTCCACTATGAATGTTTTTCACCTCCTTTCTGCTCAAAACTGAAAATACCGTCTTCCCTACACCTCTGATACCTGTTTTTTTTACTCTCTGACCGTCTCCCATTCCCATTTTCTACCGTTATACCCCCTTCAACGTACTTCTCGCTTTTTTCAATTACTTTTTTGCATTTTCAATTACACAAAACGCAATCTTCACTCTCAGATCCCTCCCACACTCTTCCCACATTCTCCTCAAACATCTCGCCAAAAACCGCAACACGTCATGTCAATTACTACTAACAAAATCTACTACATGAACAGCACAAAAATCGCTGTACTTTCCAATTGGCTTCCATTGCCTTCTAGAGCCAAAATCTAGCACCCTTGATTTCATGACAGTCGGAAACACACTTTATGTGTAGATATACACTATCGAAACCCTACCAAATCGTTCAGTGGGTCATTGGAAACCATAACCCGCACAAGCCACCACCAAAACCACAATGCAAACAACCCTGACCACAAGCCCCCCAAATACTATCATGGCTACCTTCACGTACCCCATCAGTGATTATCAACCAATCCAATTATGCTAATTCCCATTCAGTATGTTCTATACACGCCAATCTCTTTCCATCCCCAGCAAACCCTTCCAGGGCACAAAACCTTGCAACCACAGCAATCGCCACTGCAGCCACATTAATCGGTTGAAAACAAACCCCAAACAAACCCCAAAACAGGCAAGCATATCGCCCATCACTTCGGCTTCTCGTCTGACCTCCACCTATGAACCCCTAGTCAAAATAAAACCCAAATTCTTTCCACTATGAATGTTTTTCACCTCCTTTCTGCTCAAAACTGAAAATACCGTCTTCCCTACACCTCTGATACCTGTTTTTTTACTCTCTGACCGTCTCCCATTCCCATTTTCTACCGTTATACCCCCCTTCAACGTACTTCTCGCTTTTTTCAATTACTTTTTTGCATTTTCAATTACACAAAACGCAATCTTCACTCTCAGATCCCTCCCACACTCTTCCCACATTCTCCTCAAACATCTCGCCAAAAACCGCAACACGTCATGTCAATTACTACTAACAAAATCTACTACATGAACAGCACAAAAATCGCTGTACTTTCCAATTGGCTTCCATTGCCTTCTAGAGCCAAAATCTAGCACCCTTGATTTCATGACAGTCGGAAACACACTTTATGTGTAGATATACACTATCGAAACCCTACCAAATCGTTCAGTGGGTCATTGGAAACCATAACCCGCACAAGCCACCACCAAAACCACAATGCAAACAACCCTGACCACAAGCCCCCCAAATACTATCATGGCTACCTTCACGTACCCCATCAGTGATTATCAACCAATCCAATTATGCTAATTCCCCATTCAGTATGTTGTATACATGCCAATCTCTTTCCATCCCCAGCAAACCCTTCCAGGGCACAAAACCTTGCAACCACAGCAATCGCCACTGCAGCCACATTAATCGGTTGAAAACAAACCCCAAACAAACCCCAAAACAGGCAAGCATATCGCCCATCACTTCGGCTTCTCGTCTGACCTCCACCTATGAACCCCTAGTCAAAATAAAACCCAAATTCTTTCCACTATGAATGTTTTTCACCTCCTTTCTGCTCAAAACTGAAAATACCGTCTTCCCTACACCTCTGATACCTGTTTTTTTTACTCTCTGACCGTCTCCCATTCCCATTTTCTACCGTTATACCCCCTTCAACGTACTTCTCGCTTTTTTCAATTACTTTTTTGCATTTTCAATTACACAAAACGCAATCTTCACTCTCAGATCCCTCCCACACTCTTCCCACATTCTCCTCAAACATCTCGCCAAAAACCGCAACACGTCATGTCAATTACTACTAACAAAATCTACTACATGAACAGCACAAAAATCGCTGTACTTTCCAATTGGCTTCCATTGCCTTCTAGAGCCAAAATCTAGCACCCTTGATTTCATGACAGTCGGAAACACACTTTATGTGTAGATATACACTATCGAAACCCTACCAAATCGTTCAGTGGGTCATTGGAAACCATAACCCGCACAAGCCACCACCAAAACCACAATGCAAACAACCCTGACCACAAGCCCCCCAAATACTATCATGGCTACCTTCACGTACCCCATCAGTGATTATCAACCAATCCAATTATGCTAATTCCCATTCAGTATGTTGTATACACGCCAATCTCTTTCCATCCCCAGCAAACCCTTCCAGGGCACAAAACCTTGCAACCACAGCAATCGCCACTGCAGCCACATTAATCGGTTGAAAACAAACCCCAAACAAACCCCAAAACAGGCAAGCATATCGCCCATCACTTCGGCTTCTCGTCTGACCTCCACCTATGAACCCCTAGTCAAAATAAAACCCAAATTCTTTCCACTATGAATGTTTTTCACCTCCTTTCTGCTCAAAACTGAAAATACCGTCTTCCCTACACCTCTGATACCTGTTTTTTTACTCTCTGACCGTCTCCCATTCCCATTTTTCTACCGTTATACCCCCTTCAACGTACTTCTCGCTTTTTTTCAATTACTTTTTTGCATTTTCAATTACACAAAACGCAATCTTCACTCTCAGATCCCTCCCACACTCTTCCCACATTCTCCTCAAACATCTCGCCAAAAACCGCAACACGTCATGTCAATTACTACTAACAAAATCTACTACATGAACAGCACAAAAATCGCTGTACCTTTCCAATTGGCTTCCATTGCCTTCTAGAGCCAAAATCTAGCACCCTTGATTTCATGACAGTCGGAAACACACTTTATGTGTAGATATACACTATCGAAACCCTACCAAATCGTTCAGTGGGTCATTGGAAACCATAACCCGCACAAGCCACCACCAAAACCACAATGCAAACAACCCTGACCACAAGCCCCCCAAATACTATCATGGCTACCTTCACGTACCCCATCAGTGATTATCAACCAATCCAATTATGCTAATTCCCATTCAGTATGTTGTATACACGCCAATCTCTTTCCATCCCCAGCAAACCCTTCCAGGGCACAAAACCTTGCAACCACAGCAATCGCCACTGCAGCCACATTAATCGGTTGAAAACAAACCCCAAACAAACCCCAAAACAGGCAAGCATATCGCCCATCACTTCGGCTTCTCGTCTGACCTCCACCTATGAACCCCTAGTCAAAATAAAACCCAAATTCTTTCCACTATGAATGTTTTTCCACCTCCTTTCTGCTCAAAACTGAAAATACCGTCTTCCCTACACCTCTGATACCTGTTTTTTTACTCTCTGACCGTCTCCCATTCCCATTTTCTACCGTTATACCCCCTTCAACGTACTTCTCGAGCTTTTTTCAATTACTTTTTTGCATTTTCAATTACACAAAACGCAATCTTCACTCTCAGATCCCTCCCACACTCTTCCCACATTCTCCTCAAACATCTCGCCAAAAACCGCAACACGTCATGTCAATTACTACTAACAAAATCTACTACATGAACAGCACAAAAATCGCTGTACTTTCCAATTGGCTTCCATTGCCTTCTAGAGCCAAAATCTAGCACCCCTTGATTTCATGACAGTCGGAAACACACTTTATGTGTAGATATACACTATCGAAACCCTACCAAATCGTTCAGTGGGTCATTGGAAACCATAACCCGCACAAGCCCACCACCAAAACCACAATGCAAACAACCCTGACCACAAGCCCCCCAACTGACTATCATGGCTACCTTCACGTACCCCATCAGTGATTATCAACCAATCCAATTATGCTAATTCCCATTCAGTATGTTCTATACACGCCAATCTCTTCTCCATCCCCAGCAAACCCTTCCAGGGCACAAAACCTTGCAACCACAGCAATCGCCACCTGCAGCCACATTAATCGGTTGAAAACAAACCCCAAACAAACCCCAAAACAGGCAAGCATATCGCCCATCACTTCGGCTTCTCGTCTGACCTCCACCTATGAACCCCTAGTCAAAATAAAACCCAAATTCTTTCCACTATGAATGTTTTTCACCTCCTTTCTGCTCAAAACTGAAAATACCGTCTTCCCTACACCTCTGATACCTGTTTTTTTACTCTCTGACCGTCTCCCATTCCCATTTTCTACCGTTATACCCCCTTCAACGTACTTCTCGCTTTTTTCAATTACTTTTTTGCATTTTCAATTACACAAAACGCAATCTTCACTCTCAGATCCCTCCCACACTCTTCCCACATTCTCCTCAAACATCTCGCCAAAAACCGCAACACGTCATGTCAATTACTACTAACAAAATCTACTACATGAACAGCACAAAAATCGCTGTACTTTCCAATTGGCTTCCATTGCCTTCTAGAGCCAAAATCTAGCACCCTTGATTTCATGACAGTCGGAAACACACTTTATGTGTAGATATACACTATCGAAACCCTACCAAATCGTTCAGTGGGTCATTGGAAACCATAACCCGCACAAGCCACCACCAAAACCACAATGCAAACAACCCTGACCACAAGCCCCCCCAAATACTATCATGGCTACCTTCACGTACCCCATCAGTGATTATCAACCAATCCAATTATGCTAATTCCCATTCAGTATGTTGTATACACGCCAATCTCTTTCCATCCCCAGCAAACCCTTCCAGGGCACAAAACCTTGCAACCACAGCAATCGCCACTGCAGCCACATTAATCGGTTGAAAACAAGCCCCAAACAAACCCCAAAAAAGGCAAGCATATCGCCCATCACTTCGGCTTCTCGTCTGACCTCCACCTATGAACCCCTAGTCAAAATAAAACCCAAATTCTTTCCACTATGAATGTTTTTCACCTCCTTCCTGCTCAAAACTGAAAATACCGTCTTCCCTACACCTCTAATACCTGTTTTTTACTCTCTGACCGTCTCCCATTCCCATTTTCTACCGTTATACCCCCTTCAACGTACTTCTCGCTTTTTTCAATTACTTTTTTGCATTTTCAATTACACAAAACGCAATCTTCACTCTCAGATCCCTCCCACACTCTTCCCACATTCTCCTCAAACATCTCGCCAAAAACCGCAACACGTCATGTCAATTACTACTAACAAAATCTACTACATGAACAGCACAAAAATCGCTGTACTTTCCAATTGGCTTCCATTGCCTTCTAGAGCCAAAATCTAGCACCCTAGATTTCATGACAGTCGTAAACACACTTTATGTGTAGATATACACTATCGAAACCCTACCAAATCGTTCAGTGGGTCATTGGAAACCATAACCCGCACAAACCACCACCAAAACCACAATGCAAACAACCCTGACCACAAGCCCCCCAAATACTATCATGGCTACCTTCACGTACCCCATCAGTGATTATCAACCAATCCAATTATGCTAATTCCCATTCAGTATGTTGTATACACGCCAATCTCTTTCCATCCCCAGCAAACCCTTCCAGGGCACAAAACCTTGCAACCACAGCAATCGCCACTGCAGCCACATTAATCGGTTGAAAACAAGCCCCAAACAAACCCCAAAAAAGGCAAGCATATCGCCCATCACTTCGGCTTCTCGTCTGACCTCCACCTATGAACCCCTAGTCAAAATAAAACCCAAATTCTTTCCACTATGAATGTTTTTCACCTCCTTTCTGCTCAAAACTGAAAATACCGTCTTCCCTACACCTCTGATACCTGTTTTTTTACTCTCTGACCGTCTCCCATTCCCATTTTCTACCGTTATACCCCCTTCAACGTACTTCTCGCTTTTTTCAATTACTTTTTTGCATTTTCAATTACACAAAACGCAATCTTCACTCTCAGATCCCTCCCACACTCTTCCCACATTCTCCTCAAACATCTCGCCAAAAACCGCAACACGTCATGTCAATTACTACTAACAAAATCTACTACATGAACAGCACAAAAATCGCTGTACTTTCCAATTGGCTTCCATTGCCTTCTAGAGCCAAAATCTAGCACCCTTGATTTCATGACAGTCGGAAACACACTTTATGTGTAGATATACACTATCGAAACCCTACCAAATCGTTCAGTGGGTCATTGGAAACCATAACCCGCACAAGCCACCACCAAAACCACAATGCAAACAACCCTGACCACAAGCCCCCCAAATACTATCATGGCTACCTTCACGTACCCCATCAGTGATTATCAACCAATCCAATTATGCTAATTCCCATTCAGTATGTTCTATACACGCCAATCTCTTTCCATCCCCAGCAAACCCTTCCAGGGCACAAAACCTTGCAACCACAGCAATCGCCACTGCAGCCACATTAATCGGTTGAAAACAAACCCCAAACAAACCCCAAAACAGGCAAGCATATCGCCCATCACTTCGGCTTCTCGTCTGACCTCCACCTATGAACCCCTAGTCAAAATAAAACCCAAATTCTTTCCACTATGAATGTTTTTCACCTCCTTTCTGCTCAAAACTGAAAATACCGTCTTCCCTACACCTCTAATACCTGTTTTTTACTCTCTGACCGTCTCCCATTCCCATTTTCTACCGTTATACCCCCTTCAACGTACTTCTCGCTTTTTTCAATTACTTTTTTGCATTTTCAATTACACAAAACGCAATCTTCACTCTCAGATCCCTCCCACACTCTTCCCACATTCTCCTCAAACATCTCGCCAAAAACCGCAACACGTCATGTCAATTACTACTAACAAAATCTACTACATGAACAGCACAAAAATCGCTGTACTTTCCAATTGGCTTCCATTGCCTTCTAGAGCCAAAATCTAGCACCCTTGATTTCATGACAGTCGGAAACACACTTTATGTGTAGATATACACTATCGAAACCCTACCAAATCGTTCAGTGGGTCATTGGAAACCATAACCCGCACAAGCCACCACCAAAACCACAATGCAAACAACCCTGACCACAAGCCCCCCAAATACTATCATGGCTACCTTCACGTACCCCATCAGTGATTATCAACCAATCCAATTATGCTAATTCCCATTCAGTATGTTCTATACACGCCAATCTCTTTCCATCCCCAGCAAACCCTTCCAGGCACAAAACCTTGCAACCACAGCAATCGCCACTGCAGCCACATTAATCGGTTGAAAACAAACCCCAAACAAACCCCAAAACAGGCAAGCATATCGCCCATCACTTCGGCTTCTCGTCTGACCTCCACCTATGAACCCCTAGTCAAAATAAAACCCAAATTCTTTCCACTATGAATGTTTTTCACCTCCTTTCTGCTCAAAACTGAAAATACCGTCTTCCCTACACCTCTGATACCTGTTTTTTTACTCTCTGACCGTCTCCCATTCCCATTTTCTACCGTTATACCCCCTTCAACGTACTTCTCGCTTTTTTCAATTACTTTTTTGCATTTTCAATTACACAAAACGCAATCTTCACTCTCAGATCCCTCCCACACTCTTCCCACATTCTCCTCAAACATCTCGCCAAAAACCGCAACACGTCATGTCAATTACTACTAACAAAATCTACTACATGAACAGCACAAAAATCGCTGTACTTTCCAATTGGCTTCCATTGCCTTCTAGAGCCAAAATCTAGGACTCTAGTTTTCATTACTCTCGTAACCACACCTTTAGTTCACGTATACACTAACGCAACGCCTGATGGTCGGCCAGGAACTTGAAAGGTATATTGAACAAGAAATATGTCCGAAACCTTTTCAGTGCAAATACAAACGCTAGCGTTTCAGGTTTGCATGCGGAGTAAATTTTGTCCGCACTTGTCACCTTTCGCGACGCTAACGGGATAGTGTGTACTTTACCTTTCTCTTTCATTCGAGATAAGAATATCTGAAGTGCCATGGAAGAGGCGTCAGTTTCTATTAAAAATCGCGCTTTGAACTCCACATTTTCGAGCCCGGATGGCGTGTTCGGCATTCACTTCAGATCGTAGAACTCGTCTTTCATCTCTTCTGTCCACTTAAAGGCTCTCTTAATATAGGTTGCTGCTTGCCGGATAGTTTACCTCTGGAGAAAGTTTCTAGTGAACCACCGGTAGTACTCAGCTAGATCCTGAAAGCTCCTTAGTTTCGTTTTGTTCGTTAGCGGAAGTGCATCCAAAATCCTTAGAATCTTCTTCTCGTCAATCTCTACACTACTTTCATTGATAACGTGACCCAGCAGCTTAATTACACGCTGTGCAAAGCTGAACTTGGTCACTTCCACTTTTAGATTTGCGGTTTCAATCCTTTCAAACACTTGGTAAAAGTGCTTAAGATCCTGAAGAAGACCCTTGGGGAAGATTACGTCGTCATTCACATAAACCATCGCAAAAGAGGAACCGCGGAGAACCTGATCCATCATAAACTAATAGGATGACGGCATGTTCATCAATCCGAATGGCATCACTTCAAACTTGGAAGTTATGTAGCGACAGGAGATGTCGTAATCTCTTTATTCGCTTCCGACGTCTGCAGCTGCCAGTAACCGGCGTAAAAGATCAGGGTGGTGAACAACTTCGACACAGCAAGGTCGTCTAAAATCTCTAAAACGTTGGGCAGCTGCCAACGGTCGGGTTTCATAAGCCGGTTCGGTTGAAGATAGTCCACGCAAAACTTTGGTCTTCCATCTTTCATGGGTGCCATCACCACCGGGAAGAACCAGCTCGAAGGCGAAAGGGTGATTATTCCAGACTCCAAGACCTCTTCCACTTCCTTCTTGAGGTAAAATTATGCTTAGGGTGCATCTCAAAAACGCGCTTGTGAATTGGGGTATGATCCATCAACTCGAAAGATTGCATAACGGAGACATCTGCCTGCTGGAAACCACTGATGTACCGCGCAATGATATCTGTCTCTTTTAATGCGTCTGTCATCTCTCCCTGCTCACCCAAGGGAAGATCTTTCAGGTTTGGGACCAGCTAGGTTTACCGATCGCTTTCTTCGTCCCCGGCAGACTTCTCTTGGCGCAATCGAACTTCTCTAGATCGGGTTCGTATGGATCCTTGTCTACGTTGTCATACACATATTTTCGCTCTCTTTCCGATTTGTCCCCCCTAAAACCGATAGGAAAAGAAACTGTGTTACCTGAAAAGCCATCCTTACCAAACTCGTCAGCAAAAGTGAAATCTTCGCAGTCCAATTGAGTCCCATCAAGGACCATGGGCTCGTTGTACATCGGTACCAGAACTTCTTTATCTCGAAAAAGTAGGATTCACTTGCAGACGGATGAAGTTCAGCTGCCTCTGGAAGCGTATCACCGTGGGGTGTCAAACAATAACTTTGAACGGGGTGTTTTGTACGACTTGCAATTCGAAAAAGATCATCAGGTGACCAAAAGCGACCGGTACGTTTTTCCGGATACCCAGCACCGTGGTGGTGGCAGTATCATCTGCTAACGCCACTTTCTTGGGTGTAGGCTCTTTAGTTAGCATCAATTGATCACATACTGACCTGATCATATGAATCGGGACTGCACCTGTGTCCAATCTAGCGTTGGTATCCAATCTATACAGTCAATACAGCTTGAACGTCAACCGGCGTGGGACCTTGGATACGTACAATATGGAAGCATAACTCAATGGCATGCTTTCAAAGAGGAGCCGTCCTGGAGCTTCTTAGCTTCCTATGCGTCACCACGCAATAATCTTTCGAAGGATTGGTCACAAGGAGCCGTTGCCGGCTCTGCCAGCACATTGTACTATCCAACGGGATCTTGGAGACCTTGCGAGGGCTTCTTCGTCCCCCCGCCATTTCTGACATTCTTCCTCGTTCTCTTCTTTTCCAATGAGTGCAGAGATGGAAGCCTGTTTTTCGCACGGACATCAATGTACATGACTCTCTATGTAACTGATTCGGGAGTGACTGACCGTCCGCATTCCTCTTTTTGGCAGCCACAATTTCCCTAACCCTGTTACTTTCAAGGACGACAGCCACTGGCTCCTGACTGTCTTGGTTCTTCAACTTCTCTTGGGCTGAATATTCGGGATTCGTTCTGCTGAAGGCTACAGAATGTGAGTTCGCTTTCTTACCGGTTGACCAACACGCGGTTTTCGCATCACCCCTCTTACCATAACTAAAGCAACGAGTTCCTTGGTGTGGATTAACGAGACAGCGCCTCACACGGTCCCCAGTCTTCTTGCAGTAACTGTAAACCGAGTTCTTGCTACCTTGTGCCCCAGAGTTAGGTCCAGCACACTCAAACATCTTCTTGACGAACAGCGAAAACACAGCCAAACGCTTGGTGTGCAAGTAGACCTTGCCCTTTTACTGTTTGAACTTTCTGAACGGACATTGGACATGGTCACTTGATGAAGGCTACCCATTGTTGGAGAAGAAAAACTTACGGCCTATCCAAAACCCGACGAAGGCCTTCTTCAGAGCAGGATAGGTACTGGGCGCACGATACATTACAATCTGCGCCGTGTCCGGGATGCCCGCAACGGCTTTTCGAAGCAGCCCAAATGAAGCGGTGTCATTGAAACCAACCCGCTTTTTAAGCTAATTTCACTTTGCTAGCGAGCCCATGATGTCTTTTGGATTCAAACGGCCAGCCACGGCTTCTTGAATATCTTCTTCTGGGTTCGAGGCGTCAGCGAATTTTGCGAATGGCTTCGCCTTCACAACAGAGTAGTTACTGATCACCTGAACTAGTGAACCGGCACGAGAGAAGTTTGTGTAGTAGTTATCGAATGTTCTGCGTTCAAGGTGGCAGAGAAGATGAACCGCCCTCTCCTCGCCAGGTTTCTGACGCATGACGGCATTTCTGAAGTCAAAGAAGAACCTGACGACGTTGGAAAACGCCATTCTCTCAAACCAGACACGGGAGTTCGTATTGGTCATCTTCAAGTGATAAGATGATAATGGATACGCCACCATAAAAGCTTGTATTACTGTAGATGGGAGATTTCGAGGCAAGCGCGCCACGCTTTTTATCTGCCTCCTACATGTTCAAGACGCGCCTGCCCAGCCAAACCCTCTTCATGCCGGTCTGCGGCAGGCACGATAAAAGAATTGGATGGACAGGATTCAAACTGGGAATTGTAGGGCAGAAACACCACAACTGTCTAACAGTACAGTGAGATATTCCGAATGTGCAGAACAGTACCCCAATTAGGGCCAGCGTTCAATAGCTTTTGCTATTCTAATTTGGGTAAGTAGATCAGCTACATCGCTTGAAAAAGTGTGAGGCTTGAACCAGAGGCAGCGCCAGCGTTACGATCTCGCAAGACGAAATTGCTGAAAATTCGTAATTCAACGCCGATGTTACGACCACGGGGCGGCTTAGTGCATCGTATCAAGCGATCTCCCAGAATACTTAACATGCAGCCAATGAATAAGCGAAAAAGAAGAACAATCAACCACTCTAGAGCTCTTTCAGCCTCACCCATTGCCTTTACTCCGTTCTAGAACTATATTGATTCGTATTCAACGCAAACGCAGAAAGTTCTGGGGAGTCAACCAAAGTCTTAGCGACTTATAATCTTGCTCATGCTACCGTGAATCACGAGCAACACTTTATTCATTCCTTGCATAGCTTCATCCTTTTCTCTCTCAGATCAATGAAGAACAACAGAATGAAGAGCAGGAAGCGCATCTCAATGGGTGCGCATTCGAGGCCACTAAAAAACTGGGCATCGTTCTACGCTTTATAACGGAGGAGAACTATTTGGATTCAATGTTTTCTTAAGGTCCTGGTAGGTCGTCATGTTACTCCGTTTTCCGTGAGGCATTAATTGTGTGTGGTCTAGTTCTCATGTTTGAGGGTCTCACTTCGAAAAAGAAAGTACTTGCTTACAAACGAAGAACCACCGAGCTCGCCATCTATCGTCGTAGCTTCAAGTTACTGCCTGGGTGTGTTGGTGCTCTAGTTGGGACGTTGATATATCTGCATAAGACTTCTAAGGAGCTCAAGAAATCGGCTGATCTTCGCACGCAAGGGCGGATTCGGCGTTTCCCTTCAGTACCTCTTGGACAAAAGATACGGTTTCATCGCTTCGTATGCGGTGTGTATTGGATCTGCTGGGGATAGTATAGCACTGGCGCATTCAAATATAGAACGATATCTGGAAAGGGAATGTTTCCAGAGTGGATTTTGGATAGCGGAGGATGAGGTCTACATGTATACGAGATTTACTATCACCCTAACACCGGGATTGATGACGTATCGCTTTCAAGATGGGTGCAATTTCTGCTTTTTTTTCGCATCGAGATCATATGAAACATGCTTTTGGTCGCTTTAAGAATCGCTAAAGAATAGTGTGGAGATTTCTATAGTTTATTCACTAGACGTCTTTGGAAATTGTTAACACAGCATAAAAGCTGGGGAATCTGTGCATTAACTCTGGTGATGCGTCACATGTTCATAACCAAACAGGTAGACAAAGCCGTCACGGATCTGTCCACCCACCTACAGCAATGCGGGCCTAGAGTCGCGCAGGAGAGCGAATTGCAACCAGCTCACCTCAATCAGGCTCATCAGGAGATAACGAATTTTGAATATGGAAAGGTCCAATATAATTTAACGCCTGTCAAACCTTCACTAGCACGCGCTGTACCACTTTCTAATGGCATTACCCTTCGTAGTTCCGAAATTTAAGTGATTCAACTGCCCCGTTTCACCGTGTGACATATTGCAATTTAAATGCTGGCGGTTTTTCGCAGAATACCAGTTTGCTGCGCATGACTAAAATGCTCTCAAATGGTAACGGACAAAGTTCTATTCATTAGCGCACGCATGTCGGCGACCCTGGCCGTATATATAATTCGTAATTGAACCATGCTGATAATATGATCACAGAACCGGCCAGGATGACACCATAATGAATATTTGCTTTGGAGGGGAACCGTAAATGGAATGCTCCAATATCAATGTCGCTCAATAAAAGTTGCCAATCTCGAATGCAATGATGATGGTTACACGTGGAAAACATGTTTCTTGTGGATCAAGAGGGTGACGTCATAGAATACGCGGTTTTTTTCCATATGACCTCTTAATCATTTGATATTTGCAAGGCATTTGCTTCCTACTTGAACGATATGACTTTTTGTGGTGACAGAAAGTAAAAGGATCACACCAAGTTTAACAAGGTACTTTGACGGTATCTGTAATCAGAATGCTTCTATTTCCTATACTCTCCATAAAACTCCCAATCGCGAGGTAAATAGTAGTCGTGACACGTGGGGAACTAGTTTGCTGTTGAGCAACTGGTCATTATCGTAGGTTGCAGGACCAAATTTACGTTGCTGCATCACACTATTACCACGCATTTGCGACTATGTTTGCAAAAGCTCATGTGGCAAGCCTTTCACGGCTTATACAAAACGTCTGATAGCATATCCTCAGCTTGCTTTTCATCGCTAAACAATTGAATCATGTGCGCAATACCCAGTACGAACATACCACTTCTCCTATAGCTATAGACCTCATAGCCCTAAACGGCTTGATTTTGGGTAATTATTGTATCGACAGGAATATTTCTGGGGTTTTCTCCATATGTTAGGAAGAATGGCGTGAATGTTGTCATCGAGTTCATGGAAGAGTTGTACGCAGCTTGGAATTGAACCAGATGTTCATTCCAGTTATTCTGTTTGAGGTTGAAAAAACATCTAATCATTCCCTCAATCTTCTTGTTGATAACTTCCGTTTGTCCACCGGTTTAGGAATGATACGCTGATGATGGCCGAAGCTTTCTTTCAAGTAGTCGGAATATTTACTTCAAGAACTTGCTCATAAATATTGAGTCTCTATCGCAAAATAAGGTTTCGGACAGTCCGTAATGACGGTAAACATTATCTAAGTAAAGCCTAGCTGTTTCAACAGCTGTTACATTCTGAGTTGTAGAAATTATGCGTATCAGTTTCGAGAGACGATCTACAACAACGTAAATGGTACCGTCTCTGGACTTAGTCTTAGCTAAGGTAATGCTATAGTAAAACCCAAAATGATATGAGACCAACTTTTTGGAGGGGATTCAAGGGGGTGAAGTTGTCCTCGTGGTTTCCTGGTAACTGGTTTCATTTACTGATATCTTTGACAGGTCTGGGTATATTTCAAGACTTCAATTCTTAATTTTTCCAGTAGTAATGTTTCCAAACTCTTTGAAAGGTTTTCTTGAATCCCATCGGCCCTGAAGAAGGAATGTCGTGGTTTTCAAATAAAATCTCCTTTCGAATATCGCCACTCGGTACGCAAAGCTTATTATTGCGATATGGAATTTTTCATTTCCTATTGAATGAGAGTGACGGATTCCTGTAGACCGAAGAGATTTATTTGTTTTTTCTGTATGCGCTAGTGAATGCGCGCATATCTTTTAGATATTTTACTGATACAGGATATGGAATTCGTGGGCTTTTTTTCCGTATTGTTTCTTCAAGTATCGAGAGATTACTGGCTTGCTTATCTTCAACATTTCTCGGATACCTGGAGAGTGCATCTGCAACAGCATTTGATTTCCCTTTGATTAGTTCGAATTTGAAGTCAAACTCTACAATTTTTTCAAACCAGCGCACTTGTCGTTGTGAAAGGTTCGGTTGAGTCTCATGTTATTTCAAGGGAAAATTATACGTACAAATGGTGAACTTATGACCGTGTAAGTAAACTCCACATACTCTGAGTCGTCGATTAAGCAGAGTAATTCCCACTCGCGTGCGGCATAGCCTTGCTCCGCAGGGTTGAATATTCGGGAGTGATATGCGACAGGTCGTGTGGTAGATCCTTCTACTTGTTCCAACACAGCTCCCAATGCATACTGAGAGGCACCCGTTGCCACTATTCTAGGTAGGTTTGGATCAAAATAACGAAGTACAAGGGTACGTGAAACTGCATCCTTGAGGTCTTGAAATGCAGAATTTTGTTTTTTTCCCCATTGATATTGGTTCTTACCAGAAGAATAATAAGCGGTTCTGATATTTGGGAACAGTTCTTAATGAATCTTTGGTTGCAATCAACCAGTCCAAGAAAGGCTTGTACATCGGTTTTGTTTTGTGATATTTCCCAATTTGATATTGCTTTCACTTTCTGTTCTTCAACTGATATTCCTTCATTGCTAACAATATGTCCAAGATATTCGACTTTACTTCGTAGTAACTCTCATTGCGAAAGTTTTCCATAAAGCTTGTGCGGCCGAAGCTTGTCAAATACAAGTCTGATATGTTCTATATGCTCGTCTATATTTTTGCTAAGATGCGTATGTCGTCTAGATACACCAGAACGAAGTTGTCTAGGTGTTATTTGAGAACATCGTGCATGAGACTCATTAAGCTTGCGGGAGCATTTGCTAGTCCAAATAGTAGTACGAGGATTCATAATGTCCATACCTTGGCCTGAACGCTGTTAATGGAATGGAAGTCTCGGAGAGTCGAATTAGGTGATATCCTCATCTTAGATCTATTGTTGAAAACACTTTTGAGCCGCGAAGTTGGCCGAATATATCGTAAATTCTCGGAATGGGGTAGCTGTTATTGACCGTGAGTCTTTATAGTGCACGGTAATCAATAAAAAGGCGTAAACGTTTATCTTTGTTGCTGCAAACAGAAAAGGGGCACCCCATGGGCTTGTACTGGGGCGGACACATCCTTGTTCAATAATGCGGTCGAGCTGGGTTCTAAGTTCGTTCAATTCCTTGTCCGACATACGGGAAACTTTCTTCTGTGGATTTGCATCGGGGGTGAGTTCGATGTGAAAATCTTAGTTTCTGTGAGGAGGTAGTCCTTTTGGTAAACTCTCGGGGTAAAGTTCTTTATAGTATTGTAGTATTTGTATTGTCCTAGGGCCTTCATTTGGTGCTTGGTTTTCTTTCGTCGACGGCTGGAGTGCGACGGCAAACACAGGTAGTTTTCTTCGAACTAATTTCTTAATACTCTTCATTCATGGATATTAGTTTCTCAGTTCGCTTAATGTTTGACATTACGGAAATAGTTTCCGAGTTGTTTATGAAAGATATTTAATTGGTTCTATGGTTGATACATGGATTGTATTTGTGCAACCAGTCTTTTCCTAATATGAAGCCATGTTCATATAATGTGCATATTGCAAAGCGTCGTTTCTCATACAAATTTCCAAGGTTGATATCTACTCATTCTGCTTTGGTTTCGTGGAGAATAGTTATGGAGCCGGTGGCCATTTTGGCTTCATGATGGGTAGAAATGGTTGGTATTCTCATATTCTTGCAGAGGGCTTCTGATAAACAACTTATCTCAGATCCATTATCAATTGGAGCCATGTATTTTCGTCCATTCACTTCTATAGAACCAAAGAGTAGTCCGGCATTAGAGTTTTTGAATGGTGACGCTAAATGAGATGTAAGTAGTCTTTTTCCTCCGTTTCTCGGTGGGGTTCAGTGGTGTCCTTGGTTATCTGCAGATTCGGTGGTTTTGTTAGTGACTAGTACTTCCATTGGATGTATTTCGATGAAGTTCAATGGGTTACAATGGGGTTTCACTGGAACTGACGCAAGTACGGAAGGTGAGGTGTGTGTCATTTCCTTTGAAAAATTCTTGGACAGCGCTGGTGGCGCGCCAAGTGCCCGGGCTGTCGGTAACCGAAACAAAGTCCTAGTTTCCGGCAGTTTTCGAGTTCTTCCTTAGTTAGCTTCTTCCAATTCCTATTTAAAATGTTTATTGGTACCGGTTCTTGAGATCATTCAGAGCTGCCTACCTGCCTGCCAAATCGTGCTTCTACATCCCTTCGGAAAGCTGATTCCACGCGTTAGGCGTCTTTCATTGCTTCAGTAAGAGACTTGTTCTCGTTCGTGCACAGGTCTTCCCAAATATAACGTGTCGAGCCCCCATTGTACCTTTCAAGCTCTTCTTCCATACTGATACTTGGAATTTCGAGCACAATTTTCAAGAAGTCCTCATTGTTTTGCTGAACATCCTTGTACTGCTTCCATTTGCTTAGTTTATCTCGTACATGTTTCTCCTTATTGACAATGGTGAACCTCATTTTTCAAATGTTGAAGAAGATTTTCAAGAGTGTTAAGCTCTACACCGCTACATTTTTGGGCCAGATACCACTCATGTGCTGAATCACTAATGTAACTGAGAGCGATAGTAAAAGCTTTCTCGTCGGTTGTTCCATCCAGATCATTCCTGCTTTGAGTGATCCAACTCTCAATATTTTGCTTTCCCGTGTATATAGGAGGCTTATTGATTTTCTTATTTGAAGGGAAACCTTCATTGTTAGCGAGAATAGTTAACGAAGTTTCCAATGCTGAAATCTTGGTTTGGGCACTTTGTTGCAATATTTCCATTTGGGACCTGGATTCATAAAACGCGCGAGCCGTATTATGTAACATCTGAGTAGTGCGTAGCTGTAGAGAGGTACCTAGATTGCCTTGCGGGGTTGTCTTGGTAGTGCTTGTATGAATTACATAACCTTCGAAATTGGTTCACAATCGCACGTTTTGGGATATGGCTCTTTAAAAAATTGTAATTTTTTAGTTTCAGACGAGCAGTTGGCGCTCGTGTGGCCTAGTGGGTAGGCGGAGCGGTTTTTACTAAAGAGGTCTCGAGTTCGAGTCCCTTCACTGTAAAATTGCACTTGCAAATCGGAGTGGCTATAATAAGGTTTCTTAAGTGCAATTACAATGCGTCCAGCGTTCGGGAAGATGGTAAGACCTGTACGGCTACTTCTCCGTTGAAAATGCAAAGTAATTAGAAGGCAGCCGAAACTGGAAACGCTAGTTCGAAAAGCAGAACGACCGACTCTTGGAAATTTTATCAACTTGCTATCTTTATCCTATTTTTTACTTAGAAGTAGCGCTCTTGACGTCAGTCTTCTTTGATGACAGCTGCCTGATGCTTGCGTCTACGACGGTGATCCTCTTACTGCTTCCAGTTGTTGAACGAGGGTATCCCAAAATCGTAACAACCTGGTGGGAAACGCTTGTTCAGGACCTTGTTGCGGTGTCGGCTACCAGAAAAATGTTCGCGGAGTTGCGCACGGCTGTTGAAACGGATATCAAAATTGTCGCAAAGAAGGCTTCTGAAGCGGCGTTTGAGGATACGTTTACGCTATTGCTTGATGCAATCATTCGCCACGCGTGAAATGTATATGTTAACCGCGTCGGTGATGGGCAGTACACGACGCCGACCAACTTCAGTAGCCTCATTAAACTCGAAAGCAAATCTGATTCCACTGAAAAGCGGGTTGTCAACAGCAGCGGGTTGTTGACACAAGGGCAACGACGGTGGCGAGTGAGTGTAAACCAGGGGATATCGGGGTTCCAAAGTGAACAACTGGTTGGCCAGAGGGCTATGAGTGGAGTTTACTCGGTATGTGGGTGACGGCAGTGTCGAAGACGATGGTTCGGAGGAAAGATCCGTGTCCGTAATGAATGACGAGGATGACGGCGGTACCTGGAAACAGGGTTTTGGACTCATTGGAAACAACCCAGAAGAGGTTAGAAATCAAACGTCACTAATGAGCTGGATGTCTGTTGCTCATCGAAACCTAGGGAATTTTATATAGCAAAATCTTCTAGGGCTGGATGGTCACGCAGTTTCGCAAGCGCAATATTTACTTGCGATGCTACCAATGATAGAACACTGATTCGATGGTTGAGAACGTGGATCATCATTCCAGCAGAGAAGAATTCGGTGGATCGGCCAGAGTTTTTATAGAGAATCAGACCTTCGAAATCAAGTCTATCAAGGACAGTGTTCTAAAAAAACCAATCACATTGGGCCATATGCGAACAATGTTTTTAGCGTAGAAACTATTGTGGAAGCTCACGCGGAACGGAGGCTGCCAAAAACTTCTAGAAGGTTCAGATGTATACAACGACGTAATACTTACAGCTTCTCGATATATGTTGACAGTACCTATGTGACATCATCAACGCCAACATTGATGGTAGTGAGGACACAGATAACTTCTTTGACACCTTAAAATAGCCCATTTTAACTAAGGTTTTTTCCCTTAGCTGCTAAGCAAAGGAATTCAGCCCATTTGTAAAATTTGAATCAAGACAAAACCTTTGTTTCAATGCCTATTTCTGCGATCGCACAGGCCAAATAATCAGCCGAGTGACGAACAAAATGCAGACCAACATCACCCTTCCACTCTTCCTTGCAGAACAAATGGCACAGACAGCGGCTCACACTGACATGCTTGTCCTTGAGGGTCATTCCCTTTCTCAGATAATCGAGACACCAGAAGACGAGTGCACTGAAGAAACGGACCACCCCGGCAGAGGGAACTCCGTTACAGGTTCAAAAAGTCTTTATGGTAGAAGAACATGTTCTAACCTGTATCACAACATTCGGTTTCTCGATCCAGACATCACAATGTTCGAAAAAACTATTCACATGAGCAGAGAGCTTTATGACGAGCTCTACATTTTAGTTGCCGCTCGATTGCAGCAACCTTTCGATGTGCGAGATGAGCATAATGAAGCACCTCGAACGTCACGAAAACGAAGACTAACAAACAAAGAAATGCTTTTCATGTTCTTTGATGTACTTGGAGGGGGAAACGAAGGTGGAATTGGTGTGGAACGAACGGGACACCGATTCGGTATATCAAACGGAACAGTTTCTAACTACTTTAGGCATGTACTTTACGCATTGTACGCTACCTTCGATGCGGAAAGCCCCAAACGTATTCGATGGCCTGATGAGATTGAGCGCTGTGATATGGAGGATTTGATCATCGGCTTTCAAAAGTGCGTGTTCTTTGTTGATGGTCATAAGAACAAGCGTTGGAGGCCTAAGGACAGTAGTGAGCAAGAGCGTGCCTATGACGGCTATAAAAAGGCTCACGCGTATTCCGTTCTTGTGTATTGCGACCTATTTGGTCGCTTCATAAGAGTGGAGATCAGCGACAAAGGGGCGGAAAGTGACCGAAACATGTACCTAACATCCGAAGTGTTCCGGAGACCGGCAGAATTTATTTCACCCGGGCAGCATGGTATGGCAGATATGGGATTCGCTGGGAGTGGAGAGCTCGTAGTTCCCTATAAAAGGAACGAGAGTACATCTTGGATGTATAGAACACAGTACAACAGGTGCATTCGTAAGCAGAGAATGGTGAACGAGTGGGGAATTGGTTATATTAATAACAGGTATCGTCTTTTTCTTGGCCGACGGCCGTTTGAAACGGAGCTCTTCCCACTCGCATACACAACGGCTGCCATGTTCTGCAACTGGGAATTCGAAAGACGAGGCTATGTGCTACAACCTCGTTCTAGGTACGAAGAGAAGCTGCAAGAGCTTGAGCGCAAGGACGAGGAAAGCTAATCAAACCAGGAAAACCTTTTACTGTGATTGCGCTTTGCGCGAAGCGCGAGCGCAAAGTCGGCAGCGGAGCAAGCGCCAGCGAGCGCAGCGCAAGCGCGCGCGAAGCGTTGAGCAAAAAGCGCTTAGTCAAAACGAAGGAAAGCGGACGACAAAGAGATCACGAATTCGACAAGTCGATATCGACATCCCCATCCCGACCGTTGGAAGAAGGTGCGCTTTGAGCATCGGAGTTGTGGGGCGCGGTTTGCTGCTCAGAGAGTGAGACCAGCGCAGGGTCAATGAGAAGAGGTGCATCAGGAAGCGGAGGAGGAAGCGGCGTTGATGGTTGAGTAGCTCGGAGCTCGTTACTCTTCGCGAAAAGTTCAACCAAGATGCCGAACTGCTCAGCTTGCCGACGTTGAAGAGCGGCGCTCGGACAAGCTGGGTTCGCAATTCGAGTCTGCGCACGCAGGTTCCGTAACTCCGCAGCAATCTGCCTTCGTTCTCGGGCCTTCTGCTTTTCTTCACGACGGCGTTTGTTTTGCTCAAACTGTTGTTTTCGTTCACGGTTTCGCTTCTCCTTTTCTGCACGGGACTCTCGCGTTCGTGACATCGCCCGCCTCGCGTCATCATCTGTAGTTAGCGTTTGTTCAGACGCTTCGTGCTTGTAATCTAGAATCGCCTGATCCAGACAGTGCTGTGCGTCATTTTCAATGCCTCGAGGTGCCGCAACTGGGCCATTTAGTTCAGTTTGTTCGTGCGCTACTCTTACTTTCTTTGCCATCTCTCCGACTGTGTTTGCGACATGACGCACATTTTCGGAAGTGACTCGAGCCATGTACTCACGTCTCCAGCTGATTCCATACTGCTTGAGCTCGTCGATAAGAACGGCATCTGAAACGTGCCGTGAGCTTGCGCTAGTTGCCACCCGAACGCATGTAGCGTCCAACGTTTTCATCTTCTGGAGTCCGCGATAAGTCGCTGTATAACCCATGCCTTCTCAACTTTATTCATTACAAAGCGTTGAATGCCGCCGGTTGGAATTACTGAGGCTGGTTGAGGCCTCGTCGATGGTAGAGATTGTTCTACATTTTGTTCCCCGTTCGGAGGCGGAGGAAGACTTGTGAGCGGAGTGAGGAGGGGGAGTTCATCGTGAGACGGAGGCGATTCTGGATCTGTTGTTTGATTGGTTGGATCAATGGGAATAGATGTCATGGTAAACAGAAACAAGTGGTAATCTTCGTCGTCACGGCAGCAACAAGCTAAGGTGTAGTGAAGGCGGGTTGCGGGAGGCCCTTAGTTTTGCCTCTATTTCGAAATAAGCGCTCTTTGTAGCGCAGCGGTTTTGCCTAATTAAACAGCGATCTCTTGCTGAGCCTGGCTTATTTCAAAAACAAGCTCCATTTTCGCTTAGTTAAAATGGTCTAATGTCATATGGTGTCACACATGAGCTTCGAAGGTCAAATGGGTATGAAATCCGGCCGCAAGGCCGCGATGAGTCCATTAAACGCATTAAATATGAATTTATAAATGCAATAAATATCATAAAATAGTAAAAGAAGAAATAGAAATTGATAAAATCCTAACCGAATATATGATGCACCTCCAAAAAGAAGTTCATAAAACTAAATTACGTCAATTGGGAAAGGCGTCCTAGTACGTGACTAAGATTAAGTTTGTACCCCAACTTGCAAAATCTCAGTATTCAGTACCGGACAAAAACAAAGTCCGTGGATTAATCGAAGACTTAAGAAGTCTTCTTAAAAATTTGGCTCTGTAAGATAGTAGTACACTTAATGAAATTAATGGAAATTTTCTTCGCTGGAGCTTGCGGAAATACCTGTTCAAGCAGCGCAATAGATAAATAGGATATTGTCGAATTAATATGTGAAAGGCAATATTATTTTTACTTAGTCCCTCGCTTTTAAGCAAGTTTTGTATCCCTCTGCAAAGCATATTGTAGAATACATACGAATAAAAGAAAAGAAAAAGTACCAAATTAAAGCAGGAAAAACCAACTGCAAAAGAGAATGAAAAAATAAACAAGAAAAGAACTAAATGAAAGTAAGTGGTAAAGAACTTTTAATAAAGACGGTTTAAAATGAGGTCAAAAATTAGAACTAGCCAACGTTTGAAGAATACTTGTAAGCAAGATGTATGTTAAGATTCACAACTTGTGAACAACGCAAAGACCTTGAGTTAACACAAGTGATGCTTATAGCACAAAATGCCGATATTCGACACTTATGTAAACGAAAACGGTCTACGACCAATATACGGAAGTTTAGTTGGTCCCCGAACATTTTCTAAAGCCATTCAGAAGAGAGAGTCCAATTACAATTTTAGTCAAAGAGGAAATATATAAGAGTAAAAATCAATGATAAAAGTAACACTCGCAAACTATCTATAAACATATTTCAATGCAGTTGAACTTCTGAAAAATGTTTTCAGTTCACCAACTCAAACTCATCAATACTCTGTGCGCCAAGAGCGTAATTCTCCACTGGTGCCTTGAGAGGGATATTAAATACGATTGAGCCGCAGGTAAATCGTAGATTATCAGATTGAAACTGTGGCTCCACACTGAAGGGCAGATGAATCTTCGACATTGACAACACCCGATCCTTGCTGTGCTCACGAAGACGCTTGAGAGCTCTTTCAAATCCCATCATCTCTGGATGGAGGTCAGTATATTTTATAGAAGGATTATTCAACCACTTCTCATGCTGAACTTCGATGTGCATCATCGCCCGAGGCCAGGTGAGCTTAATTTTTAAAAACCGGTTTTCAAGAATTTGGGCATAAAAGTCGCCTCGAAGAATTCCTGACGGCATCAAGACGGCTACAGTAATTCTCTTCGTATTGGAATGGGGCTCATCCCACTCAGAAAGATGATAAAATGGCCTCCAGTCAAGATCATCAAAAAGCAGCCATTTGTTCACATTGGCGGACGTAGAGCCCTCTTCTTCGATGGTATCGTCCTCATCGCCTTCTGATACCAAATGAACGGAAACTCTACTCTGTTCTCGACGAGTCTCAAGAGAATTTCGAGGAACAAGACTCATAGCTTGGTCTAAAAAAATAATTTGAACGTTAAATATATAGCTCGGAAACGAGTTGAAATGTACTTCACGTACCTTTAATGCAAATCAATAAACACTTAGCAATTGTGGCAAGTATTCATTAACTCCATAGTAGTTCACTAAAATCTGGGAAACCCAAAAACTTTTCTTGCAAATACTCCACATCATTTCTAAAATATATAGAAAACAGATTTGCGAGTATCGACACCACCGTACCTGGAAACAAAAAAAATGTATGCTGTAAGCTTCATGACTAGTCCTGCACTAGAACGGTTGGAACTGGTAAATATGAATAAACCTACAGAAGTGAGTAGTACGAAGAATTCATTAAAAAGTTGCTAGTGAAGTGCAAAGCTCTCCTGGAGGATATTCTGGTACTTGGCAGTTCTTTCGACTTGTCGGCAGCGGCAGTATATGACTACATACTTTTACCACTACTGTGGACTGGACAGGTGGGACACAGTGAGTCAGGGAGGGTGGCACAGCATTGCTGGTACCTTCTGCTATATTTTATGCATTTTAGATACTTATGATATTTTAGCCGTATCTTACGGGAGATTACCACTCACTATATACTGGCAGGGCGCCAAGGGCCTGCCACTCAGTAAATCTCCCGAAACAGGGTGGGATCTAGACCTCTTCGCCCTCGTTGGTACTCTACTCATCCTCGGAGGGATACGCCGTTGCTAGCGGCCTGTGCATACCCCTGCGCCACCTAACTATTCCCTTGCTGGATTCGCCCTTGTATAAGGTGTACTCCAGATTTGCCATTTCCTTTGGTTACTCTCCTGACTCGCGCGTCTTTTTCTTTTCCTTTTGGGTTGCTCCCCGCGATCCGTGGCCTGTGCTGACACCGCGTCGCAATTGCCACACTCTGAAAGCTTCGCTTCCTTAGAGGATACCACACACACGCCGTTCACGCGGAGTACCTTCTTTTCCCACCTTCTTACGCTGGTCGCGAAGGGTTGACCTCAGTGTTAAACCCGACATAGTCGTGTCATCCTTGGGAGGGTTCTACTGCTGGGTTTGCCTTTTGAGAAAGAGATCCGGACGTCTTCTGGTGTTTTCCCGCGCGCGGTCATTGCACTACAAAGTAACCCCCCGACCTAGAAAGTGTTTGTGTGTTTTTCCTCTTTTGAGGTGATTTCTACATTTGTTCCGGAAGATTCCGTGTTCCCCCGTTGAATGGTTTTACCGATGTCTTGGAAGCCATTTGGGGTGAAACGGGTGTTTACAAGCAGCCATTGTCGTAATGATAGATATAGTCCTGATAATCGGGTGGTTTCCGAAATCCCGATTCGGGCCAGTCTTACCCTCGACGCGAAGGTTTCCTCACGGACTTCGAGCCAACACCAGGAATCCTGGGAACTTCCATTGCCCTCGTTGCCCAGCTCTCAGTACGTTGTCGGGCCTGCTTCATTCGCTACTGGCCTGCCTCTGGCGTCCCAGACAGCGGCCGCGGTTGCGGTATCCCTACCTCGCCGTGAGGGTGCCATTACCCCCAGGTAAATTCCATGGAAGAACAGGTTCGCATTCTGCGTTCCACTAATAAAACCCTAGTAGCAAAGTTTCGAGCCTTCCGCGATGTGGACGACGGAGGACCTGCGAAGAATATTGCTGAGGACCTCGGTTTTTACGGTCTGATGTCAACAAATCGTTGGAGTGTTTGGGTTCGCCCACCGCCTTCGTAGAAGGGATTGAGGAGCGTTCCAATCGCTTCCGTAGCCGTTTGGAGACGTAGGAGCAGACCATCGTAATAGATGGTCACTCTCCGGATGATACGGGGGTTGCTGTCACACAACGCGAACAGCACCCTGGACATGACACGGAAACCCAGACGCCGAAACTACGATTCGGATCCATCGACTTCGTCGGAATCCCACCAAAGTAACTCGAAATGGTTTCTCTCGGCCGACTTTGAGTCGGAGTATGGGCGCCATGAGCACTTTTTGAGCTCTAAAAGGTCGTTAGTAACCCACGGGATGATCCGCTCCCGTACTAAGGTCCGAAGGAACTCGGGACTCTGAAATTGAAATCTACGAATAGAATGTATCAAAAGTTACTTTCATGCCGATACTATCTGCTGGAAGATTCATCTCTCGGTCGCATACCCTGTTGAACGGGCAGAGTTGAAGAGTGCATCAAGCGCATGCAACCTTCGATGAGTACCAGAACTTTTCTGGAGAGGATCCAATTATGGTGTTTGATTTCCTCGCCCGCCTTGTCGCGGAAGCTGATATACTCGGGATGAACAAAGAACAAACCTACGTGGCGCTGCCGTACTTTTCACGGGAAGTGGCCGGGGAGTGACCGAAGACCAATTCCACACTTTAAGAGGTGCATCTAAGGCCTCCGAAGGAGAAATGACGTGCTGGCCGGAAGCCGTCCAGCACTTCTTGAGGTCACACGCGACGAATTCTGCCATTCAGTCAGCGATCTTTGCATTGACGGATACACTAAAGCGCTCCAGAAAGGTTGAAACCGATTTCTTGGTACGCCTCGACAAGGCTTTACACCGCTGTGGTAATGTCTATCCCGCCGAGAAACTTTGTAAAATGTTTATTTATGGGCTCGATCTCGCCATCAAGACACCCGTCGCCCGTCTTCTGGATGATAAGCCAAAGATAACTTATCTTGAGTTCATCCCAGCCGCACGTGCGGAAGTTGAGTCACTTTGTGCACATGTCTCTCATCAGAGGCCTGAGTGCGCTAAAGTGTTGGCGATGGAGGCCCGTTCTCTATCCTTGTCGCTTTTTGCGAATGGATTCTCTAAACAGCGATACGACACAGTGCAGTTGGCTCATGTCCAGATGGGCTCTGTTCCTACTTCGGAACTACCGTCCACGACAAAGAATTCTATCACGACCGCACAAGAAGAGCTGCTCTTCTATGCAAACGGTACTCGTGTCCCCCGCGGCACAGATTCCGTATTCGAATGGAGTTTCTCGTTATGAACGGCCTCGATGGAAGGATACCCGTTTACGGTACGTTTCGCTGAAGCTCCGGATGGAACCCGACGAGGGGCAGCGACGAGGCTGATATGCCACATCTGTTAAAGTCACGGCAACTTTTTGCCATAACGTCTCCTCACACCGAGAGAATGGGCCAAATTCATAGTGAACTACGTGGCCCTCACTCCAGGAAAGAAGCGCTCGGTACCGACAGCGTCGTATCTGCGTTCTAAGATGGAATTTTTGCACTTGGTTCCGCAATCGCGGTCAGTTCCGATGGCATCGGTGTCGTCTCTGCTCAGAAGGTTGTTGGTCCAAACGCCACTCGCGCAGCGAACCCTCATCGAGGAGTTCAAGCCCTCGTTGTCGAGGAGTCTGAGATCCCGTCGCAGGCGGAAGATGAAGGAAATTGAAGAAGGGCATATCCTTTCAGGGAGAGGGGTCCTCAGATTCGAAGCTGTTGACGCCCAAGTCATCGTTGCCTCGCTCCCCGGTGAGAATCCTGTCAAGGAATGACATCTCTGACGCGGATTCAGAACACATGGGTGTTATTTGTCGACCGTGCACGGGTAAAGAATAACCGGATCCAGGATAGAATCATTGTAATGGCCAGCGTAACCATAAATTATACGCTGATCTTGGCCTCAACCTCCAGTTTTGGGTAAGATTTTTCACTGTCCTGGACACAGTTGCAGGCCGGAACTTTTGCATGGATTCCTTATTGCCCTCGTTCGTGCTGTATTGTATTCGCTTCGAAGTGATCCCGGACGTCGCTGAAACGGACAGCAACCCATTATCAACGCTGGGAACCGTTGACTTAGGCGTCCGGCTGGACAACTATATGGTGAAGCTCGACTTTATTGTTTGTCAGTCGTTAACTGCTCCAGGTATACTGGGATGTGATTACTGGGTCAAATTTTCCGAAGCAATCTGGCCCACGTTAGCCGTGTGGAACTGGACGACGGCTCTTCTGTGCCGATTATCCGTCGCCCGCTCAGGCGGGCTTCCTAGAAGCAAGTTCCGCTCCCTGCTGCACAGGAACCAATGCCCACCTCGCGGGAATTCACAAAGCTCCGCGTTGGTCCGTCGGTTCCTATTCCGCCGGGGTCCCAAGTTATGGTGCAGGCCAACTACCGTCAACAGAATCTTCGGGTCATAAAATCCCTTCCCTCGTTGTATGAGAAGCGTCAACCGACCTTGGCAAACGTAATTGTTCAGTTGTACCCAGATGCTCTGTTTCGTGTGTTGGTTGCCACCCTTGGCACCAAACAAGAGCGCGATGACGGCGGCGGGAAGGAGGGTGGCGGCGCTTGCGCGGCGAAAGTGGCTCACGCGCATTTATAGCGCGACGAGTAGGAGCAAACAATTAAAATGTGGCTGCCGGTAGCTGTGTTTTGGCGTGGGACGACGCTAAAGGTTGGTCTCCCGAGGTTCCAATCGTAAACCACAAGCATCCTCTGCCGAACGTCTTCTTCGTTAGCTTGCACTTACGATAGACTGCAAGGTATATTTTACTAGGTTTCTCCGACCGTTCGTACCATTTTGCGCGTACCTGTAGGCGCTTGGTGATATCGATCGTCCACTCTGCCTTCGACCGCCCGGTGCTACCGGCCTCCTATACCGTTCGGACTCATTACAGTCACACGACTGTACGCTGCCACCACTCCCGTCTCAAGACCGCTTCGGACTCTCTCCTTTTTTGTGCGTTGTACCACAGTGTTCACTTTACAGTGTACATGGATCATTCTTCACTGAGGTGGTCGATGAATATCTCTGATCCATCTGGCCGCCTGATGCGGTGGAGACTCTGCTTAGCAGAATATGACTTTGAAGTCATGTACAGAGAGGGAGCGCAGAATACTCAAGCAGATGCGCTGTCGCGATTTCTCACGAGAGGGGAAGCCTTCGCCACCGAGAATGACGAGATCCCTTGCTTCATCGTGGATGGGATGGACCCGGGTGACCCGGTAATGGACGTCTAGGACGACTGGCCAGAGGACTGGGGAATAGATGCTGTAATCGACGAACTACTTGCGTCATGCGAAGCCCCCTAATGGGACTTCTGTACCGGGGAAATTTGTATCTATTGCCCCAGAGAAACTGATCCGATAACAGTTCAGGTTTTTTTGCGTAACCTTCATGAACGGAACTACTCTGTGTCAGAGAAAGAGTGTCTCGCCGTTGTGTGGGCGCTCTCCACTCTCCGCCTCTATCTTATGGGTGTAAACTTTACCGTTTACATGGATCACTCTTCACTGAGGTGGTTGATGAATACCTCCGATCCATCTGGCCGCCTGATGCGGTGGATACTCCGTTTAGCAAAATATGGCGTCACAGTCATATGTAAAAAGGGGGCGCTGAACATTCAGGCTGATGCGTTTTTGCGTCTGCCCACGAGTGGGGAAGCCCTCGCAACCGAGGATAACGAAATCCGGTGCTTCGTCGTGGACGAACAGGAACCGTAAGATCCGTAATGGCCAGAAGATCTGGATGTGGACGCTGACTACGACGAACTCCTCGCCTCTGGCGAGGTTGCTACTGAGACACTCCTACCGGGGATATTTGTACAGATTGCCCCAGAGGAACTAATCCGAGAACAGTTCGGGGACTACTTTTGCGTAAGGATACGTGCCCGTCTTAACGGTGGTGAATCCCTCCCTTTCGAGGTGAATGATAAAGGCTACCTCGTAAGTTTGGTCGAAGCTCCCCCACAAGTCGTGGTACCGCACTCCCTGCAGACGCGGGGTTCTTCAAATCTCGCATTTCGCCAAACTTGGTGGCCACTCGGGTGAAAGGAAGCTTTACTTAACACTGCGAAGGACCTTCTACTGGCCCGCCATGGCGGTGGATTGCTGCGCTACTGTGCGCTTATGTACAGAGTGGGCTAAGAACCGATTTAAACTTCGGAAGAACAGCAAGCAACTGAAGTTATTCCCTGATGAAGCACCGCCCTAGTTTGCCGCGATCGACATCCTCGGACCACTTTTTAATATTGAGAGGGGAAACAAGTTTATAATTTTGATCACGGATCGCTTTCCAAAGCTTGTTCGGACTGTGCCTCTCAGGAGGATAACCACTTTCACGGTGGCGAGTGCGTTCGTGACGCATTGTATTTTAGTCTATGGACCTCCAGTGAAGTTGTTATCCGATAACGGTACGCACTTCGCGTCACGTCTCTTCCAGGATGTCTGTCGCATCCTGGACGTGAAAAACGTGTTCACGACTACCTATCATCTCCAATGTAATGGGCAGGTCGAACGGTTCAACCGGACTATGCTAGCGGCGCTACTTTCTTACGTGCCTGATCACCAAAAACTTGGGAATTGTACACTGATGCGCTCACGGTAGCATAAAATACACAAGTTTACCTGACCACCGGAGTGCCACCATTCGAATTGGTACCGTCGCGAACGCTCCCGCCAGGGGCGTTGGAATCCCAAACTACGCTGGACAACTTTCCATCCGTGGGTAACTACAGCGAGAACTAGAAACACGTGCCCTCAAAGCTGGTACCCGCTGTGCGGAAATCGACGGCACGTGCAACGTAAAGATGAGATTTGGACCACCGACTACGTCGGGGAAAGCGTCCGCTCATCGCGGCCGGTAACTACGTGTTTGTCCGAAAGATGTACTACAACGCTGATAGGGAAAAGCGCCACAAGCTCTCGCCAGTGGCAGACGGACCCTTCAAGGTGATTTCTGTTGAATCGACACTGTCGTGGTGGAAATGGGCGACACAAACGAACGCCTTTCGCGCGATCGTGTTGTTCTAGCCCTACCGCCCACATCTGAGGTAGGGTTGCAGAATACCAGTTCCTCGGCAACGGGCTCAACAGCTACAGATACTTCTGTGGCTCAACGTCTTATGGTACTGCCACACCGCACCCGCTGCCTCTCAGATATACCAAATTTCTCGGAACCTCCAGCTCACCCGGATACACAAGGTCTTCGTGACCTTACCTCTACTTCTTCCCCGATGGAACATGTAATCACCGGACACGCGAAAATTTCACCGCAATTCTTCGTTGCTTCATCTAAGGAGGGCGTTTGAGCACATATGCTCCGTTGAAAAGTCTCCGCCGTCGCGACGGAATGCGCACCGTGACACGCGGGTTCGTAATGCTGCAGCATCGCCGTCCGCGCAGGATGATAGGCAATCTATTACGCAAAGCTCCGTTACGAGTGTGTCAGATCAACCGTCAGCCACGGAGTCCCACGCCAAAGCAGTTAGCAAATCACCGGAGACCAGCCGCTCCGAGGAAGATTCTTTACCGTCGCAACGGGATACACACCGTGTTACACGGGATGGTACAGCAGCATCGCCGCCGCTCGCGCGAAACGAAAAGCAGACTGCTTCGCCCAACACCGCCGGGGGTACTCCCAGACCACCCTCGGTTGAGGAATCGTCCGGCAAAGCGGTTGGACAGGCCCCACACCCGCCGCGACACGCCGAGCGCAACGAAAAAGACAGGCCAGCAACGCTGGGCAAAACTGACCACACCATTTCGGGGAACGTCGCCAAGAAACTGTCAGTAACGGCCTCCATCCGGGGGGACGCTGCAGCAGTGGAGCCCATCGTTTGGAATGGAACACCTCATAATGAAGGAAGGGAACCCGAATCAGGAACGCCGCGCACGCGTAAGCGCACTCTGAGCGTCTCGGTTGACCCCGAGGCCGCCGCCACTGGCGGTGATAAACCGGTGGCACTGGGCAGAGAACCCGTCAAGAGGGACACTCGCATCTCCAGAGATTCGAAATTTCCCCAAATAATGGGCTCAGCGCCAGCTGAACATGCCCCGCACGGGGATGAACTCACCGACGACGGTTCACTAAGAATAGGCGTTAGAAACGGGGTGCCGCGGTAGCAAAGCACGATGCAGCCGTTGGTACCTACCCTCGCAAAGGAGGCGGATCGGACTAGGTCAACGAGTGGCCATCCATGGTTGGAGTCACGTGCCCATTCGCGAGAGGACGCGCCACACGCGCCACTTCCCGCTAAACGCAGAAAAACGCCATAAGGCAGACGGAGTCATCGCCACCGCCAAGGCGGAAGGATCTCCGCCGACTAGTGGTAAGGGCTTACTACCACGCAAGTGGGAACTCGGACCACCGCTTGGTTAGCGCCGAAACCACTGCGGGGAACCCAGGCACCCTCCTAAGGGACATTTTCGCCCATGGTGGGAGTGTTACACCGGAGGTAACTACAACGTGGCACGGCCGAGACGTCTACGTACAAGAGTACATAGTCCACCGAATAGTCGGGCACTCATACGAAGAGCACTGTATTTTGCAATACCGCGTCCATTGGTATGGGTATGGCTTTGAAGGGCATACAGATGAACCAAGTGAACATCTTCCTCGTTCCCGGGCAATGAAGTATCATCTCTGCGCTCGCACGGGACTGCCAGCGACCCTGGATAGCGCCCAAGTGGGGTAGTTTGGACCGTAATAACGAGAGTAAGAAGGAAGAGGACCTGTTAGAACTCGAATGGAATACCGTCTAGGACGGGAAGTTCACACTTTGTGTCATCATGAAGTCACTGAATACTACCGCCGGTGCTACCGGAAAAAGACTAAGTAGAGCTTTACTGGTTCGCACCATCACCCCCTTGGGGGGGACCAACATCGTCGAGACGGTTCGCAAGCGCATCTGCCATGCGGTGACATCTCCCCAAGCGTCGGTGGCGCTGAGGCCAGCCCCCGGAAAGGAAGCGGGCAATGAACTCACTTTCTTTAACCGCCCCCGAACTGATGTTAGCTGAACCGGCGTTCGCCCTTGGTGGAGTCGGGCCATTGTCTGGCTCAGTTGTCGCCATTGGTGCGGGTTGAATACCCTCTGGACCCGACGGAGCCATAGCGGTTGGTTCCACCGGAGCGCCCCCATCAGGGGAGAAGTTCCCGACCGCGTCGGCTGCTTCATCTACGACCACACCCGCTTCATCGGGATTGTTATCCACCATTGGATCTACACCGCTATAAGAGTGATAGTAATCGTCGCAGTCGACGTACCCTCGCGGGCGCTCGCTGGGGATTACACGCGCCCAGGCAAAACTTTCCGTCATTGACATCTCAATATATTTTCAGCATGTCAGGCTTTTTTCTTAAATGTTCAAGGCATTCTCAACGAATCAATTATTTCAAAAACAATTAAGTCATTATATCTTCAATGGATTTTGATGCAATGAAAACTTAATGACTTTGAACTTGTTCTGACGAACAAAAGAGGACGAACAAGTGAAAATCTAACGAATACCGATTGGCATTGGATTGCACCAATTTTTGCTGGGGCGGGGCATCCCAGAGTTCCTCCGCTTCTTCGCGGTTAATCTCCCGGAAGTTCCTGTGGAGCAAAACAGCACCGTGCTCGGTACCTATTTTCCTGTCTCCAGGCTCTGGACTCCCGTTGGGCTGATGGCTTGTGATGTTGATCATGGACCCTGCATATGGGTGAAGCTCGGATGACTTGAAGTCAACCTTGTTAGGTGGATTGGATTATGGAACTATTGCATGGTGTTGAGCACGTGGAAATTGTGTAGATTTAGTTGAGTGGAGTCAGTCATGAGGCCCCTGACAGTGGGCTGGCCACGTGTGTAGACCTCAAGAACTGTGCACTATTTTAGTAATAATATTTAGTTTAATATGCACTAGGCATATAAGCTCCCGTGATCTCACCCTGGAGCCAAAATTGTAAAGTTACCTGAGTCGTTTCTTCTTCCTGAAGTACGTGGTCTTCATCCCGAAGATTGGGCTATGAGTAGTACTGCCTAAGTAGGTTCACGCCTCCATTAGGAGAGTAACCACGATTGATCTCGGTATACTCACCTCTCAGGGTCCTTTAGAAAGCTACTGTGCACCATTTTCTGGCTCATTTCAGTCTTTGTCCCATCATTTGGTCCTGTTCAGTTATCGTCGCCGTGGTATCAGATCGTCTATTGGATATATCGTTTCCTGGTACAGGCTTTGCTTCCGCCCCTGTATAGGGTTATTTTCGGCTTTGGTTGCCGTTGTCGCTCCGCCTCGGGTCTGTTCCGCCGGTTGGCACGACCCTTGGCTCCGCTCCGGGTGTCTGTTACTTGGAGTACTTCCCCGTTTGTACGGTTCCTCTACCCCCTTTTCCCCCTTTTTTGCACCCTTTCTTTGGGTTTTCCTGTGCTGCACTACCGATCACCGGTTCCTCATGGTTTTTACCTCTGCAGGTTCTTCCAGTACCGTCTCCGGTTTACACCCGGCTGCCACTCGGCATGCGCACGGGCAGAGGGGGCTTCTGCTGAGTTCGCCCATACAGGGAGTGGGACTCGAACATCCCATGGACGTTCCCTTCCAGGGTGTTGCTCCACACTTCCACGGATCGAAGTGTATGTAGTCGCCCGGAAGTGGGGTATTTATCCCCAAGCCGGGGCCAGATCCACCACTACTCTCGTCTCGACGGCCGCTTTGTTCGGTGGGAACATCGCCCTACCGCACGTCCTTGAGGTACTCGAGTAACCTTAAAATTTCTTCTTCGTTGTCTCTGCCTCCGAGGGGATCTCTATACTCAGGCTACGGATGGGCGCCCACACGCGGGGTTGGATGTACCACAGTTCCTATTGGTCGTACGCCTCCGTGAAAATATACGCCGCCCTGCGGACCGCCTACTCAGTCACCACGACCGATCACCACCCCTAGCGGGGATCCTTCATGAGGAATAAACCCATGTACGTGAACACAGATGAAAGCTCGATATAGCAACCCCAGGACGCCTCCAAGGAGAACCACCACGATGGAATCGGTACATACGGACTTTGTAGGTGGGAGGGAGCAATCCTCTCGATCTGAAGGTTCTGATTCGGGACGAAATACCCAAATCGGGAGCGCCAACGCCGTTCATAACGGATGAAGTTCTGAAGGAAGTTTGATCGGAAAACCCGGGGACGATAAGCGAAATCGGTCCAAATAATCGGCCTTTCTCTGCAAAAAGGCTGCTTGCCGCCCTGCGGGAAAATTTCTCCACGCGAACGTCTCCAACGACGCAAGGAAGTCACAGTGCGACATCTCCCCGCGCGTGCGGTATATGAATAGGTCAAAATTGTAACCCGGAGGGATGGGAAACTCGAATGGGGCCCGGCGTCGCGGTTGATAGCCAATCATGACCAGCGCCGCATGGGCGTTGGCCACGGATTCTTTACGACAGACACAGTGCACGGGAATCACAATGCGGTTCCGCCAGTCCCATGATGCCTTATTATCAGCTGGAATGTCCCCCGGGAGGGTGTTCGAACTGTTTGCATAGGACAAGATCAACGTCTCATAGAGTACAACCAACGGATGAAACCATGGCACATTATTCAGTCTGAGGGCTTGCGACCGATTGTTCGGATTCCACCCAACTAGCGTGTCGTATGGAGGCCACACGTGTAGCGGAAATCCAGGTACAATGATCCCGGACATCGGGTGAACGGCCGGTGTACCGGTACCAGCGGAAATTTGGTTAGACGGCTGAGCCGTTGGTTGGGTCAGCGGAAGCGCCCCTGCTTGCGCAGTTTGATTGCCGCTCTGCAGAGGTTGTTGGTTGGTGTTGCCCTGTGGCAGGGGAATGGACCAGAAGCCGTTGACGTATCCCTGCGGAGGGTGATTCGGCTGCTGACCGGATATGTCGGTAGTCTTTAGATCGATAACTGGCGTGGCCGGAGGATTGGCGTGTGTTGGTGTCGCTCGAGAAACGAGTTCTCTGATTGGTTCGCTTTGTGAAGGAAGAAGCGTTGCGTGTGCAGCTGAATTGTGTGGTCCGCCATTTCGTCGCTGGCAAAAAACGTCGTGTCTTCTACTCAGGAGGGGAATATGAAGTGCAACGCCCTCCTGAAGGGAATCCTGCGACTTAGTTATTTTCCGACATTTCGGTTGGGCGGGGTATATGACTACATAGTTTGACCACTATTGTGGACTGGTCACGCGGGAAAAGGTGGGTCAGGGAGGTTGGCACAACATTGCTGGTATTTCAGATATTTATTAGATAGTATTTGCTTATTTAAGGAGGTTTCTACAAATTGTACAGCGCCAGGGCAACAAGGCCCTGTCACTTAGTAAATCTTCCCTACTAGGGTTGGCTCTAGACTTCTTCTCCCTCGTCCGTACTCTAATCTTCCTCGAAGACATACGCTGTCGGTAACGCGCTGTCAATACCCCTGCGCCACCTAAAAAAACCCATTGCTTGGAGTATTTACCGACTATTGTCGTGTTTGCCCTTGTGTATGGTGTCCATTGCCTTTACCATTTTCTCTTGGTCACTCTCGTGACTTCCCCGTCTTTGGCCCTTTCTTTTGGGTTGCTCCCCGTGACTCGCGGGCTATGATGAAACCGCATCGCACTCGTCAAACTGTGGACACTTCACTTCCTTTGAGGATAACACACACACGCCGCCCGCGCGGAGTTTCTTCTTGTCCCACCTTTTTACGCTGGTAGTGAAGGGTTGAATTCAGTTTTACTCGAGAAATAGTCATGTTATCTCCGGAAGGGCTCTATTGCTGGATTGGAGTCGTGGGAGGAAGATCGAGACGTCTTCTGGTGATTCCCTTTCGTAAGCATTGCACTGCAGTAAGCTGCTCATTGGCAATTATAGGTAAAAGTGCGTTCAAAGTCTAGTTTCAAACGTTCAATTGTGTGCAGAAAAGTCGTAGCAGTCGCATCTGGACGAGCTCTGACTGGGCAAATCCCTCTTCCACAACCACGTCATACTTTTTTTCACGAAAAAACTCTGTCGTGCTTTTTCTTGTCTCTTTCTTCCCTGTAAAACAATATATTTTACTTTGGCGGCTTCGTTTGCTATTTTTTGCGACAAAGACGTGATGAGCACTTGACCTTGCTTGGGACTTCAATTTGATTGGGCTCCAGAGGTGTTGTTTGCCTCTAGTGAACTACGTTTGGTCTTGCTTAATGGAGCTTTTGCTTTTATGTTGCCGTTTTTATGGTTTATCGAGTTCTAGAAGTAAAGTTTTGGTCGTGTTATGGCTTCTGATTGCTACAGGTTGTGGAGCAACGCCTTTGGCGGAAAAAGCACAGGCTCACGAAGACGTTCGGAATCTTCCCCTCGACAGGGCAGCACAGCGAACGGAGCACTCCGGGAATGACACAGCTAAGCCGGGTGTAAATCCGAGGTCAAACCACCACGACAAGCGTCGGAGCGTTAGGCTGATTAGTAGTCGGTAGAGACCCACGTGTTCACACGGTCACGGGATGAGTCCTCGAAAGAGAGTAGAACGGCAACGACAAGGTGTCGGAAACGGGCCACTGAGAACAGGGCACAAAGGCAAACCCAAAAAGGGGAGAAAGCAAACCACCAGAGTGGGGAAAAGAGAGAGAATAAAGCAAACCCAATGCAGGGGCGAGTATACAGCAATAGGTCGGAACGAGAAACACAAATAGTGGTTATACTCTGAGCGCCACAAGGGTGGGTAACTATACGTGAACAACGCAGTCGTCACTCCACTTGGAGGTGAACAATCCGCGAAGGCGTGATAGTTAGAGCCAGAAGCCCTTGCTTGGCAAGGGGCAGTTTACTTGGGGGAGCGGTGCTCAACCCTCTAAGTACTCAGCTCGGCGCACCACTGACATTGGGTGCGCCGGGCAAAATAATCTATAAAATATCTAAGTAAATACAGCAATGCTGGGTGCACTGCCTCTGGCATATTCGTGCTACACATGTGCTATTCACACCCGCTAAGCGGCGCCTCGAGCCGTGCAATCCACGTGTACATGTGTGGAAATTACCTCAGCGAGGCGACACGCTAGTAGCGGTGTAGCTCATATATATCTACTAACGCATGATGCGGAAATTAACTAAGTACCTCAAATCGCCTCCAAGTAGTGTTGTCCTTCACAGGTTTCAGGTTTTTTGTTGCTTTTTTGTACAGTTTGTGTGTTTATTACGAAACTTTGCCTACTACTACGTAGCGTCTTAAGCTGGTAGTCTCGAGAGGACATTCTTTTTTGTCGTTTTTGCTTTCTTTTTGTGTTGTCGGCTATGCCACAACGGATCTCGTGCAGCAATATCTGGTTCATAGCTTGAATACAGCCGTAGTGCGGCTCGTATATTCAAGAAAAGGTCTCTGCTCATTACTTTCTTGAAGAAAGGGATATGAAGGAGCTTTGATGTGCTCCAAAAATCTCGCAACTTATTCATGCGATGTAGAGAGGTTGCGAGTTCGAGACCAAGGTAGGCCAGCATCTCGTCCATTCGCAATGGCTTGGTTTTTTTGCCTCGTCTCTGGAGCTCATTGCTAGTCCACAATCGCATGCAGGAAAGAAAGGACCCATTCAAGAACAACTGAAATAGGCCAAGCTCCATTCGATGGCCATATGCTCTCTGTATCATCTGCTTTTTTGCCAGAAACAGTCTACTTGATGCCTTCCAGCGTCCGCAGTACGGAACGTTTCGTACAAAATTTTTTCTTCACTACACCCAATAGCTGACATAATAAATTCTTCGTGGTCTTCGTCGTTGCTGCTGGACTGTCCTGCAATGTAGAAGTTACATTCAGGATCATGTACTTCATTTACGTCGACCTCGAGCTCTGGAATAAGGCATTGAAGTGGGCTTGATTGGGTCGCTATGAAGCTGTGACGCAAACCGAGGAAGAATTGCGGCCATCACATTTCGCGGGTTCTTGTGCGATTTGCCGTCGGCAGTGCAATTCGAAAGTGGCCTTTGGATACACATGGTACAACAAGGTTGTACATGCATACTACAGATTATAGTTGAATGGGGCTTGCCTTTTGTAAGCAGTATTACCATATGGGTGTTGTTCATTGGCTCAAATGTTTTTTATTGTCAATAAGAACCAATTGTTGTGCGATTCTCTTACGGCTACTATAGTAAACATAACACAATCGGACACTTGGCTGCTTGATCACCACCTTTTGAAGATCAGAACAGCCTTTTATCCAATAGAAAGCACGGCTTATGGCTACTATTGTAGCCATAAGCAAACCGGTTCAAAAGGGTTAAGTACCATAGGACTTGCATTGGAAGAATCGCGGCCGACTTTTCCAGGCTGTTGTGCAGTCGTGTTCACTTTCTGGTTCCGTGCAGTTCGCTGCTCATTGTGCATCAACTCTTGGGTTACCTTCACTTGGGACGTATACCAATGCTTGGCCCACGCTGACGTTGTGCGAGTTGCTGCAGTCTGCAGGCGATATAGCGCCTGCTCTAGGTTCTTCTGTCGTCGTTCGGCCTTACTCATCATCTTTCGCGGTGACATGGCATTCGAGGTGGCGGCGAAGTTAGGCATGAGCGCGTACCCGGCTGCACGTATTCCTGCAACCAGTTTGGGAGCAACGCCAGACGCAGTCACGATTTTCAATATCGAACGTCCTATGAAGGACAGAGTAATGACGCAACGGCTTGGAAGGCCACTGCGAAGGTGTCTCATGAGAGGGCGGTAAAGGCCGCGCGGTATGCCGTTACACAACTGCGCCTCCATTTTCGGGGTCTTTGCTTTCTGTGCGTCGATAAACATGACAACGTCCCTCCGATGTTGGATGTTGACCTAATGCTGTCACTGAAAGCAAAAGTGCAGGGGAGCATGGGCTGTTTTGGAGGGTGCTGCTGGAAAAGCGCATATGCGCGTTTGTGCAAACTCAACGTGAAACTGGCTTCTGATTGGCTACTGCAAATGTGCACATGCAATGTAATGTGTACAAGTGTTATGGCACTACTGGGTTGTTCTGAGCTACACGTGTGTAGCTAGCACAGATGGTATGCTGGACAGTATGCACAGTTATGTACGTGGACATGTTGAACACATTGATGCAACTTGGTGCACTATGGTGATGAGTCAGGTACAGTCATGAGGATTACACGAACACTGTGGTAACATGTTGTGGAACTTATGGCATGGAGTGAATTTGTGTTTACGTGGTACTTCGTGAGCTGGAGCATACACATATTGGTGTGGTGTACGGATTACAGTGTATTGGCACAATGTGAATTTGTGCATGGTCATTGTTTTGTGTAGGCACGTAACCTGTTGAGTAGGCACGTAACTTGTTGTGCACTGTTGTGCACTGCTGTGCACTGTTTTGCCTTGTTAGTTGTAAGCTGTCATGAATGGTAGCAGTGTTACCATGTTATGTTAGATGATGATTGGTAGGACTGAGTGTCCCTGCTTAGTGGCTTTGGTTTTACTCCGAGTGGAAGTGAGCGGTAGTGCGACGACGTAGTGCTATATATAAGTTGTGACAGAAGCACCTCCAAGTAAATCCGAGCCAGAGCTGGCGAACTTCCTTTGCAGATCCCCACCTTCCCTTTGCATCAACATTTCCTTCCCAGCTATAACCTCCATCACTCATTAGAAGTCTGAAGCGTTTCCAATGGGCTCGTTTGGGTCCCTTTTATAGTGATATCTTTCGGATCCGCGGTCACAGCTCGTGTACTCGCAAGTTATTCCAGTGGTGTGCAGTGCGAATTCTGGGAGTTCGTTAATTTCCGTGTGATGAGCTTCATTGTTTGCCCCAGATATCGAAACAACATTTTGTCCAGTGTCGGTGGACAAATCCGACGACTCCATTTGTTGTTCAATTTCGACGAGGTGGGATATCTGTTGAGTGTTCGGCTCGTCCTATGTTGCAATGGGGTGTTCAGAGTCAGTTGAAATGCTCATAGGCTGTGGAGGTCCTGTTGCTCCTGCCTCCTCTGGCACAAAGTGGACATTCGTCCAGGCCCAGTATTGCCGTCTATCGTCCGATCAGTGTGCTGAACTATCGTTGGAACCCTTCTTTCAACGATGGACGTGGTTGACTCTTCGGCGAAACGTGCATGAGTTCTCATTTTCGTATGGGCATCGATGGCCGCTACAGTTGATTGGGATGCCTCTGCGAACATAATATGTGTACGCAGTGGTGCAAGGCGGTGGATCGGATGGGCAGCTCTCGTACGAGTCCCCTTAAGTACCATCAGACTTGCATTGGAAGAATCGCGGCCGACTTTTCCAGGCTGTTGTGCAGTCGGGTTCACTTTCTGGTTCCGTGCAGTTCGCTGCTCATTGTGCATCAACTCTTGGGTTACCTTCACTTGGGACGTATACCAATGCTTGGCCCACGCTGACGTTGTGCGAGTTGCTGCAGTCTGCAGGCGATATAGCGCCTGCTCTAGGTTCTTCTGTCGTCGTTCGGCCTTACTCATCATCTCTCGTGACGAAATGGCATTCGAGGTGGCGGCGAAGTTAGGCATGTGCGTGTATCCGGCTGCACGCATTCCCGCAACTAGTTTGTGAGCAACGTCAGACGCAGTCACGATTTCCAATATCGAACGTCCTATGAAGGACAGAGCGATGACGCAACGGCTTGGAAGACCACTGCGAAGGTGTCTCATGAGAAGGCGGTAAGGGCCGCGTGGTATGCCATGGAAGTACTGCCCTTCTTTTTTCCAATCAATTGCTATTTTATTTATAGTCTTCCCAATATCCCGTGAAGAGCAGCAGGGTAACACTGTCAAGGTGTAAACTAACTTGTTCCATTACGAATCAACGCATTCATTCTTCCTACTTATAGCACAGAATTACAACTGTGCTTCTTCCAGTACCTCTAGTCCTTCGGTCGCCTCCTGCCTCACTTCAGGTGACCAATCATCCATTCCAAGTAGTACTTTCAGTCTTCCGTGCTTCCAGTACTCGTGTCCAAGTACATCATGTTGGATGTCATGCTGTCACTGAAATCAAGCTGTTCACGTGTGACAAGTCTAGAATGGTACCTTTGTATGTGAAACTATGACTGATGTCGTTCTGTACGCTCCACTGTGTTGGATGGTGGAAGAGCCACCATTGGATGAACGTGTCAGATATGGTGCTGTGTCGAATATCAAGGTGTTCAGATGGGTTCGTACAGACAGACTGTACACCAGGACACGTTGTCTAGAGTGGTCGAGGTGCACAGTGTGCACATGTAGCAATGTGGATACTTGGTACATGGTGCACGAGTGTTGACACTGTTGAGTGGTTGACATCAGGTTCGGGTAGTGCTGCATGCACATGTATGTATCTGGATGCATGGAACTTGTTGGCTGTGTTTGGTTCAGGTCATATGGTTCACAGGTACTTGTTGCTGACGTGTGACTTGGGGAGCCTAGACATACACAATATGGCGTCGTGTAGTGATTACAGGTTGCAGGCAACAGGAGCGGGTGTTTGTGTATGGATTGTCGTGGTCTGGTCATTATGGTGCGCTGTCGAATTGTGTGTATGCACTGTCATGGATGCGCATGGTTGTACATTGTTGTACATTGTTGTACATTGTTGTGCAATATTGTACGGAATTGTTTGGCACTGCTGTGCACTGCTGTACACTGTTGTGCCTTGTTACTTGTAAGCTGTCATGAATTATGGCAGCGTTACCATATCATGTTAGAAGATGATTGGTAGTAATGAGTGTCCGTGCTTAGTGGCTTAGGTTTTACCCAGAGTTGGAGTTGTTCGGTGGTGCGACGAAGAAGTGCTATATAAGTTGTGAGCTAAGCACCTCCAAGTAAATCCCAGCTAGATCTGGCGAACTTTCTTTGCATATCTCCACCTTCCCTTTGCATCAACCTTCCCTTCCCAGCTATAACCTCCATCACATCACGTGCGCCCACAAGGTTCGCTGGGAACTCGTTGAAGTACCATCTGATACCCATCATTCTGTGCGAAACTTTTCGCAACCGAAGAATGGGTGGGTGTTTTCCATTTCCCGCCCTCGAAATTTTGCGAACGCGTCTTGTTAAGGCAAGTTTGCACTCCACATCCCGTATCCTTCTTATTCCCGTTGTACACATATTATCAATTTCAGCTCGTAGTGCCGAAATTGAAGGACGCGCATTATACAGCGACAGCTGCCGACATGCTCGGTTCACCTTCAACTGTCGCGATCTGTGTTCCAATTCAAGATTCAATGCCGTTTCACGACACGATTGATAGTGCTGTACACGCTTGGAGGCGGGCACAATTCGTCGCAGAGCCGCAGAGTCTAATCGACAAAGTGCACCCATCATCGGCACCCGTTATGTTCCAAACCGGGATGTCATTTTTCCAAGAATCAGTTTGAAGAACGTTGCTTCAAGCTTCACTATCATCATTTCCAAATGTGGCGTGAGCGGTACAAGATGCAAGTCATATTCGTAAATCAACCTCACAAATAAGCGGTACAAACTCACACAGCTGCTCGTATCATATCCATTCCCGTGCAGATCAGCACCGGCTAGGCTTCCCAATCGACATTGAGCATTTTGTACTGGTTCCATATGCTTCACGGCTGTTACTACATTGGTGTTTAGAGACACCCCCAGATATACTGCACTACGTACCACGCTCAGCTTATCCCCAGCAAGTGTGAATATTGCGGGGTGATTTTGGTTTGCAGGCATTTGCAGTACCATCGACTTGCCGTTTGCAGTATTCCACGGCATTTGCATTTCTTTGCCCCAACTACTGCACATGTTTAGTAGTTGTTGCAGCCCGCTATCCGTCTTCGCCATTAGAATCACATCGTCGGCAAATGCACTTGCACCTCGATCCGACACATGATATGGCACCTCCTGCACTCGATACAGCATGGAATCAATATACATATTGAATAATGTACAGCTGAATGGTGATGGAGGTTATAGCTGAGAAGGGAAGGTTGATGCAAAGAGAAGGTGGGGATATGCAAAGGAAGTTCGCCAGCTCTGGCTCGGATTTACTTGGAGGTGCTTCTATCACAACTTATATATAGCACTACGTCGTCGCACTACCGCTCACTTCCACTCGGAGTAAAACCTAAGCCACTAAGCAGGGACACTCAGTACTACCAATCATCATCTGACATAACATGGTAACACTGCCACAATTCATGACAGCTTACAACCAACAAGGAACAACAGTGCACAGCAGTGCACAACAGTGCACAACAAGTTACGTGCCTACTCAACAGGTTACGTGCCTACACAAAACAATGACCATGCACAAATTCACATTGTGCCAATACACTGTAATCCGTACACCACACCAATATGTGTATGCTCCAGCTCACGAAGTACCACGTAAACACAAATTCACTCCATGCCATAAGTTCCACAACATGTTACCACAGTGTTCGTGTAATCCTCATGACTGTACCTGACTCATCACCATAGTGCACCAAGTTACATCAATGTGTTCAACATGTCCACGTACATAACTGTGCATACTGTCCAGCATACCATCTGTGCTAGCTACACACGTGTAGCCCAGAGCAACTCAGTAATGCCATAACACTTGTACACACTACGTTGCATTTGCACATTTGCAGTAGCCAATCAGAAGCCAGTTTCACGTTGAGTTTGCACAAACGCGCATATGCGCTTTTCCAGCAGCACCCTCCAAAACAGCCCATGCTCCCCTGCACTTTTGCTTTCAGTGACAGCACTAGGTCAACACCCAACACCCCCCCACTGTCACTGACTTCAAAGCTCTAGGTGCTGTACTCCACACTCCTTGCGAAACTTCTCGAGTTTCACGCGGGCAAGAGGCTTGTTTAGCATATCGGCAATCATGGAATCAGTTGGACAGTAGAACAGCACGATGGACTTGTCACGCAGGGGCTCTCTAGTGAAGTGGAACCGAATGTCGATGTGCTTCGTTCGCTTGTTCACGACACCATTTCGAGCAAGGTCGATGGAGCCCTGTTTGTCAACATACACAGGCGTCGGTTCAACAAAGACTTTGACGGACCCGTCCACCTCAACTCCAATCACAATAGCAATGCCGTTCCAAAGTCGCCTTAGCCAGATCGCTTCCTTGGTACCACAGCACAGACTCACATACTCAGCTTCAGCACTTGAGAACGCCACCAGTTCCTGATGACGTGAACTCCGGGACACTGGACCACCGCTCATTATGAGCACATATCCACTGGTAGACTTGCGGTTGGCAACATCGCCTGCCCAGTCAGAGTCCACATAGCCGTGCAGTTCCAGATCAGTGGTAGAGCCGTAGGTGATTCCAAAGAAGCAAGTACCGTTGAGATAGCGAAACACACGTTTGACTGCCTTCCAGTGAGTCTCTCCGGGTTTCTCCACATACTTTGCAAGTTTGGACACTGCGTATGAGATATCTGGACGAGTTCCCACAGACAAATACATGAGACTGCCAATCGCCTGACGATACGGAACATCCGTGAGTACCTCCTCAACAACAGACAAGTCCACACCGCATTCCATCGCAGTGTCAACTGGCTTAGACTGATGCATGCCGAAACGTTCCAAGACCTTTTGCGTGTACGCAGACTGAGTCAGGTACAGCTGTCGCTTAGCTCGATCACGGTGGATCTCGAATCCGAGAACCATACGAGCTTCTTTGAGGTCTTTCATGCGGAACCGAGTTGACAGCTCTGGCTTTACGTGATTCATGGTCTCCATGCTCGGACTTGCTATCAGCAGGTCATCCACGTATAGAGCAATGATAACCCCAAATCCCAGTATTATCCGGGTGTACACACACTCATCTGCGTCATTGGGCTTCAACTCCATCCCATCAACAAGGAACGTGTATATCTTTGCATGCCACTGCGTTGGTGGCTGTCTAAGCCCATAGATGGCTTTCTTCAAACGACACACCAAGTCTTCGTTCCCTTGCTGTATGAAACCTTTTGGCTGCTCCATATACACTGTCTCCTCCAGGTCGCCGTTCAGAAACGCAGTCTTCACATCCATCTGGTGCAAATGAAAGTCTCGCACAGCTGCAATCGACAGAATCATCCTGATCGAAGTGAACTTCACCACTGGGGCATAAGTCTCTGAGAAGTCCACACCTTCGATCTGCAGGAATCTTCTAGCAACCATACGAGCCTTGTACCTCACAGTTGGTTCACCAGATGGTGCAGCTTCATACTTCTGAACGTACACCCACTTGGACGAAATCACGTTGCTGTCTGCTGGTCTAGGCACTAGATCCCATGTGTCATGCTCTATCAATGACTGGTACTCGCTCTTCATTGCCTTCTTCCATGCTTCGGAATCAGGACGTGACACAGCTTCACTATAAGAAGAAGGAGTGTCATCACTGGCTGTCAGAAGAGCAGTTCCACCCCACCAACGCGTAGGCTTCTTACTCTCACGTGTGGATCTACGAACAGGCTGTGTCTCTTGCCCTTCAGGCTCAACATGTGGAAGTGATGTGGAACCATCACTGGTACTCTCAGACGCATCATGGACATCAGGCGCAGGTGCGGAAGGATCATTTTCACTGGGGTGACTGGATGTGTCAGAGTTGGAGGTGTTATCCGGACTAGAAATGTCACTCAACTCCATGTCAGCATAGTCCTCTTCCTCAAAGTTCTCATGGTCTTCTAAGCCCGAAGACTCGTCAAACCTCACATCTCTTGACACAATCACCTTTCTCTTCTTACCAACCCACAACTTGTACCCGTGGGACCCAGAAGTGTACCCAATGAAGATGGATTCCTTTGCTCTGTCCTCCAGCTTCTTCAGCTTGTGATCCACAACTTTGTACCAGCATCGGCTCCCAAACACACGCAGATTGCTCACATCAGGCTTCTGACCATGCCACAGCTCGAATGGAGTCGAGTTACTAGGAAGGGCTTTGCCGGTCACTCTGTTGCGTACATACACTGCTACGTTCAAGGCTTCAGCCCAAAATTTCTTTGGCAGTTGTTTGTGGTGCAATATCGATTTGACCAAGTCCATGAGTGTTCGGTTGAACCTTTCGGCAAGCCCATTCTGCTGTGGATTGTACGGCATTGTTCGCTGATGTTCAATACCTTGGCGCTCGAGTTCTTTGCGGAAACGATTGGACAGATACTCACCACCGTTGTCAGTGCGCAATGCACGTAGCACACTCTCACGTGCGGTGATGGTTTTCAACTTTCGTCCAGTCTGGTTTTCCACAACCTTGAGCCACCTCATGAACATTTGGAACACCTCATCTTTGGTTTTGAGCATGTACAAGAAGCAATACCTGCTGTGATCGTCCATGAATGTGACAAAGTAGTGCGAGCCTTCCAAGGATTTCACACTTACTGGACCTGAAACGTCCGAGTGGACAAGGTCCAGTACGTGTTCTGCTCGTTCCCCCCTTGCTTGGGAGTCGGAGCACGGGTTGCCTTTCCTAATACACACGAGCCACACACATCCAGCTTCTGTGCCAAATCTACATTCAGCCCTGGTACAACCTCATTGCGAGCCATCTGCTTAATGCCTTCCATATTCACATGGGCCATTCGAGCATGCCAAAGAGACAGATCTGACACAAGGGCGCTGGCCACATCTGTACGCTGTTCTGCTGCAGTGCGAAGGTAGTACAGGCCTTTAAAACGGCACCCGGAGGCAACCACTTTCGACCCTTTGTAAATACATACCTTCTCTCTTTCCAACACTACCTTGCAGCCCAGATCACAGATCGCTGACACTGAAAGCAGATGGTACCGTAAGGATGGCACGTGCACCACCTGTTTCAGTTTGCACTTACGTTTGGCGCCTTCCACAGTCAGATCAAGCTCCACACTACCGCGACCCACAGACTCTAGTTTGGAATCATTGCCGATACACACGCCAGAGGACACCTTGCTCTCATACGTTTGGAACATTGAGTCATCATACGTCATGTGTGCAGTCGCACCAGAGTCAATAATCCAGTCACTGTTAGTAGCCTTATCGGTACCTGTCGCAATGAGACATACAAAGTCAGAATCGTCGCCACTCGCACCAAGCTCACAGCTGAGCCCGGTATTCACACTGGGGTGAGCAGCATCGACCTGATTATTGTTAGCCCCATCACGTTGTCTCTTGTAACAGTTCTTCTGGATATGACCCTTCTTGTTGATGATGATCCGGGACGCATGCTTGAACTGCTCGATGCACGCTACGCCTCCAATCGCACAGTCTCTCGGATCGCCGTACAAACGCAACTATTCCGTATGTCGTACAGTGGTCAGAACATGTCAGAATATGTGGACCAGTTCACTGCCCTGTTCTCGCAGTTGGATCGCATGGGCAAGGACGCTGCTATTCCGGAATCTCACAAGGCTCCGATGCTACTTGCTTCTATTGACCCCAGCTGCTCATTAGAGTACACGTCAGCCGCACTTCGCACCAAGGACATATCTGATCTTACTTGGGACTATGTTGCAACAACTCTAATTGACGAGTATAATGCACGACAGATGGTTTCGGGAAGTTCTGGTCGCACTCGCACTCGCAAGAAAGGCAAGACCAAAGGCTCTGGAAGCTTCAAATCCTCTTTCGGCCCTGTCAGTCTGGACCACAAGGACGGTGACAACTCAGATGGTCACACCCACAACGAGTCTTCGGGGCGTGCGTATGCTGCCGCTACCAGCAATGGTTACCATTGTACCTTCTGTGATCGTGATGGACACACTGTTGATCGATGTCACATGAACCCTGACAACCCTGACAATCACTTGCCCAAGAGCATTATTGACAAGTTGAAGGTGAGGTCTAAGGATAAACCAGGAAGTTCCAAGCCATCGACAAGGTCGTCCGGAAAGTCCTCAAAGATTGAAATCTCAGGAATGTCCGTGGAGAAGTCTACCGTACTCCCACCCGCAGAGAGGGTTATAGACACATATGCAGACAGTGGTGCAACATCGCACTTCTTTTTCTCCAAGTCTGTATTTGTCCCCAGTTCGTTGCATGAAGTTAACGAACGAACCATATTGCTGGCTGATAAGTCTACTGTGACTGCTACACAACGAGGTGATGTCATACTACCGTTCGAGAATGCGAACTTGCGTCTCACAGATGCACTCTTGGTTCCTGATCTCGAATATAACTTGGTGTCTGTGGGACGTATGGCTGATAAGGGCATCGAGTCTTTCTTCCGTGCTCGCGATGTGCGTCTCACGCATGTTGATGGGTTTGTTATTGGATGCGGTCAAAGAGATAAACGGTCAGGTTTGTACACTCTGCCGGATCCACTCACGAAAGTTAACTCTAGGCATGCCCTTTCTGCACGCGACAATGACTTGGCTCAACTATGGCATCGACGACTTGCGCATATCAACCCAAGAGACTTGCAGTTTGTGCACAAGTATGCCAATGGAGTGCCGAAGCTGGCTCAAATGGAGGAGGTCTGTCGCCCATGCCGACTTGGAAAGGCCCACAAACTTCCGTTCTTAGGCAAGTTTGATCGTGCCACTGGTGTCGGAGACATTGTGCACTCTGATATCCTAGGGCCCTTGCTCCCTTCATTTCCAGATCCCTTCCAATACGCGACAGCATTCATTGATGAACACTCTAGGTATGCATTAATAGGGTTTATGGTACACCGAAGTGAACTTGCAGAAGTATATGCGGCTGTAGCACAGAAGCTCCAGCAGCTTGGAGGAGCTCAAATTGCCAAAGTGCACTCAGATAATGCGGAAGAGTACATTGCTCTGCAGGAGAACTCTGCAAACGGTCTCCAAGGAACCTCGTTTTCACCTCCGTACACCCCTGAGCACAATGCATTAGCAGAGCGCATTAATCGCACAATGGAGGAAGCTGCTCGAGCGTTGTTGCTGCAGGCCAATCTGCCAGAATGTTTATGGCCGTATGCGTTGAAGCACGTTATATATGTGCGCAACAGAGTTCCCCACTCTACCACTGGATCCACTCCGTACTTTCTTGTAACTGATTCCACACCTTCTTTGAAGAATGTTCGAGTGTTTGGGTGTGCGGCGTACGTACTAAAGATGAACCCGGACACCAAGTTCGAGTCTCGTGCACTTGAAGGGGTCTACTTGCAGACTCTTGAGCATGGTGTCTACGATGTTCTAGTAACAGATGAAGATGAGATACCACGTATTATCAAGTCTCGACATGTGACGTTTGATGAGTCATCCTTCCCTGGTGCGTCCTATCTGACGGGCTACATGGATGATGAGATCGCTTCTGATGAAGACTTCAGTTGCAACTCGGAATGCAAGAGTGACAGCGAGCACTCCGGTGAGATTTGCATTGACGAAGTGGTCAACGATGATGTTGGTTCTGAACTGCAGGAAAGTCATGCACCTGAATTGCACACTGACAGAACGGGTGAAGCTGATGATGTCGATAATAATGAACTCACCGGTAGTGAAGGTGAGGATGACAACCAGGATGAATCTACCACGGAGGAGCCTAATGAGCCAACTGGCTCACAATCTGAGTCTCGGTACCCGCGACGAACACGCCGCGCACCTACACGGTGGTGGAACATGGCTGGCGCTGCCACATCGCAAACAGTTGAAGTGACTACAAGTGATGAACCGAATTTGAAGGAAGCCATGTCTGCGTCTCCATTGGAGACAAGCTTATGGGAGACTGCGATCGAAGAAGAACTGGCCTCTCTTGAGAGCAAGGGTACATGGGTACCCGATCATTCTCCCGCATCGCAACCTCTGCCAACCCATATCGTCCTGAAAGTGAAGTGGAATGCAGATGGGTCGGTTGAGCGCTTCAAGGCTCTTGTTGTTGCTGGTGGAAATCACCAGACTTTTGGTCAGGACTACATGGAGACTTATGCACCAGTTGTGTCTTTCAACCTGGTTCGTATGTTTCTGTACCTTACCCTGTGCCTCCAGATGTTTGTTGCTCAAGTGGACGTGAAGACCGCCTTCTTGAATGGGGAGCTGAAGGAGGATGTTTGGGTCACGTCTCCACGTGGTGTGCCTTGGCTGAAGCCATGCTGTTACAAGTTGGTGAAAGGCATGTACGGACTTAAGCAGGCTCACCTGGCTTGGCATACAAAGTTCAGTCAAGATCTCAAAGACTTAGGATTTGAAGAACTCCCTAGTGCTCCGTGTGTGTTTAGGCGCCGCATTGGGCACAACGCGTACGTATACATCCTTGTTTACGTTGATGACCTCCTGGTTTTCGCACCAACTGCTGCGCAACGTTCGTCACTCTTGGAGGAGCTCAAAGGATTGTACGAGCTTCGAGTTCAAGATCGAGTGAGCTTCTACCTTGGCGTTGAGTTGACTTGGGCGGCGGATTCTGAGGGTCAACTTACGGGCCTCAAGCTTGGACAGCCCCTTTACATCGAGGGAGTGCTACGCCGATTTGGACTGCACAACGCCAAGCCAGCTCCCAGTCTAATGGTGCAGTCGTTTTTCTCATCACTAGCAGCGGAGGAGGACAAGACTGCCAAGGATGTGCAACTATATCAGCAGATGATTGGGTCCTTGTTGTACTTGGCATTGCGCACGAGACTTGATATTCTTGCTCCAGTCCTTATCCTTGCACGATTCCCGAACGCTCCCACAGCATACTGTCACAGAGCTGCAAAGCGAGTACTACGGTACCTGCGTGGGACGTGTGGCCATGGGTTGCTCTACCGAGCTGGATCTCTGAACTTGAATGGCTTTGTGGACTCAGACTATGCTGGTGACACTACTGATCGTAAGTCAATGTCCGGATATGTGATCAAACTGGGATCGGCCACTTGCTTCTTCGGTGCAAGAAAGAAAGCATCGATTGCGCTCTCCACTGGAGAAGCGGAGTACTACGCGTTGACCATGGCTGCTCAAGAGGTTACCTGGATATCGCGAGTGCTTCGGGAGAGCGGGTTTGATGTGAACGAGAAGGTCCCCATTCGCTCGGACAATCAATGTGCCATTGATTGGGCTGCTGGTGAGCGATGCCCTTCTGGACGTGCCAAACATATTGACGTGAAGCTTCATTTCATCAGACATATGGTGAAGGACAATGTCATTGCAGTGGACTATGTTCCTAGTGAGCTAAACGATGCTGATATCTTAACCAAACCGCTGAGCCCTGCAAGAATATTTGCAATTATGAAACGAATTGGACTTGCACAGGGACTCGAGGAGGAGTGTTGATGTTGGGACATGGTCGAGTGCCTGTCAGTCCCTCAGGTTGGTCTCGGACTACTTGGAAGCAAAGTTGCAGGGGACGATGGGCACTTTTGGGCACCCTCTTCGCAAAAGCGCATATGCGCCTCTGCTCAACCCCAACGTGAAACGGCAATATGATTGGCTACTGCAAATGTCCTTGTGCAACGTGGTGTCTACAAGTGCCATGGATTGTATAGAGAGTTATGGTGGCATGGGCCAAGTGGAGCTCTGTGATTGGACGAGGCTTAGAGTAGTAGACTAACTATGCAGATAGCGAGGATGTGCGTTTCTAGGCTGGAATGGGCGGTTTTGCATGCAATATGCGATTCTGGGCTGCGCAAGGCGGTTGTAGTGCCGCCATGCAAATTGATGATTTTTTAAGATCTGGTTCTGAATCAAAGGACTGGCAATGGATTTGTAGTGTTGATTGATTTAGTTATTTGAAATTGTTGTACTCTAGTTTGCGCGCGCTTTCCGTGTACAACTGCACACACGTGCAACTTGTAACGACCGCCGTCGTCGCTTGCTGCGACGACGGTGAAGCGCGCACTAGGTTATTTGTAGGTTGCAATCGACGACCCTCGAGTAAACGGGTCGACCCAAGGCCGTCAACCTTCACTTGTTTTACTTTCTCTTTCTTCAATATCCATCTCTACTTACTTCCCTTTCTACCCTACCTGCGTGCGTAACGTTACTTCTTGCCACAATAGTAACATATAATTGACTTCAATAACCTCTGACGCCCGACCAAACCTGCGTCACTTCCGGATTCCTCCTTGGCACGATCATTCATTCGCTGCTCTTCTTGCAGCAAACGACTATTCACGAACTCCAAACTGAGCTCGCGATCTCCGATCGTGGTGTCGATAGCGACAATGAGGTGCTCGAAACGTTCCGGAAGTCCACATAAGATAGCCATTGCAATGTCTTCTTCTTCAACTTTGACGTCCATGATCTTGAGATCAGAAGCCAAGTGACGAACATGATTGATGAATTGCAACATCTTCTGGTCGTCACGCATTTTGGCGGTGTAAAAAGCACGTCTGGCATTGATTCGGTTGAGAAGAGTCTTCCTCTGGAAAACATTGCATATGGCCTTCCACACATCGGCAGCAGCCTTCACATCGCGCACATGATCCAAATGTTCGTCACTGAGCGTAAGTCCAACGATAGCTCTGGCCTTTGAGTCGCGAGTTTCCCACTTGGACAATTCTTCTGGATCGGTGGGTGGAGAGCTGGTGAGGTGATTCTTGAGATCCTTCAGCGCAAGCACAAGCTGAACTTTCTCCTTCCAGATATGGAAGTTATCCTCACCCAACTTCTCAATCTTGATCCCAGTGAACGAGTCCATGCCGCAAAGTGAGATTAAAAGCGATCCCAGATGAAAGAAATGGCATAAACAACATGACAACAGCAAACCACAACAGCAATTTTTTTTCAATCAATTGCTTTTTATTTATAGTGTTCCCAATGTCCCATGAAGAGCAGCAGGGTAACACTGTCAAGGTGTAAACTAACTTGGTCAATTACGAACCAACGCAATCATTCTTACTACTTATAGCACAGATTTACAACTGTGCTTCTTCCAATACATCTAGTATTTCGGTCGCCTCCTGTCTCTCTTCAGGTGACCAATCTTCCATTCCGAGTAATACTTTCAGTCTTCCGTACTTGCAGTACTCGTGTCCAAGTACATCACGTGCCTCCATTGGGTTCGCTGGGAACTCATTGAAGTACCATCGGATACCCATCATTCGGTGCGAAACTTTGCGCAACCGAAGAACGGGTGGGTATTTTCCATTCGCAGCACACGGGATTTTGCGAACGCGTCTTGCCGAGGCAAGTTTCAACTCCGCATCCCGTATTCTTCCTATTCCTTTTGTACACACATTATCAATTTCAGCTCGTAGTGCTGAAATTGAAGGATGTGCATTATACAGCGACAGCTGCCGACATGCCCGGTTCACCTTCAACTGTCGCGATCTGTGTTCCAATTCAAGGTTCAATGCCGTCTCACGACACGATTGATAATGCCGTTGACGTTTGGAGGCGAGCACATTTCGTCGCAGAGCCGCAGACTCTAAACGACAAAGTGCACGCATCATCGGCACCCGATATGTTCGAAACCGAGATGCCATTTTTCCAAGAATCAGTTTGAAGAACGTTGCTTCAAGCTTCACTATCGCCATTTCCAAATGAGGCGTGAGCGGTACAAGATGCAACGCATATTCGTAAATCGACCTCACGAATGCGCGGTACAAACTCACACAGCTGCGCGTATCAAATCCATTCCGGTGCAGACCAGCACCGGCTAGGCTTCCCAATCGACGTTGAGCATTTTGTACGCGTTCCATGTGCTTGTCGGTTGTTACTCCATTGGTGTTTAGAGACACCCCCAGATATACTGCACTACGTACCACGCTCAGCTTATCACCAGCAAGTGTGAATATTGCAGAGTGATTTTGGTCTGCAGGCAGTTGCAGTACTATCGACTTGCCGTTTGCAGTGTTCCACGGCATTTGCATTTCTTTGCCCCAACTACTGCATATGTCTAGCAGTAGTTGCAGCCCGCTATCAGTCTTCGCCATCAGAATCACATCGTCGGCAAATGCACTTGCACCTCGATCCGACACATGATATGGCACCTCCTGAACTCGATATAGCATGGAATCAATATACATGTTGAACAATGTACAGCTGAATGGGTCACCTTGGGGGACTCCAAGAGTCATTTGCACTTGCTCATCTTTTCAATTTCCATTTATGAAAGCGTTGAATGGTTGCAGAAGCAATGTAGTCATTGCCGCATGCTTCGGTTGTAACCTCGATGCGCACACTTGCGACAATAGTTTTCGGTTAACTTTGTCGTACGCCTTCGTTAAATCCAGTACTGCCACACGCGAGTGGCCGTTTGTGATGATGTTACTCACCTCCACAATCGACTGTTCTGTTCCATTGTACTTTGAGAACTCATACTGGTACTCATGAAACTCGATATAGTTCATCACGATCGAGTTTAATGCAGCCGAAATTGCTTTGCGCAAGTGCGACAGAATAGAGATCGGTCGGTAGTTGGATGGTACCGAGATGTCGCCTTTCTTGTATATGGGCGATATACGTGTCTGCCGCAACGTTGATGGTAGATATGCCAACTTGCCACACGCTCGCCACAGCTTGAGAAGCGTGGAAGCGCACAAAGTTGGACTCACCTGTAGCATTTCCGATGCCACGTTATCGAGCCCAATCGATCTTCCCTTCTTTGCATCCTGGATCGATTTTTCCAATGCAATCCGGAACGAGTTCGGAACATCAAATGTGACTGCTTTCACCCCACATTCGGGTGGCTGGTACTCGGCAATAAACTCAGCGTAGTCCTGTGGGTCTAATGGATTTCCACGTTCCAGTGCCCGTGCGCTATGCTGAGATCGTAATTTCATCACCGAGTTGATTCGATTCACTGTTTGAGATGCTGTTTCGTCCTCGGTGGTATCAAGAAATTCGTCCAACAGTTGTCTCTTCTTTGCTCGACAACGACGTTTTATGAATCGGTCAATCACCTTGTACACATTCCACATTTGAATGTTGCTACTTCGTTTCCACCGTTTGTAATATGTAGATCGCACACGACTAAACTGGTCAAGACTAGAATCCCAGAAGAAGCGATAGCGGTCAGGACGCATTGATACGGAAGTGATCCAGGGGCTACTGATTGTCTATTTTACCACAACAGCAAACAAACAACAACAACAATAACAGCAACAACAATAAAAACAAATAAAACTTCAATAGTCGGGCCCACTGGCAGGAAATACTATTCCCGGTACCCTAGGGAGTCGGACCCCTGGCCCCCTGGAGACCGTCCGGGTAGGGAACGACTTCTGCAGTCAACCCTCTCCCGCGTTCGAGGAGAAGGCGCGTTGCTCTCTACGAGATGTCCAGAGGATGGTTATTGACCAAAGATATGCCTTCACCAAGTAAAACCCTCTCTGATCTCTTGCAAGAACTTGCGCGACCTTGAAAGAGCAGCTACTTTGACACCCAAGGTACGCTTCTAGCGAGCAATCAATGAAGATCACAAGCGGCCTGATCCCAATGGGAGGTCAGCCTTCGATACGTTGCCTCCCCGTACTAAAAGCCCACTGGACAAGCCAATGAGTCAATTGAACGGATCAAAAGCTCCTTATGGATGCCTTCACCGCCGTCCAAGCACCTAACACACAATCAGGTTCAACAAACAAAAGTCAAACACCACAAGCAAAGTGCAGTACGCCACAGCACCCCGTTAGCTTTAGCGCTCGCGGTACAACACCGTTATCCGCCCAAAAGGACCGGTGGAGCCCGCTGGTCAGCACGTCCGCCTTGGTTCAAGCCACCTGGCTCCCGTCCCCGACTACTCGGATCAACCGTTTTTCGCACAGGTAATGCAGTGATGACCAAAAAATGCCGAGCACACACGTAGTGCACGGACGTCGAGAAGAACTGCTGAGCACAAAGCTAGTGCCCAGACTTCGATAAAAGTGGTCTCAACCTCTCGGATCAGAACCCGCAAACACGACGCGAGGATCCCAACAAGAAGAACAATAGAGGGAGACCAAACAAATCGGATAGCGATCGACAACGAGGGCAACAACGAGCACCCAAACACAATCACGATAGAGAGTCAACGTCGAACCACTACCAACACAACGCCCTCAGGGAGGAACGCAAACCGTAAAAAGAATACCAACACCAACCAACAACACGGTCAACACACCCGACGCAACGAGAAGACGGTGATAGAGAAACTGCGAAACGGGTGAACGGCGGTGTGGGAGAGCGGCGAGAGACGAACGATAATGGCAGAGGTCAGCGGGGCTGGGCCCATAACCTGATGGAGGTTATAGCTGGGAACGGAAGGTTGATGCAAAGAGAAGGTGGGGATATGCAAAGGAAGTTCGCCAGCTCTGGCTCGGATTTACTTGGAGGTGCTTCTGTCACAACTTATATAGCACTACGTCGCCGCACTACCGCTCACTTCCACTTGGAGTAAAACCTAAGCCACCAAGCGGGGACACTCAATACTACCAATCATCATCTAACATAACATGGTAACACTGCCACAATTCATGACAGCTTACAACTAAGAAGGCACAACAATGCACAACAGTGCACAACAAGTTACGTGCCTACTCAACAAGTTACGTGCCTACACATAACGATGACCATGCACAAATTCACATTGTGCTAATAAACTGTATTCCGTACACCACACCAATATGTGTATGCTCTGATGGAGGTTATAGCTGGAAGGGAAAGTTGAGGGGATGCAAGGGAAGTCCGCCAGCTCTGGCTGGGATTTACTTGGAGGTGCTTAGCTCACAACTCACATAGCACTTTTTCGTCGCACTACCGAACAACTCCAACTCTGAGTAAAACCTAAGCCACTAAGCAGGGACACTCAATACTACCAATCATCTTCTAACATGACATGGTAACGCTGCCACAATTCATGACAGCTTACAAGTAACAAGGCACAACAGTGCACAGCAGTGTACAGCAGTGCAAAACAATTCCGTACAATACTGCACAACAATGTACAACAATGTACAACCGTGCGCATCCATGACAGTGCATACACACAATACAACAGCGCACCATAATGACCAGACCACGACAATCCATACACAAACACCCGCACCTGTTGCCTGCAACCTGTAATCAGTACACGACGCCATAATGTGTATGTCTAGGCTCACCAAGTCACACTTCAGCAACAAGTACCTGTAAACCATATGACGTGAACCAAACACAGCCAACAAGTTCCATGCATCCAGAGACATACATGTGCATGCAGCACTATCCGAACATGATGTCAACAACTCAACAGTGTCAACACTCGTGCACCATGTACCAAGTATCCACATTGCTACATGTGCACACTGTGCACCACGACCACTCTGGACAACGTGTCCTGGTGTACAGTCTGTCTGCACGAACCCATCTGAACACCTTGATATTCGACACAGCACCACATCTGACACGTCCATCCAATGGTGGCTCTTCCACCATCCAACACAGTGGAGCGTACAGAACGACATCAGTCATAGTTTCACATACCAAGGTACCATTCTAGACTTGTCACATGTGAACAGCTTGATGTCAGTGACAGCATGACCTCCAACATGCTCCAGCTCACCAAGAACCACGTAACCACAAATTCACTCAATGCAATAAGTTTCACAACATGTTACCACAGTGTTCGGGTAATCCTCATGACTGTACCTGACTCATCACCGCAGTGCACCAAGTTGCATCAATGTGTTCAACATGTCCACGTACATAACTGTGCATACTGTCCAGCATACCATCTGTGCTAGCTACACACGTGTAGCCCAGAACAACTCAGTAATGCCATAACACTTGTACACACTACGTTGCATTTGCACATTTGCAGTAGCCAATCAGAAGCCAGTTTCACGTTGAGTTTGCACAAACGCGCATATGCGCTTTTCCAGCAGCACCCTCCAAAACAGCCCATGCTCCCCTGCACTTTTGCTTTCAGTGACAGCACTAGGTCAACATCCAACACCATCTGCATTACGCTTGACCTTGAGCACAATGTGCGTGGGCAGTGGTTGTTGCGATGGAAACTTGTCCTCTTTCCAAGTATTCTTTGACTCAAGTGATGCGAGTTCATCTTCAATGGCTGCTCGCCATAAGCTCTGCTCGATGGGCGTCGCGGACATTGCTTCCTTCAGCGTAGGTTCATCACTTGTGGTAACCTCAACTGCAGATGTGGTTGCAGACGCAGCCATGTACCACCTCCGGGGTGCACGACGCGTGCGTTACGGGTATCGTGGTGGTTCGGTAGAGTCGTCCGTGTCACCGGTGGGCTCGTGCGCTGTGTCGTTCGCAGGGTGGTGGTCACTTTCATCAGCAGAGCCATCACCTTCAGCATTGTCCACACCATCATCACTGCTTTCATTACTTGGTGCAGGTAATGCTTCTTCGGCAATTGGGCCAGATTCATCATCGGGGCCACTCGTACTGTCACAAATGTCATCCACATTTACTTCGTCACCAGGATCATCTGGGTAAGAGCCGTCGGAGTCGGAGCATGGCGCAGGCTCAGAACTGTAGTCTGTGTCAGATGCACATTCATCCTCCATAAACTCCTCCAAGTACTTGGCACCAGGGAATGAATTCTCATCAAATGTGACATGACGTGAGTGCATGATGTGCGGTAGACCATCATCATCTCTGACAAGTACATCGAATACACCATGCTCAAGAGTCTGCAAGTACACCCCCTCAAGTGCACGAGACTCGAACTTGGTTCCTTCGATCATCTTCAGTACGAAAGCTGCACATCCAAACGCACGGGTGTGCTTCAATGTCGGCCTATTTCCCGTCATCAACGAGTACGGTGTGCTTCCAGTGGTTGAATGTGGAACACCGTTCCGCACAAACTGTACATGTTTCAACGCAAAGACCCACAAACATTCCGGTAGATTGGCCTGAATGAGCATAGCCCGAGCTGCTTCCTCCATAGTGCGATTGATGCGCTCAGCTATGGCGTTGTGTTCCGGAGTGTACGGAGGTGAAAAGGAAGTGTCTTCAAATGTGTTTTCTGGATTATCTTGTAACGCAATGTATTCCTTAGCGCCATCCGAGTGCAGTTTCTTCACCGCCACTCCTCCAAGGTGCTTGAGCTTCTGCGCAACACCATCATACACCTCACTGATTTGGCTGCGGTGTTTCATGAATCCAATGATAACATATCGCGAGTGGTCATCCACGAATGCTGACGCATACTTAAACCTGTCCGGAAACGATGTGGTGAGTGGACCGATGATGTCAGTGTGCACTTTGTCACCAACTGACGATTCACGACTAAATGAACCAGGAAACGGTAGTTTGTGTGCTTTTCCAAGACGGCATGACCGACAGACCTCCTCCATTTTCGCAAGACTTGGCACACCATCTGCATGTTTGTGAACAACTTGCAAGTCTCTGGGGTTCATATGTGCAAGTCTTCGGTGCCATAGCTGTGTCAAAGCAGTCATCGAGGCCTCCAATGCGCAATCCAAATCAACCTGGCTGGAAGTAAGAGCTCGTTCATGAGTGAAATGCGCTACCGGTTCCGGCAAAGTGTACAGTCCGGAACGTTTATCGCGCTTTCCTGACCCAATGTGGAAACCATTGTCATGAATCAGACGAACTTCTGCAGAACGGAAACGTGACTCAATCTGTTTGTCGGCTAAGCAACCTACAGAAACCAAGTTGTACTCCATTGAAGGAACCAGGAGTGCATCACTCAGACGTAAATTCACATTCTCGAAAGGCAGAATCACATCTCCACGCTGAGTTGCAGACACACATGTCTTATCTGCAAGCTGTATAACACGCTCCTTCACATCATGCAGTGTACTGGGAATGAATGCGGAAGCAGAATGGAAGTAGTGCGAGGTCGCTCCACTATCTGCGTAAGTGTCCATGTCTCTTTCAGTGGGTGGTAGAACAGTTGCTTTGTCCATAGACATGTGTTGGATGTCATGCTGTCACTGACATCAAGCTGTTCACATGTGACAAGTCTAGAATGGTACCTTGGTATGTGAAACTATGACTGATGTCGTTCTGTACGCTCCACTGTGTTGGATGGTGGAAGAGCCACCATTGGATGAACGTGTCAGATGTGGTGCTGTGTCGAATATCAAGGTGTTCAGATGGGTTCGTACAGACAGACTGTACACCAGAACACGTTGTCTAGAGTGTTCGAGGTGCACAGTGTGCACATGTAGCAATGTGGATACTTGGTACATGGTGCACGAGTGTTGACACTGTTGAGTGGTTGACATCATGTTCGGGTAGTGCTGCATGCACATGTATGTATCTGGATGCTTGGAACTTGTTGGCTGTGTTTGGTTCAGGTCATATGGTTTACAGGTACTTGTTGCTGACGTGTGACTCGGTGAGCCTAGACATACACATTATGGCGTCGTGTAGTGATTACAGGTTGCAAGCAACAGGTGCGGGTGTTTGTGTATGGATTGTCGTGGTCTGGTCATTATGGTGCGCTGTCGAATTGTGTGTATGCACTGTCATGGATGCGCATGGTTGTACATTGTTGTACATTGTTGTGCAATATTGTACGTATTGTTTTGCACTGCTGTGCACTGCTGTGCACTGTTGTGCCTTGTTACTTGTAAGCTGTCATGAATTATGGCAGCGTTACCATGTCATGTTAGAAGATGATTGGTAGTGCTGAGTGTGCCCTGCTTAGTGGCTTAGGTTTTACTCAGAGTTGGAGTTGTTCGGTGGTGCAACGAAGAAGTGCTATATAAGTTGTGAGAGAAGCACCTCCAAGTAAATCCGAGCCAGAGCTGGCGAACTTCCCTTGCATCTTCTCAACTTTCCCTTCCAGCTATAACCTCCATCAGGTTATGGGCCCAGCCCCGCTGACCTCTGCCGATTTTGTTCGTCATGATTCCCTCACCGCCGCTCTCCCTCACCGCCAACCTTGTTATTCATCGCCGTTGTTGATGTTGCCGTTGTTTGTTCGATTCCGTATCTTGTGTTATTGGTTGGTTTCGTTGGTGTTGTAATTCTCTTTTTTCGATTGCGTTCCTCCCTGAGGGCGTTGTGTTGGTAGTGGTTCGACGTTGACTCTCTATCGTGATTGTGTTTGGGGGCTCGTTGTTGCCCTTGTTGTCGATCGCTATCCGATTTGTTTGGTCTCCCTCTATTGTTCTTGTTGTTGGGATCCCCGCGTCGTGTTTGCGGGTTCTGATCCGAGAGGTTGAGACCATTTTTATCGAAGTCTGGGCACTAGCTTTGTGCTCAGCAGTTCTTCTCGACGTCCGTGCACTACGTGTATGCTCGGCATTTTTTGGTCATCACTGCATTACCTGTGCGAAAAACGGTTGATCCGAGTAGTCGGGGACGGGAGCCAGGTGGCTTGAACCAAGGCGGACGTGCTGACCAGCGGGCTCCACCGGTCCTTTTGGGCGGATAACGGTGTTGTACCGCGAGCGCTAATGCTAACGGGGTGCCGTGGCGTACTGCACTTTGCTTGTGGTGTTTGATTTTTGTGTATTAAACCTGACTGTGTGTTATATGCTTGGACGGCGGTGAAGGCATCCATAAGGAGCTTTTGATCCGTGCAATTGACTCATTGGCTTGTCCAGTGGGCTTTTAGTACGGGAAGGCAACGTATCGAAGGCTGACCTCCCATTGGGATCAGGCCGCTTGTGATCTTCATTGATTGCTCGCTAGAAGCGTACCTTGGGTGTCAAAGTAGCTGCTCTTTCAAGGTCGCGCAAGTTCTTGCAAGAGATCAGAGAGGGTTTTACTTGGTGAAGGCATATCTTTGGCCATGTACCATCCTCTGGACATCTCGTAGAGAGCAACGCGCCTTCTCCCGGAACGCAGGAGGAGGTAGACTGAAGAAGTCGTTTCCTACCCGGAAGGTCTCCGGGGGTCAGGGGTCCGACTCCGTAGGGTACTGGGAATCTTATTTCCTGCCATTGGGCCCGATGTTCATTTTTTTTGTTGGTTTGTTTTTGCTTTTGTGTTTACTAGAGCTCAGGAGGTTGAGTGTTTTCATGCCTGAGACTCTATGTAACTGTTTTCTCTACGCATTCCGGGAGGTTGTCCTTATGCATGTCTGAGTACAACGAAAGTATCAAAAGGTTGCGATGTACATGTCTGATACTTCTGTTTGCCAAAGAAGCTCAGAAGGTTGTCGTTTTGCATGCCCGGGATGACTGTTATGCTCTTATTGTTTCCGGAACGTTGCTGTGTTTTTGCATGTCCGGCATCTAGAGGACAGCTGTTAGCTGGAAGTTTGCTGTGTTTCGCATGTTCAGCGTAAGAGAATTTGTGTTTCTGACCCGGAAGGTTGCTTTGTGTTGCATATTCGGTGTACGGAACGTTTATGTTGAACCGGAAGGTTGCTATTGTGTTGCATGTCTGGTTAAACATTGAGATGATTGTTGCTCCGAGAGGTTGTTATGTGTTACATGCTCGGAGAACTGCTTTATTTCATGGACCTAGAAGGTTGTCATTTTTGCATGTCTAGGGCATGATCATGATGAATTTGATCCGGAAGGTTGCTCTGTGTTGCATGTCCGGTGTTCAAATGATTGTGGGTGAACCAGAAGGTTGTCCTGATTTGCATGTCTGGTAAACCTACAGAAGAGAAGATTTTCCAAGAGGTTGTTCTTTGTTACATGCTTGGAGAAAATATATAGTTCAAGGATCTAGAAGGTTGTCATTTGTGCATGTCTAGATCGCTTCTGTGATGGCATTGAGGCAGAAAGTGTGTTGCTTTGCAGGTTTGAGAGGAACTGGAATTCAATTTGCTTTCAAGGTCAGTGAGAGAGGGAGGGTTTCTGAAGATCATTTTGAGATTTAACCTCTCACTGTCTCGTTAGTTCTTTCCTGCTTAGAAGATCGTGTCTCATTGCCTTCGTTACAAGTGTTGGAGTACTGCGATTGAAGTGAGTGACAGAGGGAGGGTGTTGAAAGAAGACCCGATGCTGTCACTCTCATATTAAGTCAAACAGTACGCAAGTGTGGTAGAAGTACACTGGTCTTTGATGTTCGAATATGGACTTTGACACATCTCATTAGGCTGTTGAACTGGCTGTCACCATCCCTCTGCACGATATTACTGAAAGGGTGGCATTGCACATATTACACCAAGTTAATTGTGCTGTTGGTGCTTGTGCGACTCGCTTGAAGTCAGTAACAGAGGGAGGGTGTTGGATGTCATGCTGTCACTGACATCAAGCTGTTCACATGTGACAAGTCTAGAATGGTACCTTGGTATGTGAAACTATGACTGATGTCGTTCTGTACGCTCCACTGTGTTGGATGGTGGAAGAGCCACCATTGGATGAACGTGTCAGATGTGGTGCTGTGTCGAATATCAAGCTGTTCAGATGGGTTCGTACAGACAGACTGTACACCAGAACACGTTGTCTAGAGTGGTCGAGGTGCACAGTGTGCACATGTAGCAATGTGGATACTTGGTACATGGTGCACGAGTGTTGACACTGTTGAGTGGTTGACATCATTTTCGGGTAGTGCTGCACGCACATGTATGTACCTGGATGCATGGAACTTGTTGGCTGTGTTTGGTTCAGGTCATATGGTTTACAGGTACTTGTTGCTGACGTGTGACTTGGTGAGCCTAGACATACACATTATGGCGTCGTGTAGTGATTACAGGTTGCAGGCAACAGGTGCGGGTGTTTGTGTATGGATTGTCGTGGTCTGGTCATTATGGTGCGCTGTCGTATTGTGTGAATGCACTGTCATGGATGCGCATGGTTGTACATTGTTGTACATTGTTGTGCAATATTGTACGTATTGTTTTGCACTGCTGTGCACTGCTGTGCACTGTTGTGCCTTGTTACTTGTTGATGTATGGGTGTGGTCGAGTGCCTGTCAGTCCCTCAAGGGTGCTCCAAGTACTTGGAATACAAAGTTGCAGGGGAGCATGGGCAGTTTTGGGCACCCTCATGTGAAAAGCGCATATGCGTGTCTCCGCGACCCAACGTGGTACTGCAATATGATTGGCTACTGCAAATGGCTACATGCAACGTGGTTTGCACAAGTGGAACGTGTTGTATGGAGCGAGAAGGGCAGATGGAACAAGTGGTACGCTGTGATTGGCTGCAGCCTGTAGGTGGTGGCCAGTTATGCATTAGCGGAGTATCTGTTATTATAGGCCATTGTGAGGGGTTGTGCAATGTATGCGATTCTAGGCTACTATGAAGGGTTTTGGAGCGAATGTGCGATTCTGAGCTGCGCGAGGGTGTTGGCTGTGCCAGACCGAAATTGTCAATTTTTTAGAGCAAGATATGGATCATGGAGTTGGCATTGGATTTGGCACGATTTGATTTAGTTGTTTGAATTCGTATTGTGTTTTGCGCGCGCTTTTGCTGTGCAAGTGTACACTTTGACAACGTGTGTAGTTATGTCGCTGATTGCGACGGCGGCGGCGCGCGCTAGAGTATTTGTAGGTTGCGATCGCTGCCCTGATCACTAAACTCGGGAAGAAGGTGGCCTACCCCCTTTGTTATTCTTACTCATCTTCTTCACTACTTTCCCCTTTCCTTCTCTAACCTGCGTTCGTTGCGTAATTACTTGTAAGCTGTCATGAATTGTGGCAGCGTTACCATGTCATGTTAGAAGATGATTGGTAGTGCTGAGTGTCCCTGCTTAGTGGCTTAGGTTCTACTCAGAGTTAGAGTTGTTCGGTGTTGCAACGAAGAAGTGCCATATAAGTTGTGAGAGAAGCACCTCCAAGCAAATCCGAGCCAGAGCTGGCGAACTTTCCTTGCATCCCCTCAACTTTCCCTTCCAGCTATAACCTCCATCAACATGCCAGCTATTTCGATCTTGGACGATTTGCCAGATGATTTTGAAGAGGTCTTCGGCTTATCTTTTGACTTCAATGTAAGCTTGTTCAGGGTACTCTTCGGTAAATGGTTGTCCGGATTGTCTGGGTTCACGTAGCATCGGTCCTGAGTGTGTCCATCACGATCACAAAAATCGCAGTGATGACCATTGGTGCTACCAGCTGCCAGTGCACGATTAGTAGGAGCATCATCAGAGTCATTTCCTACTTGGAGACCTTAGCAAGCTCACTTCGTTCGTACAATGGGTTGAGGCTACGCAGTCGCTTCGCTTTTACGCTCGCATCGTTGTTGGAAAAAAGGGAAGAAGGGAAGAAAAGAATATGACAACAACAATGACTTTAGTGCAAGCTACAATTATTAAAAAACCACGCGAAGCATCAGCAAGCGTCTCCATCCATCATAGAACCAGATCAAAAACCCAACACACCCCCCTCGAACCCCACCTTATCTGACCCATCTCAGGCCCACCCGCGGCAAGACTTCTACACGCGAATAGGCCTGTCCAAAACCTCATCCGAGACCATTAACGACTTAGGCCCAGATAGCATTACGATTCCAGGATTCCATTTCCATTACTACTTCTACTTCTGATTCCATGGCAGACTCACGACTGTCCTTAAAGATCCTCCAAACCCCCAGCCCAACTTGGCAACGGTACGTTGAAAAGCGCTAGAGCATTGGTGACTACCGCCTCAAACCGATTTCGTTGTTGTGGAGACAGTTCGTTTAAGCTTTGATGAAGCTTATGGGGCTGGAGGTAGAGTTTAAAGTTTCTGTCGCTGGTCCACCGTCCTCTATATTTAATCTCTTCATCCGACAGCCTTCCAAATAACTTATCGGTCGTCGCCCCTCCAAACCGCAGCATGTGCGGAGTGACGGCGAAGGGCAACGACAATCGGCTTGCAGAACGGCGAATGATAGCTCGAAAACGCGCTGGCGCATATGGGAATAGCTCAGCGCGCTCCAAAATCTTTCGTCGCTCCACTAATCTGTGCAGGAGCACAGCAATAAGATATGATCGAATTGTGACGGCCTCATTGCGCCCCCGTTTACCAATGGTTATATTCATTGTTGCGTAATGGGGACGCCTTTCCAAAAATCCCAAGAAAACCACATCTGCTACCTTCAGTTGCAATAGATCCCCTAAACGCAAATACCCTTCAAAGAGTAATAATAGTCCAATTCCAACATCTACTTCTCCGTACCGGATTAGGTCGCGTGCCATAGCGTATACAACCATCTCCGGACATACTCCATGATGCTCGGTTGGGCGACTCACTGCCCAACCGCGGATGCTTAAAGATGATAATGAGAGTTTTCCTTGTAAGTGCGGTAAATAAAATTCCAGAGCGGCTTTAGCTTGTGCGACTCCTGACGACTTCAAACTTTGATTAGCATTAAACAACTCCACACAATAACGCGTGAATAACCGATCGATGTCCTTAGCATTATTATAACGCCTATCCGACTCGCTCAACGTTTCCAGCCATACCATGAACTGTTGCAAGTGTTTATCATAATTCCGGCGCGTATTAGGCCTTAGCCGCTTGTGGGCTAACTCAAACAGCCCGTGAGGGTTTGTCTGCTGGGTTGACATCGGTAGGAACGTATAGACCGTCCATAAACATGTTTCCCGCAAGCAGTAAGGCCGCAACGCGTCGACATATACGATTAAAGCTCATTACACTGCTTCGACCCTTCCGGAGAGCACCAATGAGAGCTTGATTATCGATAAAGATAAGCACTCGCGTTCCAAAGTTGTTTTGTTGTCGTAAAAGCCAGCGAAGACCAAGTAGAACGGCTTCTCCCTCAAGGAGATGAATGGGCATTTTCTTGCGCCAGCGGTGCCGAACAGCGAGTTTCCAGTCTTGGCTGGAAATCCACTTATGTTGCTCGTCTGTATGCATCGAAAGCAAACGCAGAGGGTCCTCGACTTTTTTGTAAACCACTCCTCCACCCCATAAACTTGCATCTACGCATAAAACGTAAGTACAAAAGGGCGTAGCGATACAGGTGCGAATTAAAGGCGAGAGCGAAGTAAGGAGGTTCAATTCTTGCTTTGCTGCGATCGTTGCTTTAATTGTAACAGAAGCCGCGAGGCTCAACTGATACACGCGCTGTAACACTGAGAAGAGAGGTCTGCGCAAGGGAAGAAACCATGCCCATTTTCCGAGCAAGCTTTGTAGCTCGCGCACTGCCCATCTATCTCGTTTGACGAATAGCTTCGTCTGCCAAATTAGCCGGCGTAGTTTGTCAGCGTTTGGCATCAGAACACCGTTTTCATGGACTTCTATTCCCAATACGTCGGTGCATGCCGTCTTCCCAGGCCACGAAACCTTTCGAGGCTGGGACGGCAGTTTACTCCGATCTGATTCCCGGTTTACCGCTTCTAAGGCCCCCCTAGCCTTTTCCAAATCCGTTCCAAGAGAAAAATAATCGTCCACATATGCTCCATAACTGAAATCTGAGATATCGATTAACCCTGGTATCCAGTCCCTCGACGACAGTCCAGCCTTATCGAGCAGCTTTCTATAAATTGTCTGTGCCACATAAACGGAATGAGACCATCCCATGGGCATTGAACGCATTACTGGATATAACTGCGACCCAGCGTGAACTATCGGAGGTAAACCGAAGTAAGGGCTCATCCACTCAGGCAACTTCATCCTGTGAAATTGATTGTCCATATCCGATTTCCCTACATAAAGTTTCTGACCAGGAGCCATCCACAATCGTGCAAGGTGACCCGGGTTAGGCAAATCAATTTTCGGAGGCTCATGGAACACTCTATTTGCATTGCGTGCGTCAACGATTAATCTCTGTTTGTCTTTTTCACTTTTCGGTACCGCGAAAACTCCATTCATCACCTTTGGGATCTCTTCTGTTAACCTAATAAGTCCGGCTTCTTTTAGCATCTTGACCAACTCGCCATAGTCTTCTTCCCGTACGCCACAGAAGGCGGTATCAAGCGCTTCCCAATCGCTTGGTGGGCGCAAAGTAGTCCTTCTGTTCTGTACGTTCCTTGGATGTCTTCAGGTAATAGGTCCAAGATATCGGCAGAGGCAGCCAGCCCGTGAGCTGGCAAAGAAACGCGCTCTGGGTTCAACCAGACCCACGTTCGTAGGTTGTTGTACTCAAAATCGGTTCCCTGCTCCTCTACAGAAAACCCCGCATCGAAATAATTTCGGCGGAAGGATTCTGCCCCGACGTCCCGTAAGTAGTTGGTCGCCAACCTTTGGATAGCGTTTCTCTCTCGACTCCAGTTTTCGCATGAGAAGACATGTCCAGCAAAGAGCCCATTGAGCCCTGTGAAAAGATTGTACGCGACTTCCTCAACGGCCTTCCGTTTCCGGTACCGCTGACTCCGCCGCTTGCTTGTACGCCCTTGCTGCACCCCTCCACAAGAAGGGACCCACGGTAGGGGAAACATATCCCGCTTATCCGGTGCACTTAAGTTCATATTTGTTGTTGTTGTCAATATTTTTTATAAACCTCTCTAAGACGTCTCCCTGCCTTCAGGCAGGGCAGACTTATCCTTCTTGGCCGGGGCCGATAGTTCCTTTCGTAGCTTAGCCGACTTGTGGAGCTTCCGCCTCAGGGATTCACTCACCAGTTCGTCATGCTCTTCCTCTAGCTCTCGAGCTGCGGCCCAACTTCCAGTCTTATCTGCCATAACAACGGCAGCGAGACGTCGAATAGAAAGTTCAATTGCAGGTTCGTTCTTGGCACGGATAATACCTTGAGAACTGATAATGCAATCAATAATCTTAGCCAACGTACACGCTTCACGCTTATTACGTAGACTGCTTAGATGTCGAGCTTCAGTCCAGGCTGAAATAGTCGGATAATTAGTCAAGGCTTTTCGCAACATGTTCTCTCCTTCAAGAGAGTCCACAAGGATAGTTTGCTCCGGGAAGGGGCCACGCGCGAATTTCTTAAAGAATCGAGCGTTCGATCTTTTAGTCCTTCGCAAAGAAGTAGAAGAACTGCCGCCAAGATCGTCATCATCAGAGTCTGAGGAATCATTCTCGGTTTCGTCGTCGTTATCGACAATTATTCCAGTCTTGACTCGACCCAGAGTTTCCAACAAATCTTTCTTTTTGGTGCTACGATCCTTCTTCTTTAACTTCTGAAGTTCACTTTGGAGCTGCTCATGTTTTGCGTTCAGAACGGTCATATCCTTTTGACGGGATTTTTCCATTTTCCTTAGCATTGCCATGATGTGACTATCGCCACTGCCTTCACCGGTTTTGGCTTTAGGCTGAACGCCCTCCACCTCATCCCCGCTACTATGTTCATCCTCCGTTTCTTCATCGGTTTTGCTATCAACCTCCCCTTCGCTACGCTTTCCTTCTACCCCACCTTCTAACGGATAAGTCCCGTCTTGTAACTGCATCAGGATATCATCTGTTTTTCCCTCTTCGGGTATTCCGGCGATCTCCTTTCTGAGCGCGTTTAGCAGAGCTTTTTTGCTAGCTTCGCGCTCCCCAAGATATCCGGACATATTATGTCCGAATTTTGCCCTGAATATTTCCAGAGCGTCTTCTCCCCTCTTCTCACACACAGACTTTAAAAGGGAGCATAAAGTCTGTTCTTTCTTGTTCTTATTATTATTGGCAGGTTACTTTCCTCAGTGAATGGTTAACCCAGACCACCCCGAGGGCTACTTTAACCCATAGCATAGGCTTGCGCGTTTAGGAGGGGCTGCCTCCGACTGTGCGCTGCTCTAAATAGAACCAGTCGTCACCTGACTCCCTTTCGAGAGGAATTAAGTCAAGTCTCGTACCTGCCAGCCCCCTAGTCACCCGCAATAAATTACGAGTGACCAGTTGTACTGGACAGGCCTTGCACCACACCTGCCATTTCCACACACCGACTTACCACCTGAAGTCGGCACGGCTTCGAAACTCCACGATACCTTATTTTCTTGCCTTCAAATTCGCTTCGCCTGACATACACCGAAAGCTTTGATTAAAGACACGCCAAGGGCCACATCTTACAATGATTAGAAGGTCCGCCGCAACGCATCAGACCAAAACTAGACAGCGGAACCTCCCTTGAAACAAGTTTGGCTCTGACACCCAATTAAGGAAAGTCTAACATACGGTTTCCCGCTCTACTGCACTAGTCCTATAGCCTGAATATTGCCCAACTTGTGAGCACCGTCAACGCTTTGGAGCTTTATGTCCCTCGGCATTTCGTCGAATCTTCACTTTAAAGGCTTTGCCACTTGTAACGAATAATCACGCAATAGGTAAGACTCGCCAATCTCCACCGATTTACCAGCCATTCACACTTAATATCCCGAGTTCGGAAAAATCCTAGTATCGGGCTTTCCGAGAACTAGCGTTTATTCCACCGCTCAGATCCACCCAAACTGCAAGGCAATTGAGGCCAAGTCAAGCAGGGCTTCACGCTCTCGCATCGCGGCCCATCGAAGGTCTCCCACACGGCAGCCTCTTTCATAATGAATAAGCATACACCGTACGGGTCTCACTTGAATATTATTGGACCCAGAACAGTTTCCTGCTCCACCTACCCTTTTAGCCAGCTCTCGCTGCCCAGTCGACACCACGCGGAGGTCGGGTTCGGATTTAGTCGACCAAAGAGAAGGCGTCATAGTTACTCCACTCGGAAATACAATTACTTACGCATTCGCTCAGTAATTTTAACATTTCCATCTCGATTATTTGCACTTGCAGAGGTACCAGACTGCCTTCCAGAACCTTTTCCTTTATTCTTCTTGCGACTGCGACTACGTCCAGAAGTTATATGACGTGCATTGTACTCATCGATAAGTGTGGTAGCAACATAATCCCAAGTCAGTTCGGATATTTCCTTGGTGCGCAACGCCGCAGCGGTAGACTCCAAAGAACTTTGCGGATCAATAGAAGCCAAAAGCATAGGAGCCTTATGCGATTCCGGAACGGCATCCTTGCCTATGCGATCCAACTGTGAGAACAATGCAGTGAATTGATCGACATACTCAGACATGTTCTGTCCATTGTACGACATACGGAACAGTTGAGTCTGAACCGCGATCCGAGAAACCGTTCGATTAGATGCATAACGCGCATCAAGCGTCTTGAGCATTCGTGCCGGATCATCATCCACGTCCATTACCACACGTAGAGGAGCATCGCCAAGTGCACATATGATGATCCCACAGGCCTTCTCACGCTTAGACAATGTGCGAATGGCCTCTGCGGAAGATCCTTGACCATCCGTACCAGTGGTATCAGTGGATACAGACTGCTCAGCATCAGTGTTAACAACATTCCAGACACCTTTGATGCGACATGCGGCACGAAGACGATGCCGCCAGAGTGCGTAATCCTCACCGCGCTTCCCATGAAAGCGGGGAATCTTCACACCAGAGTTGGTTTCGGTTTCATTTTCCGAGTCTGACATTGTGAAAGACTCGTTCCGAATACAACCAGATCCAGGAAACCAAGTAGAAAACAGGAGAGAGAAACAAAAGTAACTTTTGACAAACAACAATATAAGCAGTGTGAGGGACTCAATGCTTATGTTACACAAAGAGGGTAGAGGCTGGAGTGGAGTACTCTCGACACTCAACAGCGAGGGCGCCAGCGGAGACCGTGTAACGAAGTCTACAACGCTCGTCGGGACGCGTCCTGTACGCGATCACAGGCGGAGTTCGGGTACTCGACGCCTGGAGTATACTCACGGGTGAGACAGAACTCAAACCCGGAAACAAGAAAGAAGAATAAGAAAGAAGCAGCGGGTCCACTGGCAGGAGTTATCTAGCTCCGGTTACCCTAGAGGTCCGAACCTCTGATCCCTGGTTACTCTCTCCAGGTGAGATGCGATATCTTCTTGACCTACCCTGCTCTGCGCACTTCAGAGCGAGGGGCTTTACAATCCGTACGAGACGTCCCAGGGAGGTTAGTAGCCAAAGATATGCGTTCACCAGTTAGCCCCTGCTAGTCACTTGCGGGAAATCAGCGCGGTCCTTCGCGCTCGCTCGCTCGGTCGCCCAATACGCGTACCTGTCGCAGATAGGAAAACTTCTTAGAATCCGAATGATAATTTAGAAGAGCGTGACGTCTGCGAATAGTCGACGCTCTGGGCCCATAACCTTACGCAACGAACGCAGGTTAGAGAAGGAAAGGGGAAAGTAGTGAAGAAGATGAGTAAGACAAACAAAGAGGGTAGGCCACCTTCTTCCGGAGTTTAGTGATCGGGCAGCGATCGCAACCTACAAATACTCTCGCGCGCGCCGTCGCCGTCGCAGCCAGCGACATAACTGCACACATTGTCAAAGTGTACACTTTGACAGCCAAAGCGCGCGCAAAACACAATACGAATTCAAACAACTAAATCAAATCGCTCCGGGACACTGGACCACCGCTCATTATGAGCACATATCCACTGGTAGACTTGCGGTTGGCAACATCGCCTGCCCAGTCAGAGTCCACATAGCCGTGCAGTTCCAGATCAGTGGTAGAGCCGTAGGTGAGTCCAAAGAAGCAAGTACCGTTGAGATAGCGAAGCACACGTTTGACTGCCTTCCAGTGAGTCTCTCCAGGTTTCTCCACATACATTGCAAGTTTGGACACTGCGTATGAGATATCTGGACGAGTTCCCACAGACAAATACATGAGACTGCCAATCGCCTGACGATACGGAACATCCGTGAGTACCTCCTCAACAACAGACAAGTCCACACCGCATTCCATCGGAGTGTCAACTGGCTTCGACTGATGCATGCCGAAACGTTCCAAGACCTTTTGCGTGTACGCAGACTGAGTCAGGTACAGCTGTCGCTTAGCTCGATCACGGTGGATCCCGAATCCGAGAACCATACGAGCTTCTTGGAGGTCTTTGATGCGGAACCGAGTTGACAGCTCTGGCTTTACGCGATTCATGGTCTCCATGCTCGGACTTGCTATCAGCAGGTCATCCACGTATAGAGCAATGATAACCCCAAATCCCAGTATTATCCCGGTGTACACACACTCATCTGCGTCATTGGGCTTCAACTTCATCTCATCAACAAGGAACGTGTATATCTTTGCATGCCACTGCCTTGGTGCCTGTCTAAGCCCATAGATGGCTTTCTTCAAACGACACACCAAGTCTTCGTTCCCTTGCTGTATGAAACCTTTTGGCTGCTCCATATACACTGTCTCCTCCAGGTCGCCGTTCAGAAACGCAGTCTTCACATCCATCTGGTGCAAATAAAAGTCTCGCACAGCTGCAATCGACAGAATCATCCTGATCGAAGTGAACTTCACCACTGGGGCATAAGGTCCACACCTTCGATCTGCAGGAATCCTCTAGCAACCATACGAGCCTTGTACCTCACAGTTGGTTCACCAGATGGTGCAGCTTCATACTTCTGAACGTACACCCACTTGGACGAAATCACGTTGCTGCCTGCTGGCCTAGGCACTAGATCCCATGTGTCATGCGCTATCAATGACTGGTACTCGCTCTTCATTGCCTTCTTCCATGCTTCGGAATCAGGACGTGACACAGCTTCACTATAAGAAGAAGGAGTGTCATCACTGGCTGTCAGAAGAGCAGCTCCACCCCACCAACGCGTAGGCTTCTTACTCTCACGTGTGGATCTACGAACAGGCTGTGTCTCTTGCCCTTCAGGCTCAACATGTGGAAGTGATGTGGAACCATCACTGGTACTCTCAGACGCATCATGGACATCAGGCGCAGGTGCGGAAGGATCATTTTCACTGGGGTGACTGGATGTGTCAGAGTTGGAGGTGTTATCCGGACTAGAAATGTCACTCAACTCCATGTCAGCATAGTCCTCTTCCTCAAAGTTCTCATGGTCTTCTAAGCCCGAAGACTCGTCAAACCTCACATCTCTTGACACAATCACCTTTCTCTTCTTACCAACCCACAACTTGTACCCGTGGGACCCAGAAGTGTACCCAATGAAGATGGCTTCCTTTGCTCTGTCCTCCAGCTTCTTCAGCTTGTGATCCACAACTTTGTACCAGCATCGGCTCCCAAACACACGCAGATTGCTCACATCAGTCTTCTGACCATGCCACAGCTCGAATGGAGTCGAGTTACTAGGAAGGGCTTTGCCGGTCACTCTGTTGCGTACATACACTGCTACGTTCAAGGCTTCAGCCCAAAATTTCTTTGGCAGTTGTTTGTGGTGCAACATCGATTTGACCAAGTCCATGAGTGTTCGGTTGAACCTTTCGGCAAGCCCATTCTGCTGTGGATTGTACGGCACTGTTCGCTGATGTTCAATACCTTGGCGCTCGAGTTCTTTGCGGAAACGATTGGACAGATACTCACCACCGTTGTCAGTGCGCAATGCACGTAGCACACTCTCACGTGCGGTGATGGTTTTCAACTTTCGTCCAGTCTGGTTTTCCACAAATTTGAGCCGCCTCATAAACATTTGGCACACCTCATCGTTGGTTTTGAGCATGTACAAGAAGCAATACCTGCTGTGGTCGTCGATGAATGTGACAAAGTAGTGCGAGCCTCCCAAGGATTTCACACTTACTGGACCTGAAACGTCCGAGTGGACAAGGTCCAGTACGTGTTCTGCTCGTTCCCCCCTTGCTTGGGAGTAGGGGCACGGGTTGCCTTTCCTACTACACACGAGCCACACACATCCAGCTTCTGTGCCAAATCTACATTCAGCCCTGATACAACCTCATTGCGAGCCATCTGCTTAATGCCTTCCACATTCACATGAGCCATTCGAGCATGCCAAAGAGACAGATCTGACACAAGGGCGATCTCCACATCTGTACGCTGTTCTGCTGCAGTGCGAAGGTAGTACAGGCCTTTAAAACGGCACCCGGAGGCAACCACTTTCGACCCATTGTAAACACATACCATCTCTCTTTCAAACACTACCTTGCAGCCCAGATCACAGATCGCTGACACTGAAAGCAGATGGTACCGTAAGGATGGCACGTGCACCACCTGTTTCATTTTGCACTTACGTTTGGCGCCTTCCACAGTCAGATCAAGCTCCACACTACCGCGACCCACAGACTCTAGTTTGAAATCATTGCCGATACTCACGCCAGAGGACACCTTGCTCTCATACGTTTGGAACATTGAGTCATCATACGTCATGTGTGCAGTCGCACCAGAGTCAATAATCCAGTCACTGTTAGTAGCCTTATCGGTACCTGTCGCAATGAGACATACAAAGTCAGAATCGTCGCCACTCGCACCAAGCTCACAGCTGAGCCCGGTATTCACACTGGGGTGAGCAGCATCGACCTGATTCTTGTTAGCCCCATCACATTGTCTCTTGTAACAGTTCTTCTGGATATGACCCTTCTTGCCACAATAGTAACATATAATTGACTTCAATGACCTCTGACGCCCGACTAAAGCTGCGTCACTTCCGGATTCCTCCTTTGCACGATCATTCATTCGCTGCTCTTCTTGCAGCAAACGACTCGTCACAAACTCCAAACTGAGCTCTCGATCTCCGATCGTGGTGTCGATAGCGACAATGAGGTGCTCGAAACGTTCCGGAAGTCCACATAAGATAGCCATTGCAATGTCTTCTTCTTCAACTTTGACGTCCATGCTCTTGAGATCAGAAGCCAAGTGACGAACATGATTGATGAATTGCAACATCTTCTGGTCGTCACGCATCTTGGCGGTGTAAAAAGCACGTCTGGCATTGATTCGGTTGAGAAGAGTCTTCCTCTGGAAAACATTGCATATGGCCTTCCACACATCGGCAGCAGCCTCCACATCGCGCACATGATCCAAATGTTCGTCACTGAGCGTAAGTCCAATGATAGCTCTGGCCTTTGAGTCGCGAGGTTCCCACTTGGACAATTCTTCTGGATCGGTGGGTGGAGAGCTGGTGAGGTGATTCTTGAGATCCTTCAGCGCAAGCACAAGCTGAACTTTCTCCTTCCAGATATGGAAGTTATCCTCACCCAACTTCTCAATCTTGATCCCAGTGAACGAGTCCATGCCGCAAAGTGAGATTAAAAGCGATCCCAGATGAAAGAAAATGGCAGACACAACAAAACAACAGCAAACCAAAACAGCAAACAAACAACAACAACAACAATAACAGCAACAACAATAAAAACAAATAAAACTTCAATAGTCGTGCCCACTGGCAGGAAATACTATTCCCGGTACCCTAGGGAGTCGGACCTCTGATCCCCGGAGACCGTCCGGGTAGGAAACGACTTCTGCAGTCAACCCTCTCCCGCGTTCAAGGAGAAGGCGCGATGCTCTCTACGAGATTTCCAGAGAATGGTTCATGGCCAAAGATATGCCCTCACCAAGTAAACCCCTCTCTGATCTCTTGCAAGAACTTGCGCGACCTTGAAAAAGCAGCTACTTTGACACCCAAGGTACGCTTCTAGCGAGCAATCAATGAAGATCACAAGCGGCCTGATCCCAATGGGAGGTCAGCCTTCGATACGTTGCCTTCCCGTACTGAAAGCCCAATGAACAAGACAATGAGTCAATTGCACGGATCAAAAGCTTCTTATGGATGCCTTAACCGCCCTCCAAGCACCTAACACACAGTCAGGTTAAACAAACAAAAGTCAAACACCACAAGCAAAGTGCAGTACGCCACGGCACCCCGTTAGCTTTAGCGCTCGCGGTAAAACACTGTTATCCGCCCAAAAAGACCGGTGGAGCCCGCTAGTCAGCACGTCCGCCTTGGTTCAAGCCGCCTGGCTCCCGTCCCCGATTACTCGGATCAACCGTTTTTCGCACAGGTATTGCAGTGATGACAAAAAATGGCGAGTACACACGTAGTGCACGGACTTCAACAACAACTGCTGAGCACAAAGCTAGTGCCCAGACTTCGATAAAAATGGTCTTAATCTCTCGGATCAGAACCCGCAAACACGAAGCGGGGATCCGAACAACAATAACAAGAGAGGGAGACCAAACAAATCGGATAGCGATCGACAACGAGGGCAACAACGAGCACCAAAACAAAATCACGATAGAGAGTCGACGTCGAACCACTACCAACACAATGCCCTCACGGAGGAACGCAAACCGTAAAAAGAATACCGACACCAACCAACAACACGGTCAACACACCCGACGCAACGAGAAGACGGTGATAGAGAAACTGCGAAACGGGTGAACGGCGGTGTGGGAGAGCGGCGAGAGACGAACGATAATGGCAGAAGTCAGCGGGGCTGGGCCCATAACCTGATGGAGGTTATAGCTGGGAGGGAAGGTTGATGAAAAAGGGATGGCGGGGATATGCAAAGGAAGTTCGCCAGCTCTGGCTCGGATTAACTTGGAGGTGCTTCTGTCACAACTTATATATAGCACTACGTCGTCGCACTACCGCTCACTTCCACTCGGAGTAAAACCTAAGCCACTAAGCAGGGACACTCAGTACTACCAATCATCATCTGACATAACATGGTAACACTGCCACAATTCATGACAGCTTACAACCAACAAGGAACAACAGTGCACAGCAGTGCAAAACAGTGCACAACAAGTTACGTGCCTACTCAACATGTTACGTGCCTACAGATAACGATGACCATGCACAAATTCACATTGTGCCAATACACTGTATTCCGTACACCACACCAATATGTGTATGCTCCAGCTCACCAAGTACCACGTAACCACAAATTCACTCAAAGCCATAAGTTCTCACACATGTTACCACAGTGTTCGTGTAATCCTCATGACTGTACCTGACTCATCACCATAGTGCACCAAGTTGCATCAATGTGTTCAACATGTCCACGTACATAACTGTGCATACTGTCCAGCATACCATCTGTGCTAGCTACACACGTGTAGCCCAGAACAACTCAGTAATGCCATAACACTTGTACACACTACGTTGCATGTGCACATTTGCAGTAGCCAATCAGAAGCCAGTTTCACGTTGAGTTTGCACAAACGCGCATATGCGCTTTTCCAGCAGCACCCTCCAAAACAGCCCATGCTCCCCTGCACTTTTGCTTTCAGTGACAGCACTAGGTCAACATCCAACACCCCCCCACTGTCACTGACTTCAAAGCTCTAGGTGCTGTACTCCACACTCCTTGCGAAACTTCTCGAGTTTCACGCGGGCAAGAGGCTTGTTTAGCATATCGGCAATCATGGAATCAGTTGGACAGTAGAACAGCACGATGGACTTGTCACGCAGGGCCTCTCTAGTGAAGTGGAACCGAATGTCGATGTGCTTCGTTCGCTTGTTCACGACACCATTTCGAGCAAGGCCGATGGAGCCCTGTTTGTCAACATACACAGGCGTCGGTTCAACAAAGACTTTGACAGACCCGTCCACCTCAACTCCAATCACAATAGCAATGCCGTTCCAAAGTCGCCTTAGCCAGATCGCTTCCTTGGTACCACAGCACAGACTCACATACTCAGCTTCAGCACTTGAGAGCGCCACCAGTTCCTGCTGACGTGAACTCCGGGACACTGGACCACCGCTCATCATGAACACATATCCACTGGTATACTTGCGGTTGGTAACATCGCCTGCCCAGTCAGAGTCCACATAGCCGTGCAGTTCCAGATCAGTGGTAGAGCCGTAGGTGAGTCCAAAGAAGCAAGTACCGTTGAGATAGCGAAGCACACGTTTGACTGCTTTCCAGTGAGTCTCTCCAGGTTTCTCCACACACTTTGCAAGTTTGGACACTGCGTATGAGATATCTGGACGAGTTCCCACAGACAAATACATGAGACTGCCAATCGCCTGACGATACGGAACATCCGTGAGTACCTCCTCAACAACAGACAAGTCCACACCGCATTCCATCGGAGTGTCAACTGGCTTCGACTGATGCATGCCGAAACGTTCCAAGACCTTTTGCGTGTACGCAGACTGAGTCAGGTACAGCTGTCGCTTAGCTCGATCACGGTGGATCTCGAATCCGAGAACCATACGAGCTTCCTTGAGGTCTTTGATGCGGAACCGAGTTGACAGCTCTGGCTTTACGCGACTCATGGTCTCCATGCTCGGACTTGCTATCAGCAGGTCATCCACGTATAGAATGTTGAAAGAAGACCCGATGCTGTCGCCCTCATATTAAGTCAAACAGTGCGCAAGCGTGGTAGAAGTACACTGGTCATTGATGTACGAATATGGACTTTGACACATCTCATTAGGCTGTTGAACTGGCTGTCACCATCCCTCTGCACGATATTACTGAAAGGGTGGCATTGCACATATTACACGAAGTTAATTGTGCTGTTGGTGCTTGCGCGACTCGGTTGAAGTCAGTAACAGAGAAAGGGTGTTGGATATCATGCTGTCACTGACATCAAGCTGTTCACATTTGACAAGTCTAGAATGGTACCTTGGTATGTGAAACTATGACTGATGTCGTTCTGTACGCTCCACTGTGTTGGATGGTGGAAGAGCCACCATTGGATGGACGTGTCAGATGTGGTGCTGTTTCGAATATTAAGGTGTTCAGATGGGTTCGTACAGACAGACTGTACACCAGGAGACGTTGTCTAGAGTGATCGAGGTGCACAGTGTGCACATGTAGCAATGTGGATACTTGGTACATGGTGCACGAGTGTTGACACTGTTGAGTGGTTGACATCATGTTCGGGTAGTGCTGCATGCACATGTATGTATCTGGATGCTTGGAACTTGTTGGCTGTGTTTGGTTCAGGTCATATGGTTTACAGGTACTTGTTGCTGACGTGTGACTCGGTGAGCCTACACATACACATTATGGCGTCGTGTACTGATTACAGGTTGCAGGCAACAGGTGCGGGTGTTTGTGTATAGATTTTCATGGTCTGGTCATTATGGTGCGCTGTCGTATTGTGTGTATGCACTGTCATGGATGCGCATGGTTGTACATTGTTGTACATTGTTGTACATTGTTGTGCAATATTGTACGGAATTGTTTTGCACTGCTGTGCACTGCTGTGCACTGTTTTGCCTTGTTACTTGTAAGCTGTCATGAATTGTGGCAGCGTTACCATGTCATGTTAGAAGATGATTGGTAGTATTGAGTGTCCCTGCTTAGTGGCTTAGGTTTTACTGCGAGTTGGAGTTGTTCGGTGGTGCGACGAAGAAGTGCTATATAAGTTGTGAGCTACGCACCTCCAAGTAAATCCCAGCCAGAGCTGGCGAACTTCCCTTGCATCTTCTCAACTTTCCCTTCCAGCTATAACCTCCATCAGGTTATGGGCCCAGCCCCGCTGACCTCTGCCGATTTTGTTCGTCATGATTCCCTCACCGCCGCTCTCCCTCACCGCCAACCTTGTTATTCATCGCCGTTGTTGATGTTGCCGTTGTTTGTTCGATTCCGTATCTTGTGTTATTGGTTGGTTTCGTTGGTGTTGTAATTCTCTTTTTTCGATTGCGTTCCTCCCTGAGGGCGTTGTGTTGGTAGTGGTTCGACGTTGACTCTCTATCGTGATTGTGTTTGGGGGCTCGTTGTTGCCCTTGTTGTCGATCGCTATCCGATTTGTTTGGTCTCCCTCTATTGTTCTTGTTGTTGGGATCCCCGCGTCGTGTTTGCGGGTTCTGATCCGAGAGGTTGAGACCATTTTTATCGAAGTCTGGGCACTAGCTTTGTGCTCAGCAGTTGTTGTTGAAGACCGTGCACTACGTGTGTACTCGGCATTTTTTTTGGTCATCACTGCAATACCTGTGCGACGAACGGTTGATCCGAGTAATCGGGGAAGGGAGCCAGGCGGCTTGAACCAAGGCGGACGTGCTGACCAGCGGGCTCCACCGGTCCTTTTGGGCGGATAACGGTGTTGTACCGCGAGCGCTAATGCTAACGGGGTGCCGTGGCGTACTGCACTTTGCTTGTGGTGTTTGATTTTTGTGTATTAAACCTGACTGTGTGTTATATGCTTGGACGGCGGTGTAGGCTTCCATAAGAAGCTTTTGATCCGTGCAATTGACTCATTGGCTCGTCCAGTGGGCTTTTAGTACGGGGAGGCAACGTATCGAAGGCTGACCTCCCATTGGGATCAGGCCGCTTGTGATCTTCATTGATTGCTCGCTAGAAGCGTACCTTGGGTGTCAAAGTAGCTGCTGTTTCAAGGTCGCGCAAGTTCTTGCAAGAGATCAGAGAGGGTTTTACTTGGTGAAGGCATATCTTTGGCCATGTACCATCCTCTGGACATCTCGTAGAGAGCAACGCGCCTTCTCCCGGAACGCAGGAGGAGGTAGACTGAAGAAGTCGTTTCCTACTCGGAAGGTCTCCGGGGGTCAGGGGTCCGACTCCGTAGGGTACTGGGAATCTTATTTCCTGCCATTGGGCCCGATGTTCATTTTTTTTGTTGGTTTGTTTTTGCTTTTGTGTTTACTAGAGCTCAGGAGGTTGAGTGTTTTCATGCCTGAGACTCTATGTAACTGTTTTCTCTACGCATTCCGGGAGGTTGTCCTTATGCATGTCTGAGTACAACGAAAGTATCAAAAGGTTGCGATGTACATGTCTGATACTTCTGTTCGCCAAAGAAGCTCAGAAGGTTGTCGTTTTGCATGCCCGGGATGACTGTTATGCTCTTATTGTTTCCGGAACGTTGCTGTGTTTTTGCATGTCCGGCATCTAGAGGACAGCTGTTAGCTGGAAGTTTGCTGTGTTTCGCATGTTCAGCGTAGGAGAATTTGTGTTTCTGACCCGGAAGGTTGCTTTGTGTTGCATATTCGGTGTACGGAACGTTTATGTTGAACCGGAAGGTTGCTATTGTGTTGCATGTCTGGTTGAACATTGAGATGATTGTTGCTTCGAGAGGTTGTTATGTGTTACATGCTCGGAGAACTGCTTTATTTCATGGACCTAGAAGGTTGTCATTTTTGCATGTCTAGGGCATGATCATGATGAATTTGATCCGGAAGGTTGCTCTGTGTTGCATGTCCGGTGTTCAAATGATTGTGGGTGAACCAGAAGGTTGTCCTGATTTGCATGTCTGGTAAACCTACAGAAGAGAAGTTTTTCCAAGAGGTTGTTATTTGTTACATGCTTGGAGAAAATATATAGTTCAAAGATCTAGAAGGTTGTCATTTGTGCATGTCTAGATCGCTTCTCTGATGGCATTGAGGCAGAAAGTGTGTAGCTTTGCAGGTTTGAGAGGAACTGGAATTCAATTTGCTTTCAAGGTCAGTGAGAGAGGGACGGTGTCTGAAGACCATCCTGACATTTAACCTCTCACTGTCGCGTCAGTTCTTTCCTGCTTGGAAGATCGTGTCTCATTGCCTTCGTTACAAGTGTTTGATTACTGCGATTGAGGTGAGTGACAGAGGGAGGGTGTTGAAAGAAGACCCGATGCTGTCACTCTCATATTAAGTCAAACAGTACGCAAGCGTGGTAGAAGTACACTGGTCATTGATGTACGAATATGGACTTTGAAACATCCCATTAGGCTCTTGAACTGGCTGTCACCATCCCTCTGCACGATGACGCAACGAACGCAGGTTAGAGAAGGAAAGGGGAAAGTAGTGAAGAAGATGAGTAAGACAAACAAAGGGGGTTGGCCACCTTCTTCCCGAGTTTAGTGATCGGGCAGCGATCGCAACCTACAAATACTCTAGCGCGCGCCGCCGCCGTCGCAGCCAGCGACATAACTGCACACGTTGTCAAAGTGTACACTTTGACAGCCAAAGCGCGCGCAAAACACAATACGAATTCAAGAAACTAAATCAAATCGTGCCAAATCCAATGCCAACTCCATGATCCATATCTTGCTCTAAAAAATTGACAATTTCGGTCTGGCACAGCCAACACCCTCGCGCAGCTCAGAATCGCACATTCGCTCCAAAACCCTTCATAGTAGCCTAGAATCGCATACATTGCACAACCCCTCACAATGGCCTATAATAACAGATACTCCGCTAATGCATAACTGGCCACCACCTACAGGCTGCAGCCAATCACAGCGTACCACTTGTTCCATCTGCCCTTCTCGCTCCATACAACACGTTCCACTTGTGCAAACCACGTTGCATGTAGCCATTTGCAGTAGCCAATCATATTGCAGTATCACGTTCGGTTCGCGGAGACACGCATATGCGCTTTTCTCATGAGGGTGCCCAAAAGTGCCCATGCTCCCCTGCAACTTTGTATTCCAAGTACTTGGAGCACCTTTGAGGGACTGACAGGCACTCGACCACATCCATACATCAACACTCCTCCTCGAGTTCCTGACCAAGTCCAATCCTTTTCATGATGGCCTGAATACTCAATGGACCTAAGGGCTTCGTGAGAATGTCCGCATCATTCAACTCAGTTGGAATGTACTTGACATCAATCACAGACTCTTTTACCAGTTCCCGAATAAAGTGCAGCTTCACATCGATGTGCTTGGCGCGACCCGATGGGCATCTTTCTCCTGCACTCCAGTCGATCGCAACCTGGTTGTCCGAGTGTAGAGGAACTGCACCATCGACGTCCAAGTCAAGTTCAGATAGTAGACGCTTCATCCACACAACCTCCTGCGCTGCCATGGTCAAAGCGTAGTACTCAGCCTCTGCAGTAGACAATGCAACTGAAGCTTGTTTCTTTGCACCAAAGAATACCACGGCGGACCCAAACTTGATCATGTATCCCGACATGGACTTCCGATCGGACTTGTCACCGGCATAGTCCGAATCGACATACGCTTCCATGTCCAGGGAGCCAGCGTGATAATTCAACCCATTTTTGCAAGTTCCTTGTAAGTAGCGCAGAACCCGTTTCGCTGCCCTGTGACAGTATGGTGTTGGGTTGCTTTGATAACGTGCAAGAATGAGTACTGGTGCCAGAATGTCCACGCGTGTGCGAAGTGCCAAGTACCGCAGAGACCCGATCATCTGCTGGTATAGCTGCACATCCTGAGGGGATTTGTCTTCCTCCTCCGCAAGTCCTGTGACGAAAGATTCTACCATAGGGCTGCGAGCTGGTTTGCTCCTGTCAAGACCAAAGCGTCGAAGCATTCCTTCAATATACAACGGCTGTGCAAGTTGCATCCCAGTTAAACGACCATCGTCGTCTATGCTCCAAGTGAGTTCCACACCCAGGTAGAGAGTTACTTTGTTCTCAACACGGATCTCGTACAGGCTCCGAAGCTACTCCAAAATCCCAGACCGTTCTTCTGCATATGGAGTAAAGATTAGCAGATCGTCCACATACACAAGGATGTACGCGTAGCCTTTGTGTTTACTGGCTCGCCGAAACACACAATGAGCACTCGGCAACTCTTCAAATCCAATGGCTCGCAGATCGCCCGTCAACTTGGTGTGCCAGGCTAGATGTGCTTGCTCTAGCCCGTACATTGCCTTTTGAAGCTTAAAGCATCGTGAGCCAATTCCAGAAACACCGCGTGGTGACATTACCCAAACATCCTCGTCGAGATCCCCGTTGAGGAATGCAGTCTTCACATCCACCTGATCAATATACATCTGCAAGCATAGAGTCAAGTAGAGGAAGAAACGTACTATGCCAAACGAAACCACTGGAGCATACGTTTCCACCAAAGGTTTGGTGATTACCACCGGCCACGACTCGAGCCTTGAAGCGTTCCACCGAACCATCTGCATTACGCTTGACCTTGAGCACAATGTGCGTGGGCAGTGGTTGTTGCGATGGAGACTTGTCCTCTTTCCAAGTATTCTTTGACTCAAGTGATGCGAGTTCATCTTCAATGGCTGCTCGCCATAAGCTCTGCTCGATGGGCGTCGCGGACATTGCTTCCTTCAGCGTAGGTTCATCACTTGTGGTAACCTCAACTGCAGATGTGATTGCAGACGCAGCCATGTACCACCTCCGGGGTGCACGACGCGTGCGTTACGGGTATCGTGGTGGTTCGGTAGAGTCGTCCGTGTCACCGGTGGGCTCGTGCGCTGTGTCGTTCGCAGGGTGGTGGTCACTTTCATCAGCAGAGCCATCACCTTCAGCATTGTCCACACCATCATCACTGCTTTCATTACTTGGTGCAGGTAATGCTTCTTCGGCAATTGGGCCAGATTCATCATCGGGGCCACTCGTACTGTCACAAATGTCATCCACATTTACTTCGTCACCAGGATCATCTGGGTAAGAGCCGTCGGAGTCGGAGCATGGCGCAGGCTCAGAACTGTAGTCTGTGTCAGATGCACATTCATCCTCCATAAACTCCTCCAAGTACTTGGCACCAGGGAATGAATTCTCATCAAATGTGACATGACGTGAGTGCATGATGTGCGGTAGACCATCATCATCTCTGACAAGTACATCGAATACACCATGCTCAAGAGTCTGCAAGTACACCCCCTCAAGTGCACGAGACTCGAACTTGGTTCCTTCGATCATCTTCAGTACGAAAGCTGCACATCCAAACACACGGGTGTGCTTCAATGTCGGCCTATTTCCCGTCATCAACGAGTACGGTGTGCTTCCAGTGGTTGAATGTGGAACACCGTTCCGCCCAAACTGTACATGTTTCAACGCAAAGACCCACAAACATTCCGGTAGATTGGCCTGAATGAGCATAGCCCGAGCTGCTTCCTCCATAGTGCGATTGATGCGCTCAGCTATGGCGTTGTGTTCCGGAGTGTACGGAGGTGAAAAGGAAGTGTCTTCAAATGTGTTTTCTGGATTATCTTGTAACGCAATGTATTCCTTAGCGCCATCCGAGTGCAGTTTCTTCACCGCCACTCCTCCAAGGTGCTTGAGCTTCTGCGCAACACCATCATACACCTCACTGATTTGGCTGCGGTGTTTCATGAATCCAATGATAACATATCGTGAGTGGTCATCCACGAATGCTGACGCATACTTAAACCTGTCCGGAAACGATGTGGTGAGTGGACCGATGATGTCAGTGTGCACTTTGTCACCAACTGACGATTCACGACTAAATGAACCAGGAAACGGTAGTTTGTGTGCTTTTCCAAGACGGCATGACCGACAGACCTCCTCCATTTTCGCAAGACTTGGCACACCATCTGCATGTTTGTGAACAACTTGCAAGTCTCTGGGGTTCATATGTGCAAGTCTTCGGTGCCATAGCTGTGTCAAAGCAGTCATCGAGGCCTCCAATGCGCAATCCAAATCAACCTGGCTGGAAGTAAGAGCTCGTTCATGAGTGAAATGCGCTACCGGTTCCGGCAAAGTGTACAGTCCGGAACGTTTATCGCGCTTTCCTGACCCAATGTGGAAACCATTGTCATGAATCAGACGAACTTCTGCAGAACGAAACGTGACTCAATCTGTTTGTCGGCTAAGCAACCTACAGAAACCAAGTTGTACTCCATTGAAGGAACCAGGAGTGCATCACTCAGACGTAAATTCACATTCTCGAAAGCCAGAATCACATCTCCACGCTGAGTTGCAGACACACATGTCTTATCTGCAAGCTGTATCTTTGTTGTTGGGATCCACGCGTCGTGGTTGCGGGTTCTGATCCGAGAGGTTGAGACCGTTTTTATCGAAGTCTGGGCACTAGCTTTGTGCTCAGCAGTTGTTGTTGAAGACCGTGCACTACGTGTGTACTCGGCATTTTTTTTGGTCATCACTGCAATACCTGTGCGACGAACGGTTGATCCGAGTAATCGGGGAAGGGAGCCAGGCGGCTTGAACCAAGGCGGACGTGCTCACTAGCGGGCTCTACCGGTTCTTTTGGGCGGATAACGGTGTTGTACCGCGAGCGCTAAAGCTAACAGGGTGCCGTGGCGTACTGCACTTTGGTTGTGGTGTTTGACTTTTTTTTGTTGAACCTGACTGTGTGTTAGGTGCTTGGACGGCAGTGTAGGCTTCCATAAGAAGCTTTTGATCCGTGCAATTGACTCATTGGCTCGTCCAGTGGGCTTTTAGTACGGGGAGGCAACGTATCGAAGGCTGACCTCCCATTGGGATCAGGCCGCTTGTGATCTTCATTGATTGCTCGCTAGAAGCGTACCTTGGGTGTAAAAGTAGCTGCTGTTTCAAGGTCGCGCAAGTTCTTGCAAGAGATCAGAGAGGGTTTTACTTGGTGAAGGCATATCATTGGCCATTAACCATCCTCTGGACGTCTCGTAGAGAGCAACGCGCCTTCTCCTTAAAGGCGGGAGAGGGTTGACTGCAGAAGTCGTTTCCTACCCGGAAGGTCTCCGGGGGTCAGGGGTCCGACACCCTAGGGTACCGGGAATAGAATTTCCTGCCATTGGGCCCGACTATTGAAGTTTTATTTGTTTTTATTGTTGTTGTTGTTGTTGTCCGTTTGCTGTTGTGGTTTGCTGTTGTCCTGTTGTGTCTGCCATTTCTTTTATCTGGGATCGATTTTATTCTTACTTTGCGGCATGAAATCGTTCACAGGGATCAAGATTCAGAAGTTGGGTGAGGATAACTTCCATATCTGGAAGGAGAAAGTTCAGCTTGTGCTTGCGCTCAAGGATCTCAAGAATCACCTCACCAGCTCTCCACCCACCGATCCAGAAGAATTGTCCAAGTGGGAAACTCGCGCCTCAAAGGCCAGAGCTTTCATTGGACTTACGCTCAGTGACGAACATTTGGATCATGTGCGCGATGTGGAGGCTGCTGCCGATGTGTGGAAGGCCATATGCAATGTTTTCCAGAGGAAGACTCTTCTCAACCGAATCAATGCCAGACGTGCTTTTTACACCGCCAAGATGCGTGACGACCAGAAGATGTTGCAATTCATCAATTATGTTCGTCACTTGGCTTCTGATCTCAAGAGCATGGACGTCAAAGTTGAAGAAGAAGACATTGCAATGGCTATCTTATGTGGACTTCCGGAACGTTTCGAGCACCTCATTGTCGCTATCGACACCACGATCGGAGATCGCGAGCTCAGTTTGGAGTAGGTGAAGAGTCGTTTGCTGCAAGAGGAGCAGCGAATGAATGATCGTGCCAAGGAGGAGCCCGGAAGTGACGCAGGGTTGGTCGGGCGTCAGAGGTCATTGAAGTCAATTATATGTTACTATTGTGGCAAGAAGGGTCATATCCAGAAGAACTGTTACAAGAGACAACGTGATGGGGCTAACAAGAATCAGGTCGATGCTGCTCACCCCAGTGTGAATACCGGGCTCAGCTGTGAGCTTGGTTCGAGTGGCGACGATTCTGACTTTGTATGTCTCATTGCGACAGGTACCGATAAGGCTACTAACAGTGACTGGATTATTGACTCTGGTGCGACTGCACACATGACGTATGATGACTCAATGTTCCAAACGTATGAGAGCAAGGTGTCCTCTGGCGTGAGTATCGGCAATGATTCCAAACTAGAGTCTGTGGGTCGCGGTAGTGTGGAGCTTGATCTGACTGTGGAAGGCGCCAAACGTAAGTGCAAACTGAAACAGGTGGTGCACGTGCCATCCTTACGGTACCATCTGCTTTCAGTGTCAGCGATCTGTGATCTGGGCTGCAAGGTAGTGTTTGAAAGAGAGATGGTATGTGTTTACAAAGGGTCGAAAGTGGTTGCCTCCGGGTGCCGTTTTAAAGGCCTGTACTACCTTCGCACTGCAGCCGAACAGCGTACAGATGTGGACAGCGCCCTTGTGTCAGATCTGTCTCTTTGGCATGCTCGAATAGCTCATGTGAATGTGGAGGGCATTAAACAGATGGCTCGCAATGAGGTTGTATCAGGGCTGAATGTGGATTTGGCACAGAAGCTGGACGTGTGTGGCTCGGGTATAGTAGGAAAGGCCACCCGTGCTCCTACTCCCAAGCAAGGGGGAGAACGAGCATAACACGAACTGGACCTTGTCCACTCGGACGTTTCAGGTCCAGTAAGTGTGAAATCCTTGGGAGGCTCGCACTACTTTGTCACATTCATCGACGACCACAGCAGGTATTGCTTCTTGTACATGCTCAAAACCAAAGATGAGGTGTTCCAAATGTTCATGAGGTGGCTCAAGTTTGTGGAAAATCAGACTGGACGAAAGTTGATGTTGGATGTCATACTGTCACTGACATCAAGCTGTTCACATGTGACAAGTCTAGAATGGTACCTTGGTATATGAATCTATGACTGATGTCGTTCTGTACGCTCCACTGTGCTGGATGGTGGAAGAGCCACCATTGGATGAACGTGTCGGATGTGGTGCTGTGTCGAATATCAAGGTGTTCAGATGGGTTCGTACAGACAGACTGTACACCAGGACACGTTGTCTAGAGTGTTCGAGGTGCACAGTGTGCACATGTAGCAATGTGGATACTTGGTACATGGTGCACGAGTGTTGACACTGTTGAGTGGTTGACATCATGTTCGGGTAGTGCTGCATGCACATGTATGTATCTGGATGCTTGGAACTTGTTGGCTGTGTTTGGTTCAGGTCATATGGTTTACAGGTACTTGTTGCTGACGTGTGACTCGGTGAGCCTACACATACACATTATGGCGTCGTGTACTGATTACAGGTTGCAGGCAACAGGTGCGGGTGTTTGTGTATGGAGTTTCATGGTCTGGTCATTATGGTGCGCTGTCGTATTGTGTGTATGCACTGTCATGGATGCGCATGGTTGTACATGGTTGTACATTGTTGTACATTGTTGTGCAATATTGTACGGAATTGTTTTGCACTGCTGTGCACTGCTGTGCACTGTTTTGCCTTGTTACTTGTAAGCTGTCCTGAATTGTGGCAGCGTTACCATGTCATGTTAGAAGATGATTGGTAGTATTGAGTGTCTTTGCTTAGTGGCTTAGGTTGTACTCAGAGTTGGAGTTGTTCGGTGGTGCGACGAAGAAGTGCTATATAAGTTGTGAGCTAAGCACCTCCAAGTAAATCCCAGCGAGAGCGGGCGAACTGCCCTTGCATCCCCTCAACTTTCCCTTCCACCTATAACCTCTATCAGTTGAAAACCATTACCGCACGTGAGAGTGTGCTACGTGCATTGCGCACTGACACCGGTGGTGAGTATTTGTTCAATCGTTTCCGCAAAGAACTCGAGCGCCAAGGTATTGAACATCAGCAAACAGTGCTATACAATCCACAGCAGAATGGGCTTGCCGAATGGTTCAACCGAACACTCATGGACTTGGTCAGATCAATGTCGCACCACAAACAACTGCCAAAGAACTTTTGGGCTGAAGCCATGAACGTAGCAGTGTATGTTTTCAATCAATTGCAAATTTTATTTAAAGTGTTCCCAATGTCCCATTAAGTGCAGCAGGGTAACACTGTCAAGATGTAAACTAACTTGGTGAGTTGCAAACCAACGCAATCATTCTTACTACTTATAGCACAGATTTATAACTGTGCTTCTTCCAGTACCTCTAGTATTTCGGTCGCCTCCTGCCTCTCTCCAGGTGACCAATCTTCCATTCCGAGTAGTACTTTCAGTCTTCCGTACTTCCAGTACTCGTGTCCAAGTACATCACGTGCCCCCAATGGGTTCGCTGGAAACTCATTGAAGTACCATCGGATACCTATCTTTCTGTGCGAAACTTTTCGCAACCGAAGAACGGGTGGGTATTTTCCATTTTGCCGCACACGGGATTTTGCGAACGCGTCTTGCCGAGGCAAATTTCCACTCCACATCCCGTATTCTTCCTATTCCCATTGTACACACGTTATCAATTTCAGATCGCAGTGCCAAAATTGAGGGATGCGCATTATACAGCGACAGCTGCCGATATGCTCGGTTCACCTTCAACTGTCGCGATCTGTGTTCCAAGTCAAGGTTCAATGCCTTTTCACGACACGATTGATAGTGCCGTAGACGTTTGGAGACGTGCACAATTCGTCGCAGAGCCGCAGACTCTAATCGACAAAGTGCACGCATCATTGGCATCCGATATGTTTCAAACTGAGATGCCATTTTTCCAAGACTCAGTTTGAAGAATGTTGCTTCAAGCTTCACTATCGCCATTTCCAAATGTGGTCTGAGCGGTACAAGATGCAACGCATATTCGTAAATCGACCTCACAAATGCGCGGTACAAACTCACACAGCTGCGCGTATCAAATCCATTCCGGTGCAGATCAGCCCCGGCTAGGTTTCCTAATCGACGTTGAGCATTTTGTACGCGTTCCATGTGCTTGTTGGCTGTTACTCTACTGGTGGTTAGAGACATCCCCAGATATATTGCACTACGTACCACGCTCAACTTATCCCCAGCAAGTGTGAATATTGCAGAGTGATTTTGGTTTGCAGGCAGTTGCAGTACCATCGACTTGTTATTTGCGTTGTTCCATTGCATTTGCATTCCTTTGCCTTAACTACTGCATATGTCTAGCAGTTGTTGCAGCCCGCTATCGGTCTTCGCCATCAGAATGACATCGTCAGCAAATGCAATTGCACCTCGATCCGACACATGATATGGCACTTCCTGCACTCGATACAGCATGGAATCAATATACATGTTGAACAATGTACAGCTGAATGGGTCACCTTGGGGGACTCCAAGAGTCATTTGCACTTGCTCATCTTTTCAATTTCCATTTATGAAAGCGTTGAATGGTTGCAGAAGCAATGTAGTCATTGCCGCATGCTTCGGTTGTGACCTCAATGCGCACACTTGCGACAATAGTTTTCGGTTCACTTTGTCGTACGCCTTCGTTAGATCCACTACTGCCACACGCGAGTGGCCGTTTGTGATGATGTTATTCACCTCCACAATCGACTGTTCTGTTCCATTGTACTTTGAGAACCCATACTGATACTCATGAAACTCCATATACTTCACCACAATCGAGTTTAATGCAGCCCAAATTGCTTTACGCAAGTGCGACAGAATAGATATCGGTCGGTAGTGGGATGGTACCGAGATGTCGCCTTTCTTGTATATGGAATATATACGTGTCTGCGGCAACGCTAAAGGTATATGTGCCAACTTGCCGCACGCCCGCCACAGCTTGAGAAGCGTGGACGCGCACAAAGTTTGACTGACCTGTAGCATTTTCGACGCCACGTTATCACGTCCAATCGATCTTCCCTTCTTTGCATCCTTGATCGACTCCTCCAATGGAATCCAGAACGAGTCCGGAACGCCAAATGGGACTGCTTTCGCCCCACATTCTGGTGGTTGGTACTCGGCAATAAACTCAGCATAGTCCTGTGGGTCTAATGGATTTCCACGTTCCAGTGCCCGTGCGCTATGTTGAGATCGTACTTTCATCACCGAGTTGATTCGGTTCACTGTTTGAGATGCTGTTTCGTCCTCGGCGGTGTCAAGAAATTCGTCCAACAGTTGTCTCTTCTTTGCCCGAAAACGACGTTTAATGAATCGGTCAATCTCCATGTACACATTCCACATTTGAATGTTGCCACTTCGTTTCCACCGTTTGTAATACGTAGATCGCACAAGATTCAACTGGTCAAGACTAGAATCCCAGAAGAAGCGATATCGGTCAACACGCATTGATACGGAAGTGATCCAGGGGCAACTGATTGTGTCCGAAAGTTGGCTACAAGCATCCTCCAGATCTTCTTTTGAGTTTGCGTGGTCAAAACGTGTAGCCACATTATGCAAATCGGCTTTGTAATACGTCTGAGCGTCTTCGATTTTATCCACGCATTTGAGTTGCGCCCTCGAAATCTTCGGTTTTCGGGGTGGGAATTGAGTTGTCATCCAGTCAATCTCTGCAACAACCATGTTATGATCCGAGACTGCATCCCACGATCCACTTGCTGTTGCTACATTTCGAACAGTCACTCGCTTCGAGATGAAGAAATCCACTACACTCGAACCATTTGGGGTGCGAAATGTTGGCGTCAACACGGTTGGCGCCCTCAGCAAAAGGTCCCATTTGCGGATCCACGCTCGGAGGCGACGACCATGTCAGTTTGTTCGTTGATCCCAGTCGTCATGACGGGAATTCCATTCGCCAGCCAGTAACGTCGGACCACGGATCAAAGACTTCAATCGCTCCAGGAATCTCTTTATGTCCTCATCTGAAGCACTCGGACTAAGATATACTCCTATCACATTGAGATCTGGGCGAACTCTCAGTGCCAGGATTTGGTAGGCCGCGGTACCGTACTTGCCCACGACCTTCGTAGAGAAGCGTTGATGATGGAAAATCATGATCCCACCTCTCGGCGCCCGACTCCTATACTCCGCTTCCAGCGCCAGACTCACATGTGGCAATGCCAACGACACCTCATCGGAGGGACGTTGCCATGTTTCCACAACGCACAGAAAGTCTAATTCTAAAACTTTCCATGCACGGTGGACTTTGGCCTCGCTATGCGCGAGACCTCTCACGTTGAAAGTACCAACTCGGATCACAACACCTCACCATTTTCATGACCATCACGTAGAATTGGACCGATTTGCGTCGCAGTCGACGGCACATTAATGCTCACGGAGAACACATTTCGTACCAATCTGTTCGGACGACGCATTTCGTGGTCATAAGTGGGAGCACCATCGTGGTCCCAATCCGATGACAGACCCTCATTAGAAGTCTGTAGCGGTTCTAATGGGCTCGTTTGGGCCCCTTCCATCGTGATATCTTTCGGATCGGCGGTCACAGCTCCTGTACTCGCAGTGATTCCAGTCGTGTGTTGTGCGAATTCTGGGAGTTCGTTAATTTCCGTGTTATGAGCTTCATTGTTTGCCCCAGATATCGAAACGACACTTTGTCGAGTGTGGGTGGACAACTCCGACGACTGCGATTGCTGTTCAATTTCGACGATGTGGGATATCTGTTGAGTGTTCTGCTCGTCTTCTGGTTCAATGGGCTGTTCAGAGTCAGTTGAAATGCTCATTGGCTGTGGAGATTCTGTTGCTCCTGCTTCCTCTCGCACAAAGTGGACATTCGTCCCAGGCCCAGTATTGCCGTCTATCGTCCGATCAGTGCGCTGTACCATCGTTGGAACCCTTCTTTCAACGATGGACGCGGTTGACTCTTCGGCGAAACGTACATGAGTTCTCATTTTCGTATGGGCATCGATGGCCGCTACAGTTGATTGGGATGCCTCTGCGAACCTAATATGTGTACGCAATGGTGCAAGGCGGTCGATCGGATGAGCAGCTCTCGTACGAGTCCCCTTAAGTAATATCGGACTTGCATTGGAAGAATCACGGCCGACTTTACCAGGGTGTTGTGCAGTCGGGTTCACTTTTTGGTTCGGTACAGTTGGCCGCTCATTGTGCATCAACTTTTGGGTTACCTTCACTTGGGACGTATACCAATGCTTGGCCCACGCTGACGTTGTGCGAGTTGCTGCAGTCTGCAGGCTATATAGCGCCTGCTCTAGGTTCTTCTGTCGTCGTTCGGCTTTACTCATCATCTTTCGTGATGACATGGCATTCGAGGTGGCGGCGAAGTTGGGCATGTGCGTGTACCCGGCTGCCCGCATTCTTGCAACCAGTTTGTGAGCAACGTCAGACGCAGTCACGATTTCCAATATCGAACGTCTTATGAAGGACGGAGCAATGACGCAACGGCTTGGAAGACCACTGCGAAGGTGTCTCATGAGAGGGCGGTAAGGGCCGCGCGGTATGCCACGGAAGTACTGCGCTTCCAATTTCGGGGGCCGAGATTGAGATGTCGGCAGTGGAGCATATCCTCCAGACTTGAGGTTTTGAGCCATCTTAGCCATTCGGGTAAGAAATTCAGGTGGTAACTTGTTCAATGACCGAGGCTGGCCTTCTCTTGCAATCTGCGCCCGAGTCTCTACATCAGTATTTGTTCAAGTCCTTGCTTCAGGGACAGGGTTTCTCTGCGATTGTGCTCGTCCAGTGTTGGGCGGAGCCGGGTTAAGTGGCTGTCTGTTAACGCCCGTCTCGCCAGGCCGTGCTTTAATTTCTGGAGCACGTTGCTTTTCTTTCTGTTGTAGTACCGTGGCATCGTTGCGAGACGATTGGAGCTGCTGGGTGAGCTGAGCAACTTTATCCTCTAGTGTCTCGCATCTCCTCAAGATCGACTCCCATTGCTGTTTTGGTATCTGTACGACGGCAACAGGTGCGCTAGAGGGCGTGCTGGTGTGGCTGATGGGGTGCTCGGCAACCGGTGATGTCGTAGGAGCGGATTCGACTGACGGATGAGAGCCATTCCTGGGGCTGCTCGGCACCAGAAATGGTCGAATTATTTCATGAAACCGGCAACCGCCGAAAGAGCGATGGCAGCCTTTGACCGAGCAGCGCACAGTGGGCCCAAACTTGGAGTTACCATTCAGAGTGAATGAATTCTTAGAATGGCAGTTTGGGCATTCGATGAGCGTTCGACACGCTCCAAAGGTGGTCCTCGCCTCGTCCGGGGTGCACACAGGCTGAGGGTCGTTGCGGTCAGGGATCGGCGATACTTTCCTCCGAATGGTCTTTGATAGACCTGGTTTCCAAGATTCGGATTCAGGTTCGCTACTACCATCAAGTGGGAAGCGAATGCCTTCTATGGTCACCCCGGGGTCAGCCAAAGGGCTGAAACGGTTCTCTATGTTAGAGGACGTGGTTTGGTTGGAAGTCGTTTTTTAATTGGGGCATCAAGAAGCCATAAGAGCCATCTTTGGTTTTGATAGCACTTATGGCTTCTTGATGCCCTTTTCACGTGTTCTGCGACTTTTTTGTGTTTTCAATTTTTTTAATTTTTTCGCTCTTTTCTTGGACTTTCTCTCACGAAACCTGCTTAACTCTACTTAAACTAATTTGCACTCGTTCTGCACTTGTCCAGGTGCAATGCGAGCCACTCTGAATAGCTCAGCGTCGATATAGTTACTTGGCAGCTTTGATCCAATCTGGTCTCAAATGATTGGATTTATGTGCCCATCGCCGGCGGCTTTGACACCTTGCAAGATACTTGTAACTTTTGGACGTTTTGCGAAATCGTCGTTTTTGGGGTCGTTTAAGGGGGGTGCCCCAGAAGGGTCAAAAACGGCGTTTTGTCGATGAACTCCGGAGGTTTGTTACCTCTAATCCGGTTACTTGCTGGTAGCGATCTGTAGCCCGTTTGAAAGTTAAAACGCTTCTCTACAGATTCAAGGCACCTCCGACAAAAATTTGACAGGGTCCACCTGGATCGGCGTTCAAAGTTTTCGGATGCTTGAAATGAGGTTTTTTGGGGGGTAGCCCCACAGCAGTCAACTCTGGACCACTGCCTTTGTGTCTATGGAGCAGGGACTACACCCAGAAGGTTTCACAAACCTAAGACTGGGCGGTGGCATCCAGGCCGCCTGTGAAAGCCGTAACACAGGGCTTTGGACGCTCCGACACAAGTGCTCCCACTTGGCCGTCACTGCGTAGCGAACGCGGCCACTCTAGTGCAGTTTTGACTGGCTCTGTGGACACACAGGTTTCCGCACCAAAGCTCCGCTTCGACTTGTATCGCTCTGGCTTCCCCCAATGGGTGCTGGCGTTCGCCAAGTTTCCCCAAGTACTCCTTCGGCTCTCCGGTTGTGTAGTATAGTGGGCCCGAGTTGGTGCATAGTGTATCCGATCGGCCGTTCACGTACAAAGGGGTAGTGCACGATGGGCTGGTGCAGTGGCACCGCCACGTGTACGATTTCGTGATCGAGTGCCGGGCGGGTTGGCTGAGCGTACAAGTTGGACACGTGTGGTGATTGTGTGGTGCTGGGTGGTGACAATGCAAATTAGACCGATCGTACAGTAGTTAGTAATGGGGCCCAGACCCGATATTTAGTTGTAGCTCGGATCTCCCGAGGCCCCAATCGTAAACGACAAGCATCTTCTGCCGAACGTCTTCTTCGCTAGTTTGCACTAACGACAGACCGCACGGCTACTCTTTTATTGGGTTTCTCAGACCGTTCGTACCCTTCCGCACGTTCCTGTACGTGCCTGGTGATACCAATCGTCCACTCTCTTCTCGCCCGCCCGGTGCTTCCTCACCTTCTCTCCGCTCGGATTCATTACAGTCACAAGACTGTACGCTACCGCCGCTCCCGACTCAAGACCGCTTCGGACTCTCTCCCTTTTTGTGCATTATACCACAGGTTGCAATAACCTGCAGATTCCTGACTGAACAGGGCCTCAGTCCACCGTCCTTTGCAGGAGGGCGCGGCAGGATACTAGTCTCGTACGACTGCGTCCCTGGACCGGCTTGCACTCACGAACTCCCAGAAGAAAAAAAAAGACGTGAAAGTGCAAAGCCCTTCCTAGTACCTCGACTCCATTCGAGCTGTGGCATTGTCAGAAGCCTGATGTGAGCAATCTGCGTGTGTTTGGGAGCCGATTCTGGTACAAAATTGTTTACCCCAAGCTGAAGAAGCTGGAAAACAGAGGAAAGTAAGCCATCTTCATTGGGTACACTACTGGGTCCCATGGGTACAAGTTGTGGGACGGTAAGAAGAGAAAGGTGATTGTGTCAAGAGATGTGAGGTTTGACGAGTATTCGGGCTTAGAAGACCATGAGAACTGTGAGGAAGAGGACTATGCTGACATGGAGTTGAGTGACATGTCTAGTCCAGATGACACCTCCAACTCCGACACATCCAGTCACCCCAGTGAAGATGAACCTTCCGCATCTGCGCCTGATGTCCATGATGCGTCTGAGAGTACCACTGATGGTTCCACACCAGCTCCACATGTTGAGCATGAAGGGAAAGAGACGCAGCCTGTTCGTAGATCCACACGTGAGAGTAAGAAGCCTACGCGTTGGTGGGGTGGAACTGCTCTTCGGACAGCCAGTGATGACACCCCTTTTAATAGTGAAGCTGTGTCACGTCCTGATTCCGAAGCATGGAAGAAGGCAATGAAGAGCGAGTACCAGTCACTGATAGTGCATGACACATGGCACCTAGTGCCTAGGCCAGCAGACAGCAACCTGATTTCTTCCAAGTGGGTGTACGTTCAGAAGTATGAAGCTGCACCATCTGGTGAACCAACTGTGAGGTACAAGGCTCGTATGGTTGCTAGAGGATTCCTGCAGATCGAAGGTGTGGACTTCTCAGAGACTTATGCACCAGTGATGAAGTTCACTCCGATCAAGATGATTCTGTCGATTGCAGCTGTGCGAGACTTTCATTTGCACCAGATGGATGTGAAGAATGCGTTTCTGAACGGCGACCTCGAGGAGACAGTGTGTATGGAGCAGCCAAAAGGTTTCATACAGCAAGGTAACGAAGACTTGGTGTGTCGTTTGAAGAAAGCCATTTATGGGCTTAGACAGGCACCAAGGCAGTGGAATGCAAATATATACACGTTCCTTGTTGATGAGATGCAGTTGAAGCCAAATGACGCAGATGAGTGTGTGTACACCGGGATAATACTTGGATTTGTGTTTATCAGTGCTCTATACGTGGATGACCTGCTGATAGCAAGTCCTAGTATTGAAACCATGAATCGCGTAAAGGCAGAGCTGTCAACTCGGTTCCGCATGAACGACCTCAAGAAAGCTCGTATGGTTCTCGGATTCGAGATCCACCGTGATCGAGCTAAGCGACAGCTGTACCTGACTCAGTCTGCGTACACGCAAAAGGTCTTGGAACGTTTCGGCATGCATCAGTCTAAGCCAGTTGACACTGCGATGGAATCCGGTGTGGACTTGTCTGTTGTTGAGGAGGTACTCGCGGATGTTCCGTATCGTCAGGCGATTGGCAGTCTCATGTATTTGGTTGTGGGAACTCATCCAGATATCTCCTACGCAGTGTCCAAACTTGCAAAGTATGTCGAGAAACCTGGAAAGACTCACTGGAAGGCAGTCAAACGTGTGCTTCGCTATCTCAACGGTACTTGCTTCTTTGGACTCACCTACGGCTCTACCACTGATCTGGAACTGCAAGGCTATGTGGACTCTGACTGGGCAGGCGATGTTGCCAACCGCAAGTCTACCAGTGGATATATGTTCATGATGAGCGGTGGTCCAGTCTCTTGGAGTTTGCGTCAGCAGGAAGTGGTTGTTGAAAGAAGACTCGATGCTGTCACTCTAATTTTAAGTCAAACAGTACGCAAGAGTGGTAGAAGTACACTGGTCTTAGATATACGAATATGGAATTTGACACATCTCATTAGGCTGTTGAACTGGCTGTAACCATCCTTCTGCACGATATTACTGAAAGAATTGCATTGCACATATTACACGAAGTTAATTGTGCTGTTGGTGCTTGCGCGACTCGGTTGAAGTCAGTAACAGAGAAAGGGTGTTGGATATCATGCTGTCACTGACATCAAGCTGTTCACATTTGACAAGTCTAGAATGGTACCTTGGTATGTGAAACTATGACTGATGTCGTTCTGTACGCTCCACTGTGTTGGATGGTGGAAGAGCCACCATTGGATGAACGTGTCAGATGTGGTGCTGTGTCGAATATCAAGCTGTTCAGATGGGTTCGTACAGACAGACTGTACACCAGAACACGTTGTCTAGAGTGGTCGAGGTGCACAGTGTGCACATGTAGCAATGTGGATACTTGGTACATGGTGCACGAGTGTTGACACTGTTGAGTGGTTGACATCATTTTCGGGTAGTGCTGCACGCACATGTATGTACCTGGATGCATGGAACTTGTTGGCTGTGTTTGGTTCAGGTCATATGGTTTACAGGTACTTGTTGCTGACGTGTGACTTGGTGAGCCTAGACATACACATTATGGCGTCGTGTAGTGATTACAGGTTGCAGGCAACAGGTGCGGGTGTTTGTGTAGGGATTGTCGTGGTCTGGTCATTATGGTGCGCTCTCGTATTGTGTGTATGCACTGTCATGAATGCGCATGGTTGTACATTGTTGTACATTATTGTACATTGTTGTGCAATATTGTACGGAATTGTTTTGCACTGCTGTGCACTGCTGTGCACTGTTGTGCCTTGTTACTTGTAAGCTGTCATGAATTGTGGCAGCGTTACCATGCCATGTTAGAAGATGATTGGTAGTATTGAGTGTCTCTGCTTAGTGGCTTAGGTTGTACTCAGAGTTGGAGTTGTTCGGTGGTGCGACGAAGAAGTGCTATATAAGTTGTGAGCTACGCACCTCCAAGTAAATCCCAGCCAGAGCGGGCGAACTTCCCTTGCATCCCCTCAACTTTCCCTTCCAGCTATAACCTCCATCAGTGGTTGCGCTGTCAAGTGCTGAAGCTGAGTATGTGAGTCTGTGCTCTGGTACCAAGGAAGCAATCTGGCTAAGGCGACTTTGGAATGACATTGCTATTGTGATTGGAGTTGAGGTGGACGGGTCTGTCAAAGTCTTGGTTAAACCGACGCCAGTGTACGTTGACAACCAAGGCTCAATCGACCTTGCTCGAAATGGAGTTGTGAACAAGCGAACGAAGCACATCGACATTCGGTTTCACATCACTAAAGAGGCTCTGCGTGACAAGTCCATCGGGCTGTTCTACTGTCCAACTGATTCCATGGTTGCCGGTATGCTAAACAAGCCTGTTGCCCGAGTGAAGCTCGAGAAGTTCCGCAAGGAGTGTGGCGTGCAGCAACTAGAGCTTTGAAGTCAGTGACAGAGGGGGGGTGTTGGATGTTGACCTATTGCTGTCAGTGAGACCAAAAGTGCAGGGGGCATGAGCTGTTTTGGAGGGTGCTGCTGGAAAAGCGCATACGCGCGTTTGTGCAAACTCAACGTGAAACTGGCTTCTGATTGGCTACTGCAAATGTGCACATGCAACGTAGTGTGTACAAGTGTTATGGCACTACTGAATAGTTCTGGACTACACGTGTGTAGCTAGCATAGATGGGTATGCTGGAAAGTATGCTCAGTTATGTACGTGGACATGTTGAAAACATTGATGCAACTTGGTGCGCTATGGTGATGAGTGAGGTACAGTCATGAGGATTACACGAACACTGTGGTAACATGTTGTGGGAACTTATGGCATTGAGTGAATTTGTGGTTACGTGGTACTTGGTGAGCTGGAGCATACATATATTGGTGTGTTGTACGGATTACAGTGTATTGGCACATTGTGAATTTATGCATGTTCGTCGTTATGTGTAGGCACGTAACTTGTTGAGTAGGCACGTAACTTGTTGAGTAGGCACGTAACTTGTTGAGTAGGCACGTAACTTGTTGTGCACTGTTGTGCACGGTTGTGCCTTGTTAGTTGTAAGCTGTCATGAATTGTGGCAGTGGTACTAGATTATGTTAGATGATGATTGGTAGTATTGAGTGTCCCTGCTTAGTGGCTTTGGTTCTACTCCGAGTGGAAGTGAGCGGTAGTGCGACGACGTAGTGCTACATAAGTTGTGACAGAAGCACCTCCAAGTAAATCCGAGCCAGAGCTGGCGAACTTCCTTTGCATATCCCCACCTTCCCTTTGCATCAACCTTCCCTTCCTAGCTATAACCTCCATCAGATACCCTTTTTCCTCCAAACTTGAGAACCGTCTGCATCACTTCCTCAACTGTCATCTTCTCCTTCTTGGCAGTCATGTCGCAAAGCTTAAACATACCAATTTCACACTGAAAGAAGTGCTTCCTCATATCCTCAAAATGGCCCGTCCTCCCTGCAAAGGACATTTTCAGTCGCATATGCCATTGCAAGCAACGGACGACGAAACGGAATTCCCAATCTGCGAGTCCCATAAGGAGGTCACTGGACACATGTGTGAGCGTCAGCGGCGGCCTCTGCTCACACACCTTCTCAAAGAATTGGAGAAGCCCCTCGCTTTGGACAAACTTTAGAGCCAGTGCCGCATAGCGATTCAAGTGACGCATACTATAGTCCCCGATAACCCCACTTCTTTTCAACGCGCCCGCTATCTATTTCGGCGTCACCTTCCTCACATCCACTCCTTCTTCGTCAATGATGTTGACGCAACAAACGCAGGCTAGAGAAGAGAAGGAAAAAGAAGTAAACTAGAGGGGTAAAACAAGAAAAGGGGGTAGGCCACCTTCTCCCCGAGTTTAGTGATCGGGCAGGGATCGCAACCTACAAATATTCTGGCGCACGCCACCGCCGTCGCAGCCAGCGATATAACAGCATACGCTGTCAAAGTGTACACTTTGACAGCAAAAGCGCGCGCAAAATACGATACGAATTCAGACGACTAATCAAATCACGCCAAATCCAATGCCAACTCCATGATCCATATCTGGCTCTAAAAAATTGACAATTTCGCTGTGGCGCAGCAAACCCTCTCGCACAGCTCAGAATTGCACATTCGCTCCAAAACCCTTCATAGTAGCCCAGAGTCGCATACATAGCAAAACCCCTCACAATGGCCTATAATAGCAGATACTCCGCTAACGCATAACTGGCCACTACCTACAAGCTGCAGCCAATCAGAGCGTACCACTTGTACCATCTGCGCTTCTCGCTCCATACAAAACGTTCGACTTGTGCAAATCACGTTGCATGTAGCCATTTGCAGTAGCCAATCATATTGCCGTATCACGTTGCGTTTGCGGAGACACGCATATGCGCTTTTCTCATGAGGGTGCCCAAAAGTGCCCATGCTCCACTGCAGCTTTGTATTCCAAGTACTTTGAGCACCCTTGAGGGACTGACAGGCACTCGACCACATCCATACATCAACACTCCTCCTTGAGTTCCTGATCAAGTCGAATCCTTTTCATGATGGCCTGAACACTCAATGGACCTAAGGGCTTCGTCAGAATGTCCGCATCATTCAACTCAGTTGGAATGAACTTAACATCAATCACAGACTCCTTTACCAGTTTCCGAATAAAGTGCAGCTTTACATCGATAAGCTTGGCACGACCCGATGGGCATCTTTCACCAGAGCTCCAATCGATCGCAACCTGGTTATCCGAGTGTAGAGAAATGGCACCATCGATGTCCAAATCTAGTTCTGAGAGTACGCGTTTCATCCACACAACCTCCTGCGCAGCTATGGTCAAAGCGTAGTACTCAGCCTCTGCAGTAGACAACGCCACCGAAGCATGCTTCTTCGCACCAAAGAATACCACAGCTGACTCAAACTTGATCATATACCCCGACATGGACTTGCGGTCGGACTTGTCGCCCGCAAAGTCCGAGTCCACATACGATTCCATGTCAAGGGAGCCCGCATAACAATTCAGCCCATGTCTGCGAGTCCCTTGTAGGTAACGCAGAATGCGTTTCGCTGCCCTATGGCAGTATGCCGTCGGATTACTTTGGTAGCGTGCAAGAATGAGCACTGGTGCGAGAATGTTCACGCGAGTGCAAAGTGCCAAATACAGCAGAGACCCGATCATCTGCTGATAAAGCTGCACATCTTGAGGTGATTTGTCTTCCTCCTCCGCAAGTCCAGTGAAGAAAGATTCTACCATTGGACTGCAAGCTGGCTTGCACTGGTCGAGACCGAAGCGTCGACGCATTCCTTTGATGTACAACGGTTGGCTAAGTTGCACCCCAGTCAAACGACCTTCGTCGTCTATGCTCCAAGTGAGTTCCACACCAAGATACAGAGTTACTTTGTCTTCCACACGAATCTCGTACAAACTGCGAAGCTCCTCCAAGATCCCACACCGCTTTTCCGCACAAGGAGTGAAGATTATCAGATAGTCCACAGACACAAGAATGTATGCGTATCCTTTGTGTTTACTGGCCCGGCGGAACACACAAGGTGCACTTGGTAGCTCTTCAAAACCAATGGCTCCAAGATCGCGAGTGAACTTAGTGTGTCATTCCAAGTGTGCTTGTTTCAGCCCGTACATTGCCTTTTGAAGCTTATAACATCGTGAGCCCAGTCCAGGAACTCCCCTTGGCGACATCACCCAACCATCTTCGTCCAGATCGCCGTTAAGGAATGCAGTTTTCACATCGACCTGAGCGATGTACATTTGCAAGCATAGCGTCAAGTAGAGGAAGAAACGTACTATGCCAAACAACACCACGGGGGCATAGGTTTCCATGTAGTTCTCACCAAGGGTTTGGTAATTACCACCGGGCACGACTCGAGCCTTGAAGCGTTCCACCGAACCATCTGCATTACGCTTGACCTTGAGCACAATGTGTGTGGGGAGTGGTTGCTGTGAGGGCGATTTGTCCTCTTCCCAAGTATTCTTCGACTCAAGTGATGCAAGCTCATCTTCAATGGCTGCTCGCCATAGGCTTTGCTCTGTAGGCGTTTCGGACATTGCTTTCTTAAGAGTGGGTTCATCACTTGTGGTAACCTCAATTGCAGGTGACTTTGCAGAACCAGCCATGAACCACCTGCGTGGTGCACGGCGCGTACGCTGCGGGTACCGCGATGTCTCAGTAACTTCCGTCGTATCACCAGGAGTATCGTGGTCATTGTTGGTTTCAAGCTCATTGTCACTTTCATCACTAGAGTTGTCACTGCCAACATGTTGTTAGTCACCATCGATGTCTTCATTACTTGGTGCAAGTAGTGCTTCGTCCCCCATTTCTTCGGAGCCTTCATCAGAGACACTCATACTGCCATAGATGTGATCCAGATCTACCTCGTCAGAATCTTCCGAGCACGAGCCATCAGAGTCAGAGCATGGTCCAGAATCAACACTGTAGTCAGTGTCGGATGCACTCTCATCATCCATGTACTCCTCTGAGTGCTCTGCGCCTGGGAACGAATCCTCACCAAATGTGACATGACGCGAGCGTATGGTACGCGGTAGACCATCATTATGCCCAAACAGAATGTCAAAGACACCATGCTCAAGAGTCTGCAAGTACACCCCCTCAAGTGCACGCGACTCGAACTTGGTTCCTTCGATCATCTTCAGTACGAAAGCAGCACATCCAAGCACACGAGTATGCTTCAAAGTCGGTCTGTTCCCAGTCATTAAAGAGTATAGAGTACTTCCAGTTGCTGAATGTGGAACGCGGTTCCGCACAAATAGTACATGTTTCAATGCAAAGACCCACAAACATTCCGGTAGATCGGCCTGAGTGAGCATAGCTTGAGCAGGTTCCTCCATGGTTCGATTGATGCGCTCGGCAATTGAATTGTGCTCCGGAGTATACGGAGGTGAGAATGATGCATCCTCAAACCCATGTTGTTTGTTTTCGTGCAGTGCAATATACTCCTTGGCATCATCAGAATGCAGCTTCTTTACCACAGCTCCTCCAAGCTGCTTGAGCTTCAGCGCAACACCGTCGTATACATCACTGATCTCGCTGCGATGTATCATGAATCCAATGATCACATAATGCGAGTGGTCATCCACGAATGCCGACGCATACCTAAATCTGTCTGGGAACGACGGAGTGAGTGGACCCATAATGTCAGTGTGCACTTTGTCACCAACAGGCGATTCACGAACAAACGTGCCAGGAAATGGAAGTTTGTGTGCTTTTCCAAGGCGGCAGGGCCGACACACCTCCTCCATCTGCGCCAAACTTGGAACTCCATCTGCATGTTTGTGGACTACCTGCAAATCCCTCGGGTTCATGTGCGCAAGTCCGCGGTGCCATAATTGTGTCAAAGCAGTCTTTGAGGCCTTCAACGCACAATCTAACTCAACTTGGCTGGAGAGAAGACCGTGTTCGTGAGTAAAATGCAGTACCGATTCTGGCAGATTGTAAAGTCCAGAATGTTTATCGCGTTCTCCTGACCCAATGAAAAAGCCAATTTCATGAATCAGACGAACGTCTGCGGATTGGAACCGTGACTTGATCTGTTTGTCGGCCATGCATCCAACAGATACCAAGTTGTACTCAATGGATGGAACCAATAAAGCATCGGGCACGCGCAAGTTCACATTCCCAAACGGGAGTATCACATCTCCACGCTGGGTTGCAGACACACAAGTCTTATCCGCAAGCTGTATAGAGAGCTCCTCCACATCATGCAGTGCGCTAGGAATCAAGTCGGAAACCGAGTGGAACTAGTGCGAGGTAGCGCCGCTTTCAGCATATGTGTCCATTTCTATCTGGGTTGGAGGTGGAACCGTCGCCTTTTCCATAGACATTCCCGCTATTTCGATCTTGGATGACTTGCCAGAGAACTTTCCAGATGTTTTGGATCCACTAGATCTTTCTTTTGTCTTGACTGTCAGTTTTTCCAGAATACACTTTGGTAGATGGTTATCCGGATTGTCTGGGTTCATAAAGCATCGGTCCATTGTATGTGCATCACGACCACAAAATTCGCATTGATGACCATTGTTGGCACCAGCCGCGAGTGCGCGAGCGGTTGGAGCATCATCGGAGCCATTCTCATCTCGTCTGGTGCCACTCGCAGAAGTACCGGACTGCCTACCAGACGCTTTTCCTTTGCCCCTTTTCCGAATACGACTACGCCCGGAAGTCATATGCCGGGCATTGTACTCATCAATGAGAGTCGTAGCAACGTAGTCCCGTGTTAGTTCGGATATTTCCTTGGTGCACAAAGCGGCTGCCATAGACTCCAAAGAACTTTGCGGATCAGTAAGAGCCAAGAGCATGGGGGCCTTATGTGATTCCGGCACAGCGGCATCCTTGCCCATGCAATCCAACTGCGAGAACAAGGCCGTAAACAGGTCGACATACTCAGACATGTTCTGACCATTATAGGACATACGGAACAGCTGGGTCTGAACCGCGATCCTGGACACCGTGCGATTAGATGCGTAACGTGCGTCCAACAACTTGAGCATCCGTGCCGGATCGTCATCGACATCCATAACAAAACGTAAGGGAGCATCGCCAAGAGCACAAATGATGATTCTGCAAGCCTTTTCACGTTTGGAAAAAGTGCAGATGGCGTCCGCAGATGATTCCTGACCATCAGTTGTGGTAGTTTCATTTGACATTGAGTGTTCAGCATCGGGGTTCACAACATTCCAGACAGCTTTGATGTGACATGTGGCACGGAGACGATGCCTCCAAAGTGCGTAATCCTCCCCGCGCTTTCCATGGAAGTGGGGAATCTTCACACCAGAGTTTGTCTCGCTTTCCCTTTCAGAGTCCGACATTGTCCAAGACTTCTCTTCCCAGTTGCGACCAGATACAGGAAACTAAGAAGAGAACAGAGAAGAAGAGCAAAAGTGTCGATGACAGAGAAGATTAGAAGCGGAGTAAGGGACTTAATGCTTATGTTCCACAAAGAGGGTAAAAGCTGAAGTGGAGTAGTCTCAACACTCAACAGCGAGGGCGCCAGCGGAGACCGTGTGACGAAGTCTACAACGCTCGTAGAGACGTGTCCCGTACGCGATCACAGGCGGAGTTCGGGTACTCTACGCCTGAAGTATACTCACGGGTGAGACAGAACTCAAGCCCGGAAAACAATAAACAAGATGAAGAAGCAGCCGGTCCACTGGCAGGAGTTATCTAGCTTCGGTTACCCTAGAGGTCCGAATCCCTGATCCCTGGTCACTCTCTCCAGGTGAGGTACGGTTTGATCACCTACCAAGCTCTGCGTATGTAGTGCAACGCCAGAGGCGGAAAGACACCACGAAGACGTCCGAGGTCTTCCTCCGTAGGAGGGTAGTCAGCAGACAGAGCCTCTCTGGCAAGGCACGACGAAGTCGGGTGTAAGCCGAGGCCAAGCCGTCACGACGGGCGTAGAGAGTTGAGCAAGGATCGGTGCTGGCAAAACGTGTGTGGGTGAACGGGCCCTCGAGAGAGGCACGAGTCCACGGAAGTGGGGAAAGAGAAAAGGAATCCGCGAGTGCGGGGGATGGAAAGAAGGAAAAGGAGGAAAGGGCAAGGAGGCTACGGTAAACACCGGGGTTATCCCTGTACAGGGTCGAACGCGACACAGGCGGAAAACACTCCCACGAATGGGTCCTGTTAGGTGAAGCAGGGAGGATACACTACCCGTAGGCAACGGAGTCTCTCTCCTTGAAGGAGTAGATGACCGCCGAAGGCGAAGAAGTATAGAGTCAACCCTGGTTGGGGGAACTTTACTGTGCACGGCGGTGAGGTCGCCACTGGGCTAAGTAGTGAGCTCGCACCAACACTAATTAAATAAACTTACTAAGTTAGGCCCAAGCCCAGTGGTAATTACCCACGCGCCGTGACGCCGGTTCCACGTGTACGTTGCAAACCTCCTGGCTCAACCGTATCCCACGTGTCCTTCCAACTAGATTGGTTGTTACTATTCATACACTCCCATTTGGAGCACCCGCCCGACAGGTCGGAATATGACTAAGTAGTCAGAAACCTCCATCGGAGGGCGTTGCACTACATATCTCCCTCCTTAGGCGGTAATATCACCTCACAGAGGGAAACGACGGCGGCAACCATGGAGGATAAAAGCACGCCCTCTCCCGGCTCGCCGGCAACTTCTCGTTCTCCACCAACGCACACTCCTGCATCCGCAGTTGACCTTGCTCCAGCATCTCTTCCCGACACCTCGGTCACCAACTACCACGCTCCTCCGACTCCTGTCATCGACCTCACCATGAGTGGCTCTCAGCAACCCCAATCGGGGGGATTCACCGGCTTCCATTCCATGCCCTTACCGCAAGGCGGGCAGCAGACTGGAGCGAGCCATGGACAACCGTCCGGGACGGTGGCGATCCCTTCCCAAGTTGGGGCGTCAACCGGCTCCGGGGCGGGCGGCAATTGACCGTCCTACGACTCCCTCGTGAGACTCAACCCGAACAATCGGCAACAGGCTATGCGACTCTTGCTTGCGCCGTGGTTCCACCCGATCTCGGTGTTCGACGAAGAGCTGATTTATCAGTACGTCGACGGCAAAGAGCGCCTTCCCGGGGACCTGTCGGCTATCGTCACCACTTCGTGAGATTGGCACCGACGCGTGTCCATACCTGCACACCAGGTTCTCCGCTACGCGGGCGAGTCCCGAGCTTAGGCTCATGCCGCGCTGGTGCGGATTGGACACCAATGGCAGAGCCGGGCTCCGTTCGAGTTCTTCATCCCGCAAGAAATGAGGTTCGATGTCAAGCAGTACCGCACCCGCGGGGAGATGACCTTAGAAGAAATTTTTGCAATTTGGGGAGTGCAAGTGAAGCTAATTTTTGCAGTGTTCGCCCTTCAAATTTAGCTCAATCTGTACTCCCTCCGTGCTCCAATGTGACACCCTTGCAGCGGCAGATCAACTTTTTTAATAGTTTATTTCATTATTGTGAGTGCGCGCGGAGTGCATTTTGACAGGCGGCGCGCTGAACACGAACAATGTGGGCGCGAATGGAGTGCAATGTGTATCGCTGGCACTCCATATGCATTCAATCGGCCTAGCAAGCGTCCTCCATTCTGACACCCCGAAATTAGGCGGCAAACCCAGATTGTGCGTGCTCCGTATGAAGTCCGTTTTGCATCCATGTATCATCCATGAGTGCCATTCAACCTCAAATTGCACTCCCCTTTTTCCAAAAGTTTCTTGTAGGGATGAGCTATTGCGACCGGCTCTCGCCGTTGGAGACCTTCGCTTGGCGGGGATTCCCGGTTGTGCGGTAGGAAGCCTTGTGCTGGCAAGCACCGATCATTCGGGCCGAATTCCGCTATCTCGCGCGTCGTTACCGGTCCTCCTTCCTTCAGGAATTCATCCGCTTCGAGCGTCGCTTCCGTTCCCGTTTCAGGTACTTCGTTCCGTATCAAAACGTGGAGGTGGAGCGTATTGCTCCCGCTCACCGACAAGGTCGGTACGTCCCTCTTCCAACCTGGTGGGATCAGCTCGAGGCATGCCGGGGGTGCTACATAGAGCTGCCCTCGGTGTTCACCTATTTAGGGTCATACTTCTTAACGGATCCTCGTAGCGAGCTTTGGTCGGTTGTAGTCACCGAGTGGGCCATCCGCGCTGCGGCGTACATCCTCAGTGAGGCTTACGACCAGTACAGACTGTGGTTCCTTCCTCCGCGCGTGCGGGCCGGTATCCGTCAACTAGACATGACCATCCCCCTTGGAGGTCCGGCTAATGCCGAAGAAGTCCTCGAGTTACTCGACTATATCGACAGTATTGACTGGAAAGCAGTCCCGATCGGGCAGAGTGGTCGGCTCACCGGCGGCGGTGGACATGGCCCAGGTCTGGGGCGCAATACCGCCTTGGCGGGGGATTTCGTGTACTTCGATCCGTGGGAACAACGGGAGATTTCCGCTGATGAAGCGGCCGAACTCCGAAATGCTCCGAGGGAAACCCCAGACGGTCATCCGATTGGGTTCGTCAACTCGGACGATTATTACCGCTCCAGCGGGGACAATGAACCCATGTTGGACAACGCATCCGACCCGGCGGCCGAGGATGACGACGCGATGGTTGTCGGCACTCCTCCGGAAAATGAAGAACCTGTCCCACAGGAGTCTGAGCCCGCTGCTGCGGCGTCGACGTCAGCTTCGGCTGTTCCGACTTCCACGGTGGCTGCCGGGAATACTCCCCAGACGGGCGAGAATCCCGGTGCCGTCATCGCGCAGTTCCTCCGAGAGGTGGGTCTCGGCGCCGATACGGCGACCGGCGACCTATCCGCAATGCAAGAAACCCTGGCGCAACGCCTCGGCGGTGGCCAGCCTCCGAACGAGGGGAATGTTCATGACCAGTAAGACTGGGTCCGAATAGTACCAATAAAAACCACCTGCTTGTGGGTTCCTTCCGTCTATGACGCGTTCTTGTAGTCACCGGTAGTGAACTGGCTCCTTCACGCGGTGCGCGCGGAAATGCACACCCTTCTGACAGGGAGAACCGTGTTTGCCACGTAATGCCCAGCAAGCTGGGTGAAAAACCTTGCGGGTATGTTCGCGAAACATTATGCACGACCATGGTCGGAGTATCAGCGCATGAGCGGAGATCCCTTCCCGTCCATGACGTGTACTCCTCATCTTCAGCTCTTCCCGTTTCCACGGTTCCTCCTCATCCCACTTGGGCACTTCCCAGCGTGGCTGGTAGGGCTGTTCCCGTTCGACGGTGATACTGAACCACCTTCGAACGTGGGAGATGCTCGATCGGCTCGACGGTGTCCTGAGCCGGATCATACCCATACCAATAGACGTGGTAGCGTAGTATACCCTCCTGATTCCAGGAATGCCCGACAATTCGGTCGACGAATTACTCTTTTAAGTACACCTGCCGTCCTTGCCGGGTCGTCGTCACGGCTGTGCGCTTATCGCCCTGCGAAGGGGAATTTCCCGAGTCGGGTGTCGATACGCTCGTCGCGGGTGACCGGGTGATCCTCCGTGGAGGCGGGTGTTCCGGTGTGCGTACCGCAAGTCTGCGTGCTTCGGGGCGAACTGCAAGTCTGCGTGATTCAACCCGTACTGACGGTGGTTCCGACGAGCTCGTAGCGGCTTTCCCGCGTTGCGCTGCGAGTGGTGCATCGTCACGCGCGCCCTCCGTACTTGCACGTGACTTCACTGACCGGTGGCCGTGGGGCGCCGTGGGGCGATTCGCCTCCCTGGACAGGGTGTCCTTTCCGGCGCGTGCCAAGTGGCCGCGCCGTGGCGATTCGTTCCCAACGGTTACTTCCGGTGACTCCGAGCTCCTGGTGGGACTTCCTGCAGTGCTGGGTGCAGCGCAGGCGGCACCCATTACTTGGAAGATTTCCGCCTAGAATGGCGTGTCCTCGCCGTCCATGACGCGAACATCATCCCGGGTGACCGGTTTCCGTCTGGCAACGATGCCAGGGTCTACTGAGACACTCGGAACTTCCGCAACCGTGCGTGGCCTTGCGGTGTCGTCCTCCCTTTGTACCGGGGTTGCCGTCCCGCGTCCAGCGGTGGGTTTCAGCGCCGCGTCCGCCGTTGTGGTGGGCGCGTGCGACCGATTGTTCGGAGCCGTTCCCAGTATGGTTGGTTCCTTACAACCTAGCTGAGCTGGTACCAGGACACGGTCACGACTCGCCTTGGGCAAGGGTGTGGTTGTTCTGCTCGCTACAGCGTGTCGCTCCTCCGCCTGCAGCGGCCTGTCTGACGGGATTTCTGGTGTGGCAGCGGCCTGCTGTGTACCCCGGATGTCTTCTTCCCGTTGCGACGGCGGATTACCTTCAGCAGAAGTGACCTTTCCCCCTGTTTAGGCGGAGCGGCGGGAGATGGGGTAGAGCGTTCCGCTACGCGGATAGAATCTCCGCGAGCGGGCTGAACAGAGGAATGGCCATTCTGGCCAGCAATGCTTTCCGATATCATCGGTGTATCCGAGTCCATCGGTAAATCTGACAGTCCCCGGTTCGGGTGTGGTAGAGTCAGCGGGCGATTCAGCACGATTGTTTCGGGGGTTGTTGATTCCGTAGACACGGGGCTGGCAGGTGCCAGCACGACCTCAGACGAGGGTGGTGGGGCCAATACCACGCGATCGCCGGAGATCCGCTCATGCGCGTCCTTGATTTCCAGTACCACTGTGTCCTCCGCGACGGAGATTACCTTGAATGGTCCATGCGATACGAGCGAGAGCTTATGGTGTTTCTCCCTATCAGGGTTATAGTGTTCTTCCGTACGAAGACGTAGGTACCCGCCTTAACTGGCGGTGTGTTACTTCCTCGCAGGCGAGCATCGAAATCACGCTTGTAAGCGGCTTGGGCCCTCGCCTTGGATTGGCGAGTGGCGGGTACCAACTTGGATAGCCATTGCTTCCATTTCTGGCGGTAGTCACCCACAGAGGGGTAATTACCCAGCGTAGGCTGTGATTCCAACGCCACTGGCGGGAGGGTACGGGAGAGTACTAACTCGAACGGTGAAACACCGGTAATTCTATGTACCTGCGTGTTATACGCGAACGTCAGCGCGTCAGTGAACAGGTCCCATGTCTTTGGGTGATTGGCCACGTAAGAACGGAGAGATGATAGCATCGTCCGGTTAAACCGTTCGACTTGCCCATTACACTGCGGATGGTAGGTTGTAGTGAACAGGTTCTTTACATCCAGGATGCGACATACATCCTGGAAAAACCGCGATGCGAACTGTTTCCCGTTATCGGAGAGTACCTGACCCGGCGGACCGTAGACAAAAATCCAGTGCTTCACGAAGGCCTGAGCTACCGTGAAAGCGGTGATCCTCTTCAGAGGGACAGTCCGAACCAGTTTCGAGAAACGATCCGTTATTACGAGCAAAAACTTGTGACCTCTCCGGGTCGTCAGGAGGGGTCCGAGTATATCGATTGCGAGAAACTCGAGAGGCGCCTTGCGGGGAATAGCCTCATCTTGTTCGAGTTGTTCCGAAGCTTCACCCGGTTCCGCGCACTCAGTGCAGAGCCGCACTGTTGCGTAGCAATCGACCGCCATGGCGGTTCAGTAGAAGTCCATTCTCAGGGTTAGGTATAACTTCCTTCCACCTGCCTGGCCACCCAGCTTCGCGTAATGCAATAGTTGGAGTACCCGCGTTTGCAGCATGTGAGGGACCACCACTTGTGGGTTAGACTCGACCATTCTTATGAGATAGCCGATATCGTTGACCTCAAACGGGAGGACCGCACCACCGTTTAAACGGGCACGAATGTTCGCGCAGAACGGGTCGCCATGCTGTTCTCGGATCATTTTCTCCGGTGTTACTGGGACATAATTCCCCGGTAGAGGTTTGTGAGCCCCGTTCTCGTTTGCCACGAGTAGTTCGTCCAATTCATCGTCGAATTCCCAGTCGTCTGGCCAAATGTCGAGTTCACCTTCCGGATCTTCCGTGTCCACCTCGTCAGCGACGAAACAAGGGATCTCATCGTCTCCCGAGGAGAGGGCTTCCCCATTCGTGGGTATTCTCGACAGTGCATCGGCTTGCGTGTTCAGCGCTCCCTTCTTATACACGACTTGAAAGTCGAATTCCGCTAGGCGGAGCCTCCACCGCATGAGGCGTCCCGACGGGTCGGAGATGTTCATTAACAACCTCAGCGAGGAATGGTCCGTGTAGACTGTGAAGTGCACACCCATAAGATATGGGCGAAGAGTTGCTAGAGCCCACACAACGGCGAGGCATTCTTTCTCCGAAACGGAGTAATTCCGTTCATGAACGTTGAGCGAACGCGACCAGTAACCAATGGGCTTACGTTCCCCTTCTGGGGTGGTTTGGAAAAGAGCGCAACCCACTTGGTAGTTGCTCGAATCTGTGTCCAAGGAGTACGGTAGTCCGGGTTTTGGCAACGATAGAATCGGAGCAGATATGACAGCCTCCTTCAAGGAGTTAAACGCCTCTGTCTCGACAGGCGTGTAGGGTACCAGTTTCGGTGGCTGGCCTTTTCGTAGTAGTGCGTTGAAGGCTGCCGCGATATCCGAAAAATTCGGGACGAACCGTCGGTAGACGTTGACCAATCCCAAGAAGGAGCGAAATTCCGTTTGGGTTCGCAGTTCCTTCGCCTTGCCGAGAGACTTTACTCGAGCTTCCTCGATCGACAACCGTCCTGGACGGATAACGTGGCCCAAGTACTTCACGGTGTCTGTGAAGAATTCACACCTCCTCAGCTCGAATGAAATTCCTGCGTCACGCAGTGTGGTCATTACCTCCCTTACGTGGGTAAGATGATCTTCCAGAGTACTGGAGAAGACAATTATGTCATCTAGGTAAACTAGACACATCCGCCACTTAAAGCGGTTCAACAGGATGTCGATAGCACGCTGAAATGTAGCAGGGGCGTTGGTGAGACCAAACGGCATACGCTTGAAGCGGAAAGACCCAGAGTGACATACAAACGTGGTGTTATCGCGATCTTTTTCCCTTACGGAGACTTGCCAATATCTACAATTGGCGTCCAATGCCGTGAATACGGTTGCGTCTCCGAGCGAATCGATGCACTCGTCGATGCGAGAGATTGGGTACGTGTCCCTGATCGTCACGGCATTGAGCCGGCGGTAGTCGACGCAGAACCTCCAGGTTCCGTCGGCCTTGATTTCCAGTACTACTGGGGACGCCCAGGGTGACTGAGCGCGCTCAATCACGCCTACGCGGAGCATCTTGTCCACTTGGAACTGCTCTTCTTCCCGAGCCTTCGGTCCTGCCCTGTAAGAGGGTTGCAAAACGGGTCGCGCGTCCGGTAGCAAATCAATTCGGTGTTCCGTTGTATTTATCTCACCAAGAGATCCATCCCACATTGGGGTAAATTCCGGTAACATATCTCTTAGACGTTAATGGTGTGATTCTAGGGTCCGGTGAAAAGCGCAGACCCAGTAACCGTGCACCCAGCGTGAGAACAAACGCCTCGGCGCCGCTTTCGGAACGGAGGTGGATGGTGTTGACGAAGTCGCCGTTGTTTGTGACGCCCTCGATGTGAGTTGTTCTTGGCGCGACTCGGTCGGATTGTTGTTGCGCGCCGCCGTATAGTACCATCATGGTACACTACCATAGGTCTTACACTGTAAGTCTAATAGCTGCACTCGGATTGTTGGTTTTCATATATATCTACAAGTCTGCACGTTGGTATGATATGTATGATATGATATGAGCAGCAATAATGAACTGCAGCGTAGCTCGGTGCCGGAACGACGCGCAATACAAGTGCCAGCGCTGCCAGGCGCACTATTGTTCCGTGCCCTGCTACCGCGCCCATTCGCAGTCATGCGTGCAAGCTTTCTCACAACAAGCGTCCGCCCAACTGGTAGGCAAAACCGCATGGCACCTTGAAAGAGCTCGTTTCAACGCCCTACTCAACCGACTGCGACGAGACCCCGACCTGCATCTGTTTGCTGAACAAGCCCCGCACCTCGAGCAGCGCTTGACCAACTCGCACACTTCTGGGTCTGAGTCTGATTTTCAGTCTGAATCTGATTCTTAGTCTGAGTCTGATTCTGATTCTCAGCAACATGAGCAACACAACGATGATGCACATGTACTGGAGCAGTTCATCAACTCCTTGCACGAAAAGCAGAAGAAGGCGTTATTTACTGTCTTCAACTCTTTGATGGAGCGCGCCTACCGTTCGAGCGCGCTTTCTGAACAACGCCGTCAACAACAATCTCAACACCATCAAGTGACAAATAGCCCCCATTCTGATTCTCTGCCACACAGTTCAACCAGCAGCGCCCACCCGCAACACTCTCAATCGCTCCCACCACAACAACAGCTTGAACACACTCTCGAGCAACTGGTGCGTGACATGGAGCAATGCCACTTGATGTATGACCAAATCCTCTCAAGGCTGCCACAGCCGCTCGCCGACAAGTTTTACGATCAGCTCACCCGCCACACTTTGCAGCACTCGCTCAAGCTGTGGCGCCCGTGGTGGATTGTGTCAACGTGCACCGACCAACACGACGAGCAACAGCTGTCAGAGCTGCCCCCGCTTCCAAAGCGAGAGCATCTACTGGTATTGCCTCAAATGGCGCAGCGGAATGCGTCGCCCCATTTCATCAATTCTGTCATCGATGTTCTGCACTCAGTCCTCCTCACGCTCCGCCTCTACGACGGCGACTGCCTGTCTGACTGTTTTCATGCCGCCAAGACAATGTGGTCACTTTCTTCCGTGCTACCGTCTGATGTGCTCTATCGCAAAGTGGATCAAGTGTGTCGCGCGTGTGTTAGCACAGCGTCCAAATCGCGCGGAAGCGAACTGGCGTACATTGTTCTGTACGACGTAGCGGCTGTTCTGGCAGGGTGCTCCGATTGGGTCACGCGTTGTTTGTTGTACGGCCAAACGCTGCTGCAGGCGAGTGGCGCGCAGGTTGGGGCCACAAAAGGGCGCAAGATTATCAAGCAAGCAAGCAGAAAGATGGCGTACATGTAATCCACAAACCGTGCGTCATGGACATCAAGATAGGCTTTCGACACTATGATGACGATGCACCTGATCACAAGCGCAGGAAACAGATTCCGTTTACTCTCATGACCACATTCTCCACCTGTGCTGTTCGCTTTGTCGGCACGCGTTCGTTCAAGCGCGCCTCCGATACTGCTTCTGACCAAGGCCACTTTGCTGTGCTTAACAAGTGGCATGGCAAAGCTTTCAAACCGAAAGACCTATTTCCCTAAAACCCTAAGCTCTTAAACTGAGGCTCGCGCGCAGATTATGCGGTGTTGTATCTCCGTGAAGAGACGCATGTGCTCGCCGACGAGGCTTTAAGTCGTGGCACTTCCGCTGTCATGGATAGCTTGGTAGTCAACCGTACTGCTAGTCAGATGAAGAATGCAAGAATAATGAATACTTTGAGGGCACCACATGTGCCCGTGAAGAATACAGTATCAGAGGTACCTACTGTGTATGTGCGTATTGATGGTACGCGCGTCAGAAGGCCTTTATGGCGTGTGTTCGAAGTAACGAAAGTCGTTAGAAAGGAAGAACGGGACGTTGAGTTTGCAAAGCACTTTCGCAGGTGGCGTTTTATGACTCTACCAAGCACTCGATGGGCAAACAGCGATTTATCCGAAAGGCCAAGTCGCCTGTTAGCGCTTTGGCTACGGCAAAGCGTAAACCGCTCTCGTTTCCGCTCTCGTTTCCGCTCCCTTGTTGTTGACGGCTCTGGTTGTGGAAGATAGAGGTACACAGTGTCGACTGGGTGTGCAATGCAGTCGCATATTCAACAAGAAGGCTGAAACGTACAGCTACGGGAAACGCATGTTCTCTACGATTCATTCCAGTGTAGAAAATGACCCCAAGTTGGACTCCTGGACAGTGCTGTATCGGTTGGATACTGTGGTTATGATTCGCAGAAAGAAGGATGGCGGAAGTCTGTAGTACAACTACTTCTCGTGTCGTAGATTGTTGGTGAAAGCTGGGCGTGATCTTGTGCGATTCAAACGACGGAAGTGGTAAGGGCGACGCAAGTATCATGAGGGCGACGCAATGCAATCGCCATGGGCGTGTTAGAGCGAGTGGGTGCGGCGATTGGACCAAGGCAAGCAAAACGCTTGTTCTCCGTACCTGGAGAGGATATACTGGTGGAATAAAACACAACGCGTCTCAAGTTGACATTATTCGAGGACGAGGGCGCCAATGCTGGGTTCGATAAAATTGCTGATACGAAATATACCGTGAAGGAGATGAGACAACACGAGTTGGACACGAACTAGACGCGTAAGATGAGTGTGACGCCGTCACCAACGGCGTTGGTTCGAGGGTATGAGCAATACGAAACTTGTCAAAACGCTCAGTCCGCCGCCGCTGCTTCGAGTGCATTTATACCTCATCAAGGCGATCATAATTGCCTTCTATGCAATCCAAATGAAGAACTGCCCTCCGTTTGTCTCCATGCAACCGACCATGATCTTCAACCATAGCTCTATATCGTTCTGGTCCTGGAAATGAAAGTTTTCTCATCTTTGAGCAATCCGTTGCTTTATGAACCACTCTATGCTGTGCGAAAATTGGCACATATCTGCAGAGCTAGTACTAGGCTCATTAGCACCGGAGCAATTATGGAGAGGTCTTGCTTGCTTGCGAACTCCCGACAACATGACGGGTTTTCGTATGATGCGCTCTACATTCATGGCACCACATGTCGTTGGCACCAAATATCGTTGGCACCTCCCGAAATAGCCGTTTGTGCCCGTGTTCACGATCACGTCACCTTCAATGTGTGCTTCGATCAATCTCTTCATCAGAGGTCTCGGGGCCAAACACGTCGAGCATGATCTGTTCTGCAGCACAGGTACACTCCTGTGCTTGGTTATCTTGCTCAGTCATAATTTTAGTTGTCTTGGTTGCAATAATAGGTACCTCCTGCATTATAAATTGTTGATGATCTCTATCTTCATCCACGTCACATTGGCCAGGTTGTCCTGACATTGTACGAAGTATCGGTGTATGGGATTGATCATCGTTTTGCCCGGATGCTGGTTTAGCTACTGTGGAACACTCATGTCGACTACCACGCTATGAATCACAGTCGTCCTTCTCAATGAAGTCGAAGATTTCCACCCCTGCCTCTTCTATCTCTGCTTCATCAATTGGGAGCAACAAATGATGCAAAACATTGCAGGAGTGTGTCTGGACACGTATCTCGTACAAGTCGTTTTCACTCTCAGCTGTACACCGTGATTGGAGCCGTGCAGGAACAGATGGCAAAGATTCAATACCAGTATGGGAAGGCTCTTTAACGGAGTGAGGGAATGAAGTTGTGGAGCGGTTTGAAGAGTAACTGCAGGACCGAGAACCGCCCTTCTCCGACGTATCTGACGGGGTCTTGTCACAGTTATTCGGCTCAAAATTGCACTTCGATGCTGTTTTTTTCTGCTTGTATGACTTTGATTTCTTCCCACCATTTGCGTATCAAGCTCGACATTTTTCAAATCTACGCGCCTTTGACTCAGAATTTTCGGAATTTCTCTGTTTTTTATGCCGAAGCCGCTGTTTCTCATTCTCCTTATTCCGATTGTGTTCACTACCTCTCCAGCGTCTCTTCCGGACTCTCCAGCGTCTTCTGCGCACTATCTCTTTGCTTTCAAGCCGCGCTATGTTTCAGGGTGTAGCAGTCGACTTTTGAATGGTCTTGGACACTACATTCAAATTTTCTGAGCTTCTTAGGATGATCGCTTTTGTGCTTTTTGGAACCATAACCTTCGTCAATGGATAGTCCGCTTCGTCGGGAACCTTCCATTTCTTATATTCACTGGAATTATCGAGCGCAGACAGTGTCATCTGGGAATAAGATTTATTCGAATGGGCAAGAAGGAGAAGAGTTTTACGCTTCCGCGAAGAATTGTAATATGTCCCGACGAGCGGGAAATGTTACAAGTACCAAAACGCCACAAAATATACGTGTACCGGCTCACTGTAATTTCAATGGCTGTGGTGGTCTGCATGGCTCCCATTTTACCTTGTTGTCATTGTTCTTGGCACTGAAAACCGCCACTTTCACCGGATTGGAATTCGTCTACAAAGTGTCACTGCTCTTGTTCCACCGTATAACTCCAGAACATCCGAGCTACTGTTTTGGGTCTCTCCGCTTCTCGAACGTTCCATGACGTAATGAAATACGAAGTGAGCCCTAGGAAAAAACTTTTTATAAATGGCGCACTACGTTTTGCAAAAAGTAACAAATGGCGTAGAAAACTTTTGTTTTTATTGAAGAGATGGCGTATAAATTCCATCCTTTACGCCATTTCACCGCCATTGATAGCATGATCCAGAAAAAGATTTACGCCATTTTTGACACTTTTCATAAATGGTGTACAAACAATGAATAAGTTTTCAGCACTCGTATTCGAGGTATTAAGTTTTGTTCTATATTTGTACGCCATTTATAGAAAGTGTCAAAAATGGCGTAAATCTTTGTCTAGATCATGCTATAAATGGCGGTGAAATGGCGTAAAGCATGGAATTTATACGCCATCTCTTCAATAAAAACAAAAGTTTTCTACGCCATTTGTTACTTTTTGCAAAACGTAGTGCGCCATTTATAAAAAGTTTTTTTCCGAGGGGAGCTCTTGCAAGTCGTCGGTGAAAGTAGGTAACCTCCTTCACAGCCATGTACACCACTCACGAGTCTTAGCCCCTGGTACCCGCTTGCCGGCTTGCTTCGATGATCTAGCCACTTTGCTCGGAATGAGCTCGCCTCAATTCAACCGTTGGTGGGAAGTCGGGTCTATTATCAACTCTTTTGCTTTAAGCTCTGCTACGGAGAATGCTCATGTATAGAACCTGGCTATCGTATTGGAACTGGTGTCTATGACTTGTATTTACCTACCGTTTGAAGCATTCAAAGCTCGTTTTCGTCAGCCATGCAATCTTTTCAATACCCCGATGCACCTGCGACTGGCGCCTGTTCTGTATCAAATGATGTGTAGGGTAATATATCTACATTGGTGTCTGGCTTGCAGCGCCTTTACGCTTTCTCCCGTTTTGAGCTACGCACTTCGCAGATTGCTACTGCTTCTTCGATTTCGGATATGGAGAGCTTGTATGTATTGCTATGTACCAATGAAATTGGGCTTGTTGTTTTGTTCTTATACATTGCATGCAACAGGACCACGAGATTCTCGAAGATCCGTTCCTTCAGAATTTACTACGTCATTGTTGTCATCGATACACTACGGTTTTTAATCAGCAAATGGAATTTCAACGTGTCTCGATCCTATTACATGTTCTCTCCTTAACCTGTCTAAGAAGTAGTGACGTCCGGAAATGTCTAAGAATCCAATGGGTCGCTTAACGCAGTTGGAGGGTTCTATTGTGACCTCAGATCTTCGTATGTTTTTTGTGTGTACGAGATCAAGGTACTCATCGTACGCACATCCATAGTGCCACCGTATCCTCAAAAATGCTGCGTGAAGAATACGGTTAACATCCTGGTGCTCAAGAGCAATCTCATCTTCGAATATGTTTTGAATATCTCCGTAATAGAGATCAGTTGAGCTTTTCTTCTCACAACCTCTTGCTCCAGAACGTGGTGAACCCTTCCATTCATCATCATTCTCCTGCGGTCTCTCAAATTTGGCTGCAACGCAAAACTTCTGCCGTGCATCGGTTCGTAATTTTTGCCCGTCCTCAAAAGCCTTCTGAGTCTCTGTCATGAATGTGTCCATAGCAGTGGTCATCAGAGCCGATGTAAACTGCTTAACAGCACGGATCTCGTACGACTCTACTTCCTCAACAAAGTTGTCGGACAAAAACTTTGTGACCACTGCATTGAATCCATTCACTCGCTTTTCGGTTCTGCCACGGCCTTGAAATGTAATCCCTCCCGTTTCTACACGCTCGCAGCTGGAAGCATTGGTTGTTTCCGAACGAGAATCGTGTTCTGTGTCATCGAGAACTAGCTTAGTTTCTTCAGATGTTTTCGGTGCCAGCCCACCACTCATGATTCGCAATGTGAACAGTCTATGGTTCTTATGAAACAAATGAGAGTTAACGTTGTTTTTGCTTGTCATTCGCCTTCCCATATCTCCAAGAAGGCGCTCTATTAGAAACTGAGAGGTAACTGGAAGTGGTCCGCATTCTTTGAGTAGATCAGGCAAGTGCAGAATGGCATGCGTAGAAGGCGGGAAACAGAAGGCCTGTGATGGCTTTCCGTAAAACTCGTGTGTGAATCGAACGTATGCTTCTTCAAAAACTCGCTGCAAGTCGCCAACGGCAGTCTCATCACACCGGTAATCAAATGAGAGATGAGCCATCCTGGAGGTTAGCCACCATAGCTTGATTTTGTTCTCGCCCATTTTGAAATAATGCAATTATGGCAAGAAGTACATCTCAGCCAAACGTTTAAGATCTTCTGCCTTGTACTTCGAGATGTCACTCAATGGTAATGGAGCCCTACCCCATGATATCGGAATGCCGCTAGAAGCTCGCTCCATGTGCTTATTGATCTTTTCTATGACACTGTTTGGTATGCAGTACTGTGGAGAATGTGGTGCTTGGTCATGACGGTTGTGATAGCCACACATCAACTTTGTCACATGCTTTGTCCACCCAATAAGAACTAGATGCAGACATCGTAAGGAAACGAGTATTTGAAGTCCATAGAAAGTTTTCGGAGAGGACAATCTGCTTTGATGCCAGTGGTTCTGGCTATGCCCTTTTTGTTCACGTTGTTCTCGACCCCATTCCTTACACTTTTCCATGTCGATAGTATGTCTCTGGCATTTTGCTCTGGTACGCATTCTACGTTTATGACCCTGCGACGATACTGAGCTACGCCACTGCGTCTGGGATTCATCAATGCCTTCATGATCTGTTTCGGGACCCGAGGAATGATATAGGACGACTTGCATTCGCCAACGTACTCTTTACGCCTCATACAAAACCTGCAAAAAGAGTTACCAGTATGGCCTACATAGCCAAGTACCTTCGACGCTGCAGGCTAGTCAGCGGTGAAGAACGTCACAAAACCTCGTATGGTTCTGATGCGATTGTCGTGGCAAAGCACGGAAATTCCTTTTTCAAGCCTTCGAAAGTCCTCAATCAGCACCTGAAGAAACGTATGAAAGTATTCAGAGTTATGTTTACCAGAGAAAATTGCAAAGATGAGGGCGTTGTTTGCTTTTGCCCTTTCTTTTGGGGAGTAATTCAGAACCGTTGAAACCAGAGGCCAGGACGAAACGGCATTACCTCTCCTGTCTCTTGTGCATTCAAAACCATCTGTCGGGAACGTCAAAGAGACAAGAACTTCATCCGAATTGGCATCGCAATTTTTCAGATATTGGGCGTACTTTCGTCGAAACATACAGCCATGATAGTAATCATGGTAACCTTCTTCACACTCCGTTGATTCAACGGATTTTCTAATGCGATCCCATCCGTTTTGGAGCAGTTCGAAAGATTCTTTCGCCCGACACAGTGCTCGAATAGCCAATGAAAGTTGCATGTACCAGAACTTAGTGCTTCTTATTGTTTTCAATGGCTTGTTACACACCGGACAAGACTTGGAGTTCTTCAATCTTCCCCTAGCTACGCAGTGGCCTTCAGGGCACATATCAGCAAATGACTTCTGCGCAAGGGAGTTTCTCTGAGAAAAGGCGGCCATGGTTCTGTATGACACAGAAGCTCTTATTGGATCAATGGATATAAGTTTCTCTACATTTCTTTGTGAGACACTGGCTAGTTCTGACGTGTATAGAAAGGCACTAAGTCTTTTGAACTCCAATGCGCAAGCTGATAATGGTTCATCTTCAAAAGTCTCCTCTTCTTCGACATCAACAAAGCTTTGATAGTCCGACTCCAACGAAGGTGGAGGCAGTGAAGAAGATGGAAGAGAGGAAGAGGACATATCGTCCCCATCCGATAGCTGTATGGAAAGATTAGGGGCATTTTGCACGACATTGGAGGGCAAAGAACACTGATCTTCACTACCATTTGCAATGAAGGCAATGCTTGGTTGGGGTGAGCTACAGTTCTCCATGACCTGCGGTGTATGAACTTGCACAGACGTTGGATATGGTAAGGCTTCCTGACGTACAGCATCACCTGAAGATGGTGCAGCTGTATTCTTGTCGCTAACTTGGTACTCCCATGGACACCTTCTTTTCCTTGGTGGAGAGACTTCTTTATCCGCTTCATCCGAATCATGACGGTAGGACAACTGAGGGTCTCGGAGTACCAGAGGTTCCTCGTCAGCGCTCTCAGCACAAAACTCCCACCGGGTTCTTCGCTTTCTGAGTCTAAGGATATCACCAGGCATTATCTTTCAATACAACAAAGATCTCTTAAAGATATTACAACCAGACCTTTGGAGTCGTCTAATAATGTTGTTGAACACAATATTTCAAGGTGTGTCAATCCTTCATCGGAATAATTACTGGACGTCCACAGCAAGGGTAGAAATTGTGCCAAAAACTTTTTGAACTTTGAAATTCGGACTACCGAACTTGATTTATTTTGGCTCCGCTTGAAACCGAATCAGGGCAAGAATCTTCTTAGCTTGCGCTCCGCTTCTTCCCCAAGCGAAAGAAATCCCGCGCGCTTTCCCCGATGGTCTTAGTACTTCAACAACATGAGTGACCAGCGTTTTTCTGTCTGGGTCCCCACCGTCCACCTCCATGTGATTCCTGGTTCTCTTCTTCCTTTGGCATACCATAGCGTCAACGGTTGGACTTCTACAGCCTCCACTTCTACGTCGATCTCTCCCTCCTCTTTCCTAATCGAGCTCGCATCGTCCTTGCATTTCATTTCCATTGTGTTGTGAACTCTGTTTCGATCCACAGGATTGAAACGGCCTCTTGAAGACTCCGTATTCAAATTTACACACCTTACCATCGCATTGTACCCGACTGCAGCAAGTAGCAGCGCCGGTAAACACCTCGAGACATCTTTACAGGTATGCATTTTCTCACCTCTTTTCCTCTTACCTGTGTTTCACTACGGTCCGTGTGCATTGTTCTCACCATTTCATATTTTTGTTCCCTCATGCTCTCCTCGAGCAAGACTTGTCATTCAGTATGGGTTCCCGTATCATCCCGCAGGTCACAGCTGATATGAACACCACTTCTGCGCAACAAGCAAGCAACAGCAACAACCATCACCATCAGGGTTCGACCGTGTTTGCGGTGCCTCCCAACTCTCTTGGCATACCCACTGCGGCGTACAAGCGACGAATGAAGGAGACAGATTTGTCAGGCCGTCATAGTGGGTCGTTAATATCCGCGCGCTTGGTTTTCAACCGTCTCTACCGAGAGAACATTTCCGACGATGTGCCTTCTAGTGAGAATTATCCGGTGTATCCGAAAATGGCCAACAGCATCAAGGACCTCATAAGGTCTTACCTGTACCAAAGTTTGGCTCTGCAGCGAGGCAAACGTACCTTCAACTCCGTGAAGATCGAGTATGCGAGTCAACTCCTGACATTGAAACGGAAGCTTGAAGAAAAGCTCCCAGTTCTCCAACCACTCAGAACCATTGGATTGCTACTGAATTTATCAAGGAGTCTATGCAACGTGACAAGAAGGCCACGGTCGAGGCAGAGAAGAAGAACATGAAGACTAGTTCTGGACCTCAGGGGCAGGAGAGCGCTGCTGCACCTACCGCTGCACCTACAGTTGCTACCACTGCCGATTCTTTTCAGCAAGCCCAACTTTGTGAAGGATCTCGCCAGAACAAGCAGTTACAACGAGCACAGCATAGAAATCAGCATCGTGGAAACGTCGTTAGAGGAAGTTTTAATCAAGACCGTCGCGATGTCCGCCGCCATATCCTTCAAAACTTGGCTTGCCCGCCAGAACCGATTCAAAAACACAACGTTTCTGAAGATCATGGGGATCAGGAGAGGGGAAGTAATGATGAACAAGCAGAGGTAGATGAACTGTCTGTCGGGGGGTCTGAGGACTCGAATGCAGCTTTGCACACGGGAGGCAACTCAACTTCGCGTTCAAGCTCAAGGGTGGAAGAAGACGATACCGAGGATTCAATTGGAAGTGATGACATTTTTCCAGTTCCCGTTTCGAAAGGTTCTCGCGTTGTTAAATCTCGACGTAAGCGCAATGGATTGCGAAACACGATTAAGAAGGCGTTGAAGAAGACGAAGCGACATGGATTTCGTGCACCGCGTCTCCGTAAGTCACTTGACAACTGAGCAGGTGCTAGCGACACTATTCAGTATCGCTTGAATTCCTAGTCCCAAAGTTCACACTGTACGTATTTCGAGCACGTCTCTTCATTTTCTTCTACTCAACATTCTAATTCTAAGTCTTTCCAAAGATATGCGTTGCGGTTTCTCATGCGTCTTGAACTCTCTTTCCCCCACAACCGTTCACAATCTTCTTTTACATCGTCATGGATCTATTACTGTGGTGCTGATTGTTTGGTAGTTTCTGTACGTTTTTCTCGATGTAGATACGAGTCGTGTCATACGACCATGACAAGGCTCCATGTCAGATGTCGTGAAAAGAAAGAGTCCTTCAAGGAAGGTGTTTCTACGTAAACAATTGATACTGTCTTGCTTTGTACCGAGCAGTCCTTCTTAGATCGGCTTTATGCCGCCACTGAGACGCTAATGGGCGTAATTAAGGCCCATTGCTACTTCTATCGTCTATGTACGGGCTGCTTCATGGTATCTCTTTGGCTATTTATCGTATAGAATTGGGACAAATAATATCCCAATGGAGGGGTCTCTCCTCGGCCATGTTAGAAACGTATATCGTACACCAGTATCCGTACTATTTTGGACATGATCGTGTACACAAATAGGCAGCACCACATGCGGATTTAGGACAATCTGCGATCTACTACTGGCACACTTTGGTTCTTATTGAAGACATATACAGACCGTTTTTGGTTGCCACTGTGTCACATATAGTCCGTTCAGGAACCGAGTATTTCGTACTACGTTGGTACCAAGGTTGTCCTCTGTTAGCCGGCCTTTTTTCGGCATACGATAAAAGGCACAAAACTGGCATCATTTGGCCATTTTTTCGTCATAATTTAGACATAAAAATTAAGGCCTTTTCCCACAGTAATGACGGCCATATTTTGGCCATGTTTTGGCCTGGCAGGATGTTTATAGGGGTCTAATACCGTGAGAGTGCGCATCATAAACTGGGTACTGAGGCCAAGGTCGGCGTAAACTTTATAGTTACGCTTGGCCATCACGAGGACTCTATCCGGGAACCGCTTTTTCTTTACCCGTATCCACGGTCGACGAATAACACCCAAGTGTTCCGAGTCCGCGTCAGCGGTGTCTTTCCTCGAAAGGATCTTCACTGGGGAGCGAGGCGGCGTCGCCTCGGACGTCGGCAGCCTCTGCTCTGAGGACGTCTCTCCCGAATGGGAGACTCCCTCGTTTAGTTTCCCTGGGCTTCCGCCTGCGGCGGCTGCTCAGGTTCCTCGACCAGTGCTTGGGCACGTTGGCCTCGGGGTCCCACAACAGCGGTGTTTGGATCGTCCACGACGCGGTGTACCGGTGCTACCGAATGAGCCGGCTGTGCTGCAGCACGCTGGTAGGTCGGCGCTGTCGGTATAACGTGGGCGAAGTCCGTCTTGGCCCGGAGATACGACGTCATTGGGATGGAACGCTTCTCCTCTAGAGTGAGGGCCCCATAGTTCACCGTCACCTTGCCCAGGTCTCTCAGGGAGAGAAGGCACTGGGATGACGTGTGACCATGGGTATAGTAGAGATGGCATATCAACGCTATCAATGCTTGCCTACCCTGTCGAAGGGACCCACTCCGGTTATCCATGAAACGTCCCGCTGGGCCGCTGTCCTGCCATCCTGGTCGTTGGAAGCGGGTTCCTCCGTTCGAAAACGGGATGTAAGGCCCGCGAACTCGGGTGGCATCGGCATAAAGCACAGTGCCGTCCTGAGCGGTCTCGAAGGAGGCGTCCGTCGTCAATGGGAGATCCGTTGTCGGAATGAAGTCGATATCGCCGAGGGCGAGCTGGACGTTATCGTACTCCTTCGTAGGTACTCCATCCGCGACGAGCGACAGAGATGGGGATTTCTTTTCCATCAACAACGCCTTGGCGGACCTAGACCAAGTACTCGGAGCTCTGGCGCGGAGGGAGTCACCTTAAGCTCTCGATTACTGGATGAGCTCCAGGTTGGTGATCTTCCTCCTGTCCTCGCGATAGCGGGCGACCAGGGTACGGATACCCGGGTCGAGTCCGTCGATGAACATCGTACAAAGCTCTGTAGTCGGATAGACATTACCACAACGGTGGAAAGCCTTGTTCAGGCGTACCGAAAAATCGGTTTCCGTTTCGCCTGAGCGTTGACGTGTGTCTCGCAGAGCGATTATCGCCGACTGAATGGCACCATTCGTGGCGTATGACCGTAGCAGGTATTGCACTGCTTCGGGCTAGCAAGTAACCCCTCCTTCGGAGGCCCGCGAAGAACCTCTTACAGAGTATTACTGGTCTTCGGCCACACCACGTAAGAAATACAGTAAGGCAATGTAGGCCTGTCCTTCATTCATCCCGAGTATATCGGCTTCCGCGACGAAGCAGGCGAGAAAGTCTAGCACTAAGATTGGGTCTTCTCCAGTAAAGAACTGGTTACGAAGCGAGAGCTGCATCCGTTTGATGCAGTCCTTTACTTTGCCCGTACCACGTGGTGTTCGATGCAAAGAGGAGTCTTCCAAAAGTTAATACCGGTATGACAACAGCTTCTCGTAGAGAGAGTTGGTGGTCTTCAGGATTTTCAATCCCGCGTGCTTCCGTCCTTTTGCACCAGCAGGAATCGCACCTTGCGTGACTGCAGACCTCCTAGAGCGTGACTCCCGTATGGCACGGTCTTCGTCAGATGACGAATCTGACGAGTCAGCATTGTCGGAATTGTTCGGGTCCGCATCCGACGAAGTATGAACCCTGATCTTCCTGTTGACCCTTCCGCTTGCGGCGGTTTTTCTCGCGTGCCGAGTTCTTGGCCCTGTGCGACACAGCGACCAGCTCCCCCGGAGTGGCAGCATCCATCGGAATGGTTTGCTCCAGCATCTCCATGCGGTCTCTTACACGATCAAGTCGGTCCTGAATTCCTTTTACGAAGGTGGCGGGTTGACCAAAGCACTCCAACATTTTGTTGACGTCGGACCGTAACGTACGAAGATCCTCAGAAATACCCGTTGCATGGGAGTCTTCCGCCTGTTGGCGTAGAATGTTGACCACCCCTACAAGAGAGTTGTGAGCAGTGCGCAGCTGACGCAATTGATCTTCCAGGGCTGTACTCTGGGAGATGTTGTCCTCCTCTCGATGGGACTGAACCACAGAAACCGCGGGTGTAGCCGTAGCAGACGGAGCTGCAACAGTGACGGCCGGGGCCGGACCAGCACCATCCTTAAGGGGAAGCAACGGGGCAAAGGGGAGTGTCCTGTGCGTCGTTTGCTGGCCCGACGTCTTGGACGAATTGTTCACACCAAGGGTGGAGCCAGAACGCCTAGGGATGCGTGAGACGAACCGATCATCCCCAGCGACACCACCACTGTGGGAACGACTGCGAGTAACCGCAGCTTCCGTCTCAGACGGTTTTCGAGACATGATTTCTCAACCAACCGTGCAACGGGAAACTCCCAGAAGTAGCAACGAAACCTCAAAGAGGGAAAACACACACGAGTACTTGTTAAACAAAATATCCGATTCTAGGTCGGGAGACCACTTTGTAGTGCAACGCGAGAGGCGGAAAGACACCACGAAGACGTCCGAGGTCTTCCTCCGTAGGAGAGTAGTCAGCAGACAGAGCCTCTCTGGCAAGGCACGACGAAGTCGGGTGTAAGCCGAGGCCAAGCCGTCACGACGGGCGTAGAGAGTTGAGCAAGGATCGGTGCTGGCAAAACGTGTGTGGGTGAACGGGCCCTCGAGAGAGACACGAGTCCACGGAAGTGGGGAAAGAGAAAAGGAATCCGCGAGAGCGGGAGATGGAAAGAAGGAAAAGGAGGAAAGGGCAAAGAGGCTACGGTAAACACCGGGGTTATCCCTGTACAGGGGCGAACGCGACACAAGCGGAAAACACTCCCCCGAATGGTTCCTGTTAGGTGACGCAGGGAGGATACACTACCCGTAGGCAACGGAGTCTCTCTCCTTGAAGGAGTCGATGACCGCCGAAGGCGAAGAAGTATAGAGCCAACCCTGGTTGGGGGAACTTTACTGTGCACGGCAGCGAGGTCGCCGCCGGGCTAAGTAGTGAGCTGGCACCAACACTAATTAAATAAACTAACCAAATTAGGCCCACGCCCAGTGGTAATTACTAACGCGACGTGGCGCCCGTCCCACGTGTACGTGGCCAATCCCCTGGCTCAACCGTGTTCCACATGTCCTTTCCGCTACAGGTGTTTTTTTTTATTCATATACTCCCATTTGGGGCACCCGCCCGACAGGTCCGAAAATGACTAAGTAGTCAGAAACCTCCATTGGAGGGCATTGAACCACAGCGTACTTCTGAGCCCAGCGCGTCACAATCTCTACGAGAGGTCCCGGGGAGGTTAGTTGCCAAAGATATGCCTTCACCAGTTAGCCCCTGCTAGTCGCTTGCGAGAATGTTGCTCGGTCTTGCGCCGGTCAGATTTCTCGACCTCCCCGCCTCACTGCTAAAAAGTGGGATTAATCTGACTTCCTTATGCGCTCCGGGAGGGTTGCTGACAAACGCGATATGTTTCCACCGCTCGCCGGAGAAAGACCAGCACGGTACATGCCTTTCGCAGATAACAGAAACTTCGTAGAATCCAAAAGAAAAGTCAGTAGAAGAGCGCGACGTCTGCGAAGAGTCGACGCTCTGAGCCCATAATCTGACGCAACGAACGCAGGTTAGAGAAGAGAAGGAAGAAGAAGTAAAGTAGATGGTTAAAACAAGAAAAGGGGGTAGGCCACCTTCTCCCCGAGTTTAGTGATCGGGCAGCGATCGCAACCTACAAATACTCTAGCGCACGCCACCGCCGTCGCAGCCAGCGACATAACAGCACAAGCTGTCAAAGTGTAAACTTTGACAGCAAAAGCGCGCCCAAAATACGATACGAATTCAAACGACTAATCAAATCACACCAAATCCAATGCCAACTCCATGATCCATATCTGGCTCTAAAAAATTGAAAATTTCGCTCTGGCGCAGCAAACCCTCTCGCGCAGCTCAGAATCGCAACATTCGCTCCAAAACCCTTCATAGTAGCCCAGAGTCGCATACATCGCAAAACCCGTAACAATGGCCTATAATAGCAGATACTCCGCTAACGCATAACTGGCCACTACCTACAGGCTGCAGCCAATCAGAGCGTACCAATTGTACCATCTGCGCTTCTCGCTCCATACAACACGTTCCACTCGTGCAAATCACGTTGCATGTAGCCATTTGCAGTAGCCAATCATATTGCAGTATCACGTTGGGTTCGCGGAGACACGCATATGCGCTTTTCTCATGAGGGTGCCCAATAGTGCCCATGCTCTCCTGCAACTTTATAATCCAAGTACTTGGAGCACCCTTGAGAGACTGACAGGCACTCGAACACATCCATGCATCAACAGATGTTTTCAACGAAGGACACCGTGCTGTGAAGCTTGTCTGCGAATGACATCTTCAGAACATTGGAGCTCATCTCGTTCAGGAGATTGCCGAGTCCTAGCACTTTATTCATGACCATCGGACTACCATCCTTCTTCCTCCATAACACAAAATCCAGAGACTTCACTATATCCTCTCACTTCCCTCCTTCCTCACGCAGGTCCTGTAACACAATAAATTGGTGATATACGTCTATAAGTGTTACAGGCAGCACAAGTCTCCCGTCAACGATATCACTCGCATCCAAATCGCCTATAAGTGTAACGGAAATCGAACCGGCGGAGGGAAGCCAACCAAAGTTGCGGCACTTCATCTTCATGGCCTCCTTGTGTGCCAGGTTCACACTGCGGACCGTCTTCTTCGGGATTTCAATCATCTCGATATCCGTCGTCAACCGCTGCTGAACATAGTCGGCGAGGGATATCTTCGGTAGCGGCAGCGTGGTGTCCACGTCATCCGACGGAACTCTATCTCCTTCATGGAACAAATCTCCCTTAGGTTCACCCAGGAAAGCCTTACTAGTCCCAATGACATCCACAACATCTTCATCGGAGTCATCCACGATGTTTACCCTCTCAATTGCTCCTACTGGTTTCTCCACACCTTTAGAACCTCCTCGTTCTCGTCCTCTCGTTGGTGGAGACTAGAGTTTGACGGTTTTAGAGCAATGCTCAGCCGATTCTTTGACCTCCTCAACTTCTTCATTCTCAGGCTGAGAGGTGGACGACTTCCCGGCCCTAGGGTGCGGAGTGGGGTGCGAAGTGGGACTCTGCGGAATCTCAATTGAGGCCATCATCGACGTATCCCAGGCATACAACCCAGCCGAAAACAATTCGGCGAGCTTACTCGGGGGGTTCCTCCGGACCTTAGGAACGGTAAGGGTACTTGGCGTCTAGGTGACTTGAAATATTCGTCCTCCAGATAACCACCAAATACTCACCCTCTAAGGCAGTGTCGCTCAGAAGATGGCCATGCAGCGAACGGCAGAGCCCCTTCCCGATACCACCAGCAGGCCCCACGCCACGTACTTCCGCAGTACCAACTTCAACCCTGTTCTTGTCCTTTCCAAGGCTGATGAACAAAGATACAGAGTCGCCACCTTTTATCTTATGTGGCGCGGGAGTACTCGTCTTCTTTTTCATCGCGCGCAGTGTTCCCCGCTCACAACGCGATGTCAGCCTACGAGGCGTGGAGACCTTCGCCTTTTCTCTTCCTCGCGTAAAAGGCGCCATTTCTGACCACTCCCTGTTCCTCTTCGATCGCGCTGACTCCCGCCCCCTTTTATGGTTCAGAGGCGCCATGTTGGATACAAAGGGTTCAAACAATTCGAAACGCGGATTACGACCGTCCAAAATGCTCGCGAGAACGCATAGTGGACGTACCCTTCTCAATCACGTTCGTTGCCTTCACTTCCTGACCGAACACTGCGCCCGCTCAATATAGGATTGAACTTAAGGGGTTCCGTATTTCACGTTTTAGAAATCAATATCGCTTTATTTAGAAAGTTACATGATCGTCATAACTACTACGTACGTGTAGCTATAGAATAAAGGCACCCAGTTTTGAAGGAAAAAGAATGAATTGCGTCCGTTAAGTTTTCTGCTTGGACAGCGGTCCAGGGTGGTGTGGCGCTTCATCACGGCACTGATGAAGCGCCACACCACCCCGAACCGCTGTCCAAGCGTAGTGGCCCATGAAGTTGGACGACACCTCTGACGGCTGTCAACGCGCTGTGGCGGAAGAAGTTGGACCACACTCCGGACCACTGTCCACCCGAAAAAAAATGTAATTTTTCGGACAACGGTCCGGGGTGAAGTGGCGCTTCATCAGTGCCGTGATGAAGCGCCACTCCACCCCGGACCGCTGTCCACGCGCCGTGGCCGATGAAGCTGGACGACACCTCGGACCGCTTTTGACGACGGTTTTCACTTATGATTGTTTTATGAATATTTAAAGCCGTGCATCTTCTTATAATGACGGGAGGACGTAAGGGCGTCAAATCATATGACTGTCGTCCGGTGAGTTTTTTTAGAAAACAAATAAAAATTGCTTTTCATAAGCACGGAGAACAGTTTAGAACAGAAGTAGTTCGCAGCTTGTTGGTCATGTATAAAACAAAACAAATAATACATCACATCGATATGGCAAAATATGCGCTATATCAGAAACTTTACATCCTATCAAATCGAAGAAGGTAGTTCTACCGACTACCTTTTCTAACTTTATATGATGTAGATTTTCCTGTAGCGCTTAAAGCCGTGACCGATAATGAATACCCCCTTTGCGACAACCACGAGCATTATGTGGTTGTCGGAGAAGAAGAACTCATCACTGGCTGCGACATTCTTCTAGTGACTATATTGGGGACTATTCTTCATCAGTGATTGAAATATCAGTAATGGCAAAACACGATTATATGAGTTGAACAACTCATGTAATCGTAGTCCACCATCACCGGTAGCTCAACCACTTTCGATAGTTCGACCTAACGCAGTCCAATCTAGTCGGTCTAATAAGTAACCACAGTCCAACAGTGATTGAGCTAGCTGTCAGAGCCAAAACCGATTACATGAGTTGAACAACTCAAATAGTCGAACTCGACCATCACGGCCAGCTCAAGCACTTCCGAATGTTCTCAGTAAAGCAAGGATGCAGAAGCGGCATACACTGTGTCCGGCGCCTCTGGCTTGAATACGCAATAGCATGGAAAATAGAAGAGTACGCCAGTTAGTACGATTCACAGAAAACGAACAAAATTGTGGAACGTACCTTGTGTGCCACTACTTCCGCACAACAGAACAAGGACGGAAAAAGCACCCCCCTTATACAGTTTCCGGCGATCTTTTTTTCTTCTGTCACAACCGAGAGGATTACTTGGTTGTGACAGGAGAAGAAGAGATCCCCGGAAACCGTAACAGGGAGGTACAGAGCGTTGTGCTTACCGAGGCAGTTGGCAGGAGAGCGAAGGTGCTTAAGTACACGCGGCGTCACATTACAAACAAGCGCCAGTCGCGAGGAAGGCGCTGTCCAGGTGGAAATTAATTTTGTTTTACTTTTTCTTCCACTGCGCATGGAAAGCGGACCAAACTCGAGTGGCACTTTATCAGAGCCGTGATAGCGCGCCACTGCACCACGGACCGCTGTCTGGAGAGCCGTGAGTTATAACTTCGCCTATACTTCCATTTCTAAAAATTACCGCACCCCCCTCCCATCCCTACCTTCTCTTATAACTGTTTATCACCGCATAGGCCCCACTAACATCTCCAGATTCCCTTCTACTCTTCTACTTTAGAGTTCTGGTACCGTTTTGGCGTCTGCACTCCTCCTTCACATCGCTAATTCCGCAGCCGTCTGCCATCCGCTCCCGTTTACCATCCGCACTCATCTTTCGCTCGCTGCCGTCTCTCGTCAGCTTCCGTCCGTTCGCCCTCGCCGTCCGCTGCCGACGTCAATCATCTGTTTTCTCACCACCGCTCCGGTTCTCTTTCCGTATTAATAATACAGCCCCCCGTTATTGTTTAAAATGGCTGCCGCAACCCCATCCAGGTCTAAGTCACCGTCATCGGCACCTCCGACATCCGACATGAAGGTTGGGAAAATGTTCGGTTCTGGGGATGAGATTCTCACCGCGTGTCTCGCCATCCGCGATCCCTATGCGTCGACAATGCGAGAGGAAGACGAATCTAGGAAAGTGGGACACAGGGAATTAGTTCAATATATCATCAAGAATCGCATTGTCCTAGACGTTGCCAAGAAGTGCTTCTCTATCCTTCTCGGACCCACTCACCCGTCATACAGCGAAGATGAGGTCAAGGCTGTGTGCAGGAAGGGTTCGTAACGTCATCTTTATCTGTCGATGAAGTTGCTTGACGTCATGGACGGAGATAGAGACAGGCGTGTGAGGGATTTTTGGAATGCTTATACCCGAGAGGGTTTTCAAGGAATACCGAAGAATGTGACGTTAACCGAATTCTTCAAGTCCATGAGTATAGCTCCCAGGCGTGTGGGCCGGATAGTTCCCCCTTTCGGTACGAGCATCGCCACACATTTCCAGAGAGTTCTCTTACTTTCCCTTATTCAAAAAGTATCTATGGAAAAGCGCCTTCGGTGCCATAAGAGGCGTAAGAGGGAGAAGAGATATTCCACCCGTTTTGGAAATGTGCAAATATCGCAGAATTTCCAAGCTCAGCGTGCGGGTTTTGGTGTGCAGCTGGTAACAAAGGCCTGGGATTTTTTCTCCCAATTTTTGGGATTCCCTAGCGCGGAGGTCATGGTTTTCCCTTTCCTACTGCTCTTGTACGACGACATAAAGTTTAAACCCATTGAAACGCGTTTCGAGGGGTTCCTGCAGAAGGCCAACGACCATCGCTTGCTACCAAGCAACACGCAAACTCTTCGGGAAGACGAAGTCCAACCGTGGGCATGGAATCCTCCGGAGGACATTGATGTGGCCCTCTGAACGCTTGCGAAGGAGTTCTTTTCTGACCTGAACAAGATTGTTGTGAACGAGCAGTTGTACACAATATCAGAACCTGGAAGATGGCCCGTTCTAAAGACGTATCACAGGGACCCGTCAAGAGCGTTTGCTCAGAGATTTGATTGTTTCTCTAAATCGCTTATGTCCTCCATTTTGGAGACAATAAGTCCTTTAAAATCAAAGAAACACTCAGGGTCCCTGATATACCTCTCACGCCGATATCGAAACCGGAGCCTGCAATCGAAATTCATGACGATGACGATGAGCAGTTGGAAAGGGGGAATCCTTCGGTGGGGAAACAAGGAGGGGATGGAGATGATGGAAGTGGAATGGATGTAGTAGGGGAGAGTGGGAATGAAGATGGTGGTGAACAGTGGTCCGGCGCTGACATACAGCCTCCTCCTGTCATTTTCTCGTTGGACGATAGAATGGCATTCCAACGTCGTGAAGTGGAGATGGAGAAATACTTTCGAATGTATATTTGCGGGTTCTAGGATATGGTGGAAACGGACGAGACTCTGCGAAAAAACGGAGTCTCTCCATTGGAGAAAGTGCAACTGGTTTTTATGAACCTACAATACACCATAAGGGCCAATAAGAACCGGGAGAACAGTTGGTACGATATGCTGAGCGCTGGGCATATGAAGAAGGCGGCGAAGCTTATATCAAGGCTGAGACGTCCAGGGGGTCATTTCGTTATCTTCTGTGCATTGGAACAGGTGAACCAGTGGACGAGGGTGCTTTCCCTTATTGAAGCAAAGGACGAGCAAGGGTTTCCGAGGCGATCGTTTCTTGTGGACCAGGTCCCAATTCATTTTATACGGTCGCAAGGCAACCCCATGCGAAACCCGGGACGCAGGTCCTGCTCCTTGTTCCCTGCCATGGAGTATGCGATACATGGTGTTTGAAGTGGCCTCGCTTATGCACAGCAGCATGCGATGGTGAACTATGAGAACTTGCACTACGTGCAGTCGAGGTATCCAGGGTACCACAGTGTTATTGACCAGGTACCGCCCATGTCCAATGAGGAGACTCTTTAATGGAGAAAAAGAAGGAGGGTGGGGGCTACATGTTGCAAAAGATGAGGTCGGAACAAAAATTTCGCGCGTTGTTGAAGGAGCTGATCAGCATATTTTCGCAGCCAGATGATACAGTGGTGGACTTGTTGTCCGGAACTTTTTTGACTGTGAAGGCAGGCATGGAGTTACAACGTCATCGGAATTTCATTGGTTGTGAGCTCGACCCTGACTGTTTTGCGCATGCTAGGCACGCGGCCATTGTTCAGTTCGCGATGTGCATGCGCGATAATGAGACGGACATTCAAATTACGCAGGAGGTCCGAAACTCTGTGAATCGCGTGATGGATTTATTTCCCAATTGGAACGCTCGTCCTTCACGATCATGCAAGGCCCCATCCGGCTTCCCACAGTATCGGAAGTTCCCACCGTATATTGCAGACTTCCTGGCATCGATGTGGCAGAAGGAGGGAATGGCCGTGATCCGCAGGCGCAAAGCGCTGCATGAGTGGCCGAAAACGTTGCAAGGGAAGATGGGTCTCCTGGATTGGAACGCGATTTTGGCACTGGAGGCCACTATGTGTGGTTGTCGCATTGGAGAGTCTTCGATTCGTCACCATGATGCAGGAGTGGGAGTGTTTACCACGCGCCGTTTCATGAAGAACGAAGAGATATGTTTCTCTTACGGAACTCTAGTGTACCATGACTTAACGAAGAGGAAAGAGGTACACAAGAAGTATGGGGAAGGGTTGCTGGGAGCCACCGCCGCACGTTTTCGAACTTATGCGATGGAGGTTAGCCTGCGAGGCGAGGTATTGCGGAAACTCCCGGAAAGGAGACGAGAAGTACCTACAATCCCTGTATGGATTGTTCCCGCTCCATTTTCATTGGGTGGAACAATTAACGACCCAAAATAAATGGAAGGGGATAAAGATAGGGATACAGTGGAGGATGGCTTGAAGCAGTGACGGACTGCCAATGTAGCGGTGAGTCGAACCCCAGGAACTGGGCGAACTCCACTTCAATTAAGAGAATACCGAATGCTTGCCGTCCGGTCACTTAGGGTTGTAGAAGTGGGAGAAGAATTGTTTGCAGATTATGGAATGGAGTACACATGAGGTAAGTCTTCGAATCCTATAGTAGTCGACTAGATCTCAATTGATTTATGACTTATAGAACCGAAAGGTGTACCGTAGTATGTGTAAAATCGAATTGTGTACATTTTATTACGCTTTCTCTCCAACTCTCGTGTTCCACAGGGGAGGACGAGAACTCCCCCAAGTGAGTGGCTGTCGTCACTTTTATCATCCAGTGACGTAAACAAAATGGGGATAGGATTCGGGGGAGTAGGTTGACGTTCAAGTACGTAGAATAGAAGATACGGAGTACATGTGATATCATGTGAAAGTGTAACAGTTTTGGGCAGTGAGGTTTCGTACAGGAAGGGAAATTTCGGTGCCAATTTTCGGAAAGTGATTCCGCAAAGTACTAAAACGGTGCGATATTTCTACCACACGTCGAGTGGAGGTGTGCGTTTCACGGGGGACCTGCGATCACGTCGAGTGGCAAACATGTCTTGCGGCGAGCGGCGACAACATCTAGAGCGCACCGCCGGGCGCATCGTCGTCGTCCGATTCCATATGGGGAAACGTAAAACGAGAAGTGCGAAAGCGAATGCGAATGCGGAGGATGGAAGCGGGCGCGCGTCAAAAGAGCGAACGCGTGCAGAGGTGGTAGTTCGGGGTCGCGAGGATGGCTTGGGTAGTACTACGCGTGCGCCTCGAAGCGGCGATGTAAAAAAAGGCGAGGGCGGTATTGGGCGTAGTGCGCGGGCTTCTCGGAGCGGATTACGTTGGAAAGGTAGGAAAAAGACGGAGAGACGTGATCGAGGCCGACCTTTGGAGCGAACCGAGCGAACCGAGCGAACCGAGCAAACCGAGCGCACCGAGCAAACGGAGCGAACCGAGCGAACAGTAAGTGCTTTGGTAACGCAAGCTACTCCGCTTCCACATGAGATGGAAAATGAAGGAGGGGAAAGCAGGGAAGGGATGGGAGGAAGGCAGGGGGATGATGCGCGGGGCGATAGGGATAGAGGTGGGCGGCGAAGAGGCGATGACTCCACGCAAGTTGTAGAAGAAGGCGAGTGTGGAGATGTCATAGAGAAGGGGAGGGAGTGACGCAGTGAGGGGTAGGGAAGGGCGATATCGAGACGTACTATTGGGATAGTTATCGGTGGTATTCGAGGGAAGGAAGGAGAGAGAGTGGCTGGGGTTGGCGTTTGGGAGGGGAGGGGTCGCGAAAGAGAAGTAGGAGGATGCGTTCAGAAGGCGAGAAACGAGAGCATGGAGGTTGTGGTTTATGTTAGGATGAATCGAATGGTGGGCAGAGAAAGAACTGGTGGACCGCGACATACTGCGATGCGGGAGGAAGAGTTAGTGGGGGATATGAGGCATATGAGGGAGCATGGAAACGCAGAGGACAGTGGGAGGCGAATTGGGCGTGTAGGCGATGGAATGGGGAGCCACGCCAATGTGGAGAGGATGGAATGGCTCCGAGACAACTTGCCCGGGAGAGTTGTAGGACGTAGCAGTGGTGAATCAGTGGTTGAAAATGTGAGAGACAATATTCCAGTGGATGGGAGGGTATTCGAAGGAGAAGATGTCGTTGTCGGAAACAGGCATAGAACTGGAGGGAACTTGGTGAAAACCGCGGTACGAACGCCTGAAAGAATACGTCTGAGGCATAATGCCGTTCGGATTGAGGAAGATGTGCATGAAGCAGGAGTCGACGATTCTGGGGATCGTGGAGAGAGGAACGGAGCAAGAGAAATGGGAACTACAGGAATAGCAGAAGAAGATGAAAAGAACTTACGCGTGTTGCCAAGGTCTGCACTGGTTGAGAGGGGGAATTCGTTGAAAGGGAAGCTGGGAAATATGAAGGAGGATCACTATACCATGATTGTGAGTTTGAAGCTCACGCAGAAAGAATTGGAACGGGTGTGGGAGGAGCTGAAGCAGCAAAATGTGTTGATTGAAAGTTTAAGGGAGGCTGTGAAGGGTAGGGAGCGAAGGGGATGTGGGAAGGAAGTGAAGGGGCGTCAAAAACATGATATAGAGGTGCCAGAATGTTTTAACGGATTTTCAAGGGATTTATATGATAAGATTCTCCACTATGCGAAGTTAGAGGCGTCAGAACTCTGTTTTGACACGGAGAGCGTTGGTAGGAGCTGAAAGAACAGGAGAAGACGGTGAGAGAAAGTAGGGAGAGCAGCATATTTGTCGTTGGGGAGAAAGAGATGGTACCTTGGTGCCCGTATCAAGTGGAATATGAGATGAGGGCGTATACGCCATCAACGGAGGGAGGAAGTGGTGTGCTGTTGAAGTATGTGGTGGAGACGGAAATAATTGGAGATATTTGGGAGACGATACGAGAAGCCGGAAGGAAACAGGAGTGTGTGGATAATGTGATTGTGGACAAATGTCTGAGGCAGCGGATGAAGCAGACATTAAGCGATGTGATTGGGGTGCGGAAGCGGGCGGCTCGCGACAAGTTATTCTCCATCCTTGGAGATGATTTGATTTCGAAACGTGCGAAACCTACTGAGGGGACTGAGCTATGGGAAGAGCTTAAGCAGCAGATGGGGGAGGCGCGCAAGAAGCTGATGGGAATGCAGGAAGGCAGGGGGAATGAGTTGTGTGCGTGGAGGACGAGCAGGTTCGAAGACCTTGCGTATTCCGGGTCTCATGCGGTTGGGCCACCATGGGAGGTTGATGATGAAGATATGTACTTCAAGAATGAGATGGCGGTGGCAGGGTTAGAGGAGTATATGGGATACGCAGTGGAGAGGCGAAATAACGGTGAATGGCAGTACGTGGATAGGACAGTGATGCACCTTGCGAGACTTCACGCCTGGATTGTCTCTGTGGGGAAAACTATGAACAAGGTTGTGGGACGTGGAGGGCAAAGACAGCTTTTGTTCTCTACTTTGTAGGGGAATTATCTACCTGGGGCTTTTGAAGAAATACTGCGGGTAGCCTGGCAATCGCTACAGGAGGAGCATGCCGAGGAGTTTGAGAACGATGGGTTTGTGGATGGAGATCCGAGGTGTGTGTCGGGAAACTCTGGGAGAACTGCGATAGTTGGGCTGTGGGTGCCATCGAGGGAGAAGATATACCTAGCTGTGAGGGAGGACTATTTTATGGCAAAACGTTTTTAAACTAACACGGAGACTAGGTGCAGTTCTTGATTGTTATATAGCGGCCTGTCGACCGGAGGACGCAAGTCTCGGGCGGTTGGTGGCACACCGCGCGGAACGCAGGGAAGGGACAGGGATTGATGGTACGGAAGAGGCGGACTACTAAGGGTAGGGTGAGGTGCAGTGACGGGGGAAGGGGTGGAGGTATGTGTGGGATGGGGAAGAGATGCTTCTTCTTTCTCATATCATGCGTATCTTCACTCCTTCCAATTGAGAGGAAGCGGGTTGAAATTTTTATGAAGCTCAAGCTAACAGGGAATAGAGGCTACGTGTTGGATGGTAAATAGAGCTTGGCTGTGGGGTCTCGATAGAGCCGATTGAGATAGAATCGGTAAAAGCGCCAGTGTAGACGAAAATTGAAGGGAGGAGCGGGGTAGTTCTGGCGGAGAACATGAACGGAGCCGAGAATGGAGGAAGAGGGAATGAGTCCATACCAAGTGGAAACGTTATCGGAAGTGGAGTGGATAGAGATGGGAACTGGGTGGATGGTGTGGTTATGTTCGTCGTCTGTTGCCCATCGGAGGCAAACGCAGTTGAGGGTGAGATCGACGTCGTCGCTGGGTGGGACGAGTTCCATGAACTGGACGAAGACGAACTCCTTGGGAGAAGAAGTTGAAGAAGGAAGGGCGAGACGAAGAAGGGAGATGAGTTTGCAGACGCAAACGATGGATGTGGAGGGAGGTGGAGCTGGCGACGAGAATGTGGGAGAACTTTGGGGACTTGGATGGACCGAAGGAGGGGGTGGCAAAAATTCGTTGGATGAGAGGGACTGGAGGATCCTGGGGCGCGAGCTCGTGCAGCTCTTAAATGTAGTTGTCGAGTATTGGCATGTAACCGCCGACGACGTAAGCGGAGTTGACTATGGTGAGTCGAGCCTGACGGAGGGCAGGGGAGTTGGCAGTGAGTTGTAGGACTTCGAGAGAGAGGGTGACGAAGGATGGGAGGGCGTCTCTTCCAAATTGTGCAAGAATGGATAGAGTATCGGGGCGGAAGAGGTCTCGAAGAGATTTTTGAGGGAGGTGAGGATTGGAGCGAATGAATTTGTGGGCAGCGATTAGGTCAGCGAAGGAGGTGTGTTTGCCATCACAGACGAAAACGGGTTCTCAAGATTGGAGGGTGGAAGCGAGGCCAGGGGAGGAGGAGGTTATGGAAGGGTTTGTGGAGACCGGATTCCAGTTCTTGATGGCGTTGGAGCGGTGGATAGCACGAATGGTTTCTTGATGTGCGGTGGACCTGAGCTTTGAGGTTTTGGAGTAGTGGGACCTGAAGAGGGTGTGGATGTTCTCGAATATGCCGGCATCATTGAATTGGAGGCCTCCGAAGCGGCGAATGTCCTCGAAATTGTGGTCGAGGAGGTGGAACTTGAGGGTGCCGAGGCTGGAAGTGTGGTGGGGACCAAGGACGAGTACGGCTGTGCGCTTGAAGGAGCGGATTTGGTTGTGGAGGTCGGTGAGGCGGGCGTCGGTCCATTCGGTGAAGGTGTTGTATCGCATGGAGGCGAGGAGGAGGTCTGAGTACTTGGAGAAGACGGAAGTGATGGGAGCAGAATCGACTTCGTCACAGCATCGGTCGAAGAAGGCGCCGATGAAGGGGAAGGCCATGTTGAGTGCGCGGTAGTCTTTTGCTTCGAGCATACCACGCAAGCCGTCGGTAGTGAAGAAATCGTTGAGAGTTTGACCGTTGTCCGAAGTAGAGAAGTCGATGTGGAGTCCGTTGGCGGGGGAGTGCTTTTCGATGGCGGAGAGGATGGTGTTTGAATGTTTGAGGATGGAAGTGCGGACGGAGTTGAAGGGGCTACGGGACTTGGAGGAACGGGGGGTGGTGAAGAGTGCTTCTGAGCGGAGTCTCTCGATGGCAGAGAGCTTGATGAGCTTGGAGACCCCGAGGTGGAAGTTGTGGAGTGGTTCAAAGGTGAATATGTTGTAAGGAGAGAGGAGTGGGATGATGTTGAGAAGAGGGTATGATTCGAAGAGGGAGGAGTACTTTGTGAGGGAGAGGGAGTGGAGGGCTTCAAGGGCTTTTTCTTTTGTGTTGCGGGAGATTCTGGGCCTACGAGCAAGGAGAGCGTCTTGTGATTGTTGGAGAAGAGTGGGTTGTGATTTGCGTGCGGCGAGGGTCTGGTGCTGAGTTCGGGGGGAAGGGGATTGAATTTGTAGCGGGAGGTCTGTGCGGGAGACGGTGCATCTATGACAAGGGTGTTGGGGGCGGGTTCCGTTGGAGATGGCGAGGATGTCTTTTGCTTCGGGTATGTCGACGCAGTAGCTGGAGATGATTGAGTGAGAGTGGCGGAGAACGCCATGGGCGTCATGGAAGGGGACGTCTTTGAGACCGGAGGAGAGGAGGGGGCCGAGGAGGTTGAAAATGGCGACCTGAATGAGTTCCGTTTTGTTGTGGCGGGGGATGTGAGAGGAGGTTTGAGGGATAGAGTCGTGGTCTTGGGAGGGGTTGGTTGGGAGGAAGGAGGTTGGCAAGTATCCGAGAAGGGTGAGGTGTTCGGTGATGCATTTGCGACGGAAGGCATTGGAGAAGTTGAGAAGGGTGATGTGAAGGGTGTAAGAGGTGATGGAAGAGAATTTGAGGGAGGTGGAGGACTTGTCGGAGTAGATTTGGACCAAGCCGATGAAGGAGTCGATACCGGTGGAGTCGGGGGTGTGCCAGATGCAGTAGTCGTTGGAGGAGTGCATTATTGCGGCTTTGAGGGCGGGGAATGCTTCTTTTCCGAGGGTGGAGGCCATGGGGTGGGCGAAAGCGGGAGAGCCGGAAGGTGTTGTGTGGAAGACGGGGTGGAAGAAGGTGTTGTGGAAGTGTGCGAGGGCGAGTTGTTGTTTGAGGACCTGGATGGGGTCCGTTCAGAAGATGGTGGTGGAAAAGAGCTGCTGTGGGTCGGAGAGGGTGGTGGGAGCGAAGCAGATGTTGCTGACTCGGTGTTGGAAGGGGTCTGTTTGAAGTTTGAGACACTGGGTGGCGGAGGAGACGGCGTTGTGGAAGGCGGATTTGGAGAAGGCGGGGTCGTGGAGGAGGGAGATGAATTCGTCAGCCTTTCAGAGGCCGAGGGAGGAGGCGATGGAAGAAAGGTAGAGGACCATGCGTTCGAGGTGGGGGTTGTTGAGGAGGGGGAAAGAAGGTGGAGAAGGGAGAGGAGGGGAGGGGGAGATGGAGCAGACGGGGGTGGTGGCAATGTGGTAGGCGTCCTGGGTGTGGAGGGAGAGGGAGAGTTGCTGGTGGTGGTAGGAGTCGTCGTCTGCAATGGGGACGTTGTCGGAAGGGCGGTTTGTCGGAGGGGTATTTGTATGGAGGTGGGGGGTAGACTTGTGACGCTTGATGCGTGGGGGTAAGTAGGGAAGGCCTCCGCCTGGGGAGAGGAAACGCTTGTTAAGGTTGAGGCGATTGGGGCATATCCTCTGGTGCCTTTGGATGGCGAAGATGGTGCGGGCGAAGAAGGAGCAGCCTTCAAAGCAGCATTTGGGCATGACAGGGAAGGTTAGGGGGTGTTGGAGAGGATATTAGAGGTACGTAGCGGGGAGCGTAATATGGCGCACGGACGGTCGGACAGAGTGATGGGGGTGATTGCACGTGATTCGAAGGCGCCTGATGTGAAAATTGTTGACTAGTGAACCGATCTCCACAAACTGAAAAGGTATTCGATCTATTTGTATACTTCTATTCCTATTCGATAAACAGCTATTTAAGTTTCTATCTAAGTGTCTATCTTGCTTTTCGCCCCCATATACATGAACGTAGGTGGCACTAACACACTTACATTGCGCTGCGAAACTACCATAAACGAAAGAAGTATGCTAGTTTCCCTTCCATCCAAACTAGCAAAGATGGAAACAATTTGGAATAATTATTTCGAAAAAAATTAGCACAAGTGGAAAGGTGGAAATATTTTCGGAAATTAGGACTTCCAAATTTGGATAAATTCACCGGTTTTTCGTTCTTTTTAATTCGGTCATTTTTGACCGCCAAACTAGCATTCCGATAACACCGACGAGGATCACGAGAACACCGAACGGTTAGCGTAGGGGTCACCCCTAACCGTGAATTGGCAGGCCCGTCGATACCATAACGGGAAACCTTAGAGGAGGAACAAGAAGAATCAGAAGTATCCAATGTGGTTTGTCCGATGAAGTACAATAACTCTAAAGTTAATGCTTCAATAAGTTTTCTCAGTTACCTACAGGTTCTTGTTGCGTGTGTAATTGATACCTGTGCTAGTCCGAATGTTCTAAACGCTCGCATCATACCCGATACGGTTTTGAGGAACATTCGGTCTGCCCCGACTACGAACCCATTTGTGTACGCTATAACGAGCGCCCACTGCACCTTAGAAAAATGTTGCCTACTGTGGTTCAACTTGGAGCCTTGATGGTGAAGCTCAATTTCTTTGTGGTGGATCGTCTGGTGACAGACTGTACCCTAGGGACCAACTTTATTGACAAACACGTCAAGGCAATTTTGCCAGGGTCTCGAACGGTCGCTCTCCGTCACAGTGGTCGTATTACTATACTAGGTAATACGCAAACCAAAAATCGTTGGCGTCAGAAGCCGAGGTCCAAAATCCCACCCAAAACGGTCTCGAACAAGATATGGCTCACCAAATTAGTTTCAGTCCCGGTTATGACCCTAATGGTAGTGATTGTTTCATGCGCAACACCAGGATTGGTAATGCTACAGAACCATCCTAGGTTAGCAGAGAGACATCTCGCCTTGATGGAAAACTGGATCATTGACAACAACCCTAACCAAACCTTCAAGGTCTACTTGAGTAAGTTTAGCAATCATACTGTTAAGGTACCCAAGAATACCACTATTGGGATTGCATTACCGGCACCACAAGTGGTTTTCACGGTTTCACCTAATGGGCTCGGCGAGGTCGCCACCTCTAAGGAAGGGGGAGTAAAAGATGCGCCATATCCTGCATATGCGCCCCCGTTATCGACAAATACCAAGATGGAACAAAAGATCGCCGATACCTTTAAGTTTGGAGATCAGGAAAAGACTATGGAACTGGACCCAGTGCGGAATTGGAGAAAAGAAGTCCAGAGCGGTGAGGAGAACCAGGCTCTCCGAGACCGGATCCTCAGTCTCTTAGAAGAATTTGAACCCATGTAGTCGGGTCGGTTAGGCCAAATTGAGGCTATAGAGCACCGTATTCATATGATGCCTGGCTGGACACCCATTTACCAGCAGCCTTACCGAGCAGGTCCAAAAGCCCGTGAGGTTGAGCCCAATGCGGTCGAGAGAATGCTCCGTGAAAATGTCATAGAACCAGCAAATGCAGACTGGGCCAGCCCTGTGGTTCTGGTCACAAAGAAGAATTATACCCGTACGCGGTTCTGTGTGGACTATAGAAGACTGAATAGTATGACCATCAGGGATTCGTTGGGCAACGCCAAGATCTTTACTACGCTCGATGCGAATTGTAGTTATTGGCAGGTACCTATCAGGGAGGAAGATAAGGACAAAGCTACGTTTACTTGCCACGCTGGGTTATTCCGCTCTACTCGTATGCCTTTTGGGTTACGAAATGCGCCAGCTACCTTTCAGAGGGCGTTAGATATAATCCTTTCAAAGGTTAAGTAGAGAACCGCTCTGGTGTACATCGATGATGGAATCATATATTACCGAATGGTAGAGGAACACTTCAACAATGTTAGGGAATTTCTAAACCTTTCGAGAGAATCTGGAGTAACACTGAAGCTCCGCAAGTGCGGATTCTTCACCAAAGAGGTAGATTACCTTGGTCATATCATCAGCCCTGGAAGGTTAGAAGTGACGCCGCGGAATATCCGGGCCGTGCAGGAGGCGAAGCCACCCACTTCCCAAACGGAAATCCGATCCGTTATAGGTTTTTGCAATGTGTACCGCCGGTTTATCAAGAGATTTACCAAGATAGCGGCTCCCCTCAACAGGAAGCTGCTGAAAGGCCAACCTACAAGGTCTGAATGGCTTACCAATGAGGAGATGGATGCGTTCAAGGCGCTGAAACATGCGCTCTGGACACCTCCCATCTTAGCACTACCCAAAGCTGGTTTGCAATACAAATTGTCGGTGTTCTCGGTATGCTAGTTTAGTATGCTAGATCGCTATTTGTGAAAATAAAAGTCCGAAAAAAACTAGAATTTTTGCAGTTTGCGCTAGTTGGCAAGGGAATTTTTTTTTTGGATATTACGTTTCCGTTCAGTGCAGGTCAAACTTCACCTTTTGGAGTTGAAGGGTAGTTTACAGTTCTTCTGCCATCGCTCGTAACTTTACATTCCCCATACTGGTCAAAAACGCTCTAAAAAATTACGAACCCACCACTAACCCTCCCTCATTCCAACCCTGCGTTCGGATCCAGAGTCTCAGTTTCCCTAAATTTAAAGTTGAAGAACTCCAAAGGAACACTGTCTCCATTCTTGTACACCCTCCTAGCCCCAAACTGGCTTCCAACTCCTCCCAGCCTCTTCTTTGCTTTTGCATTTGCTGGTTCTACGACACCTTCATGGAGCATTCGCTCGACCTCATTGACCTCAACTTGACGGGCTTTTGGACTTGCTCGGTGAGGCTGCTGGTAAATGGGTTTCCGGCCAGGCACCGTATCAATACGGTGCTCTGTAGCCTAAATTGGCCTAATCGGCCCGACCACATGGGTTCAAATTCTTCTAAGACACTGAGGATCCGGTCTCGGAGAGCCTGGTGCTCCTCACCGATCTGGACTTCCTTTCTCAAATTTCGCACTGGGTCCAGTTCCATAGTCTTTTCCTGATCTCCAACCTTTAAGATATCTGCGATCTTCTGTTGCATTTTGGTATTTGTCGATAACGGGGGCTCATATGCAGGATATGGCGCATCTATTACTCCCCCTTCCTTAGAGGTGGCGACCTCGCTTAGCCCATTAGGTGAGACCGTGAAAACCACTTGTGGTGCCGGTAATGCAATCCCAATAGTGATATTCTTGGGTACCTTAACAGTATGATTGCTAAACTTACTCAAGTACACCTTGAAGGTTTGGTTAGGGTTGTTGTCAATGATCCCGTTTGTCATCAAGGCGAGATGTCTCTCTGCTAACCTAGGATGGTTCTGTAGCATTACCAATCCTGGTGTTGCGCATGAGACATTCACTACCATTACGGTCATAACCGGGACTGAAACCAATTTGGTGAGCCGTATCTTGTTAGAGACCGTTTCGGTGGGTATACTGGACCTCGGCTCCTGACGCCAACCATTTTTGATTTGCGTATTACCCAATATAGCGATACGACTACCCTGGCGGAGGGCGACCGTTCGGGACCCTGACAAAATTGCCTTGACATGTTTGTCAATAAAGTTGGTCCCGAGAATACAGTCTGTCGCCAGAAGATCTACCACAAAGAAATTGAGCTTCACCTTCAAGGTTCTAAGTTGCACCACAGTAGTCAACATTCCTCGAAGGTGCAGTGGGCGCTCATTAGCGTCCACCAATGGGTTGATAGTCGGGGCAGGCCGAATGTTCCTGAAGACCGCATCGGGTGTGACGCGAGCGTTTTGAACATTCGCCTGGCGCCGGTATCAAGTACACACGCAACGGGAACCTGTAAATAATTGAGGAAGTTTATTGAATCATTAACTTTATAGTTACTGTACTTCATCAGACAAAACACATTGGGTACATCTAGTTCTTCTTTTTCTTCCTTTACGGTTTCCCGTTCCAATATCGACGGGCCTGCCACTTCACGGTTAGGGGTGACCCCTACGCTAACCGTTCGGTGTTCTCGTGATCCTCGTCGGTGTTATCGGAATGCTAGTTTGGCGGTTAGAAATGACCGAATTAAAAAGAACGAAAAACCGGTGAATTTATCCAAATTTGGAAGTCCTAATTTCCGAAAATATTTCCACCTTTCCACTTGTGCTAATTTTTTTCGAAATAATTATTCCAAATTGTTTCCATCTTTGCTAGTTTGGATGGAAGGGAAACTAGCATACTTCTTTCGTTTATGGTAGTTTCGCAGCGCAATGTAAGTGTGTTAGTGCCACCTACGTTCATATATATGGGGGCGAAAAGCGAGATTGACACTTAGATAGAAACTTAAATAGCTGTTTATCGAATAGGAATAGAAGTATACAAATAGATCGAATACATTTTCAGTTTGTGGAGATCGGTTCACTAGTCAACAATTTTCACATCAGGCGCCTTCGAATCACGTGCAATCACCCCCATCACTCTGTCCGACCGTCCGTGCGCCATATTACGCTCCCCGCTACGTACCTCTAATATCCTCTCCAACACCCCCTAACCTTCCCTGTCATGCCCAACTGCTGCTTTGAAGGCTGCTCCTTCTTTGCCCGCACCATCTTCGCCATCCAAAGGCACCAGAGGATATGCCCCAATCGCCTCAACCTTAACAAGCGTTTCCTCTCCCCAGGCGGAGGCCTTCCCTACTTACCCCCACGCATCAAGCGTCACAAGTCTACCCCCCACCTCCATACAAATACCCCTCCGACAAACCGCCCTTCCGACAACGTCCCCATTGCAGACGACGACTCCTACCACCACCAGCAACTCTCCCTCTCCCTCCACACCCAGGACGCCTACCACATTGCCACCACCCCCGTCTGCTCTATCTCCCCCTCCCCTCCTCTCCCTTCTCCACCTTCTTTCCCCCTCCTCAACAACCCCCACCTCGAACGCATGGTCCTCTACCTTTCTTCCATCGCCTTCTCCCTCGGCCTCTGAAAGGCTGACGAATTCATCTCCCTCCTCCACGACCCCGCCTTCTCCAAATCCGCCTTCCACAACGCCGTCTCCTCCGCCACCCAGTGTCTCAAACTTCAAACAGACCCCTTCCAAACACCGAGTCAGCAACATCTGCTTCGCTCCCACCACCCTCTCCGACCCACAGCAGCTCTTTTCCACCACCATCTTCTGAACGGACCCCATCCAGGTCCTCAAACAACAACTCGCCCTCGCACACTTCCACAACACCTTCTTCCACCCCGTCTTCCACACAACACCTTCCGGCTCTCCCGCTTTCGCCCACCCCATGGCCTCCACCCTCGGAAAAGAAGCATTCCCCGCCCTCAAAGCCGCAATAATGCACTCCTCCAACGACTACTGCATCTGGCACACCCCCGACTCCACCGGTATCGACTCCTTCATCGGCTTGGTCCAAATCTACTCCGACAAGTCCTCCACCTCCCTCAAATTCTCTTCCATCACCTCTTACACCCTTCACATCACCCTTCTCAACTTCTCCAATGCCTTCCGTCGCAAATGCATCACCGAACACCTCACCCTTCTCGGATACTTGCCAACCTCCTTCCTCCCAACCAACCCCTCCCAAGACCACGACTCTATCCCTCAAACCTCCTCTCACATCCCCCGCCACAACAAAACGGAACTCATTCAGGTCGCCATTTTCAACCTCCTCGGCCCCCTCCTCTCCTCCGGTCTCAAAGACGTCCCCTTCCATGACGCCCATGGCGTTCTCCGCCACTCTCACTCAATCATCTCCAGCTACTGCGTCGACATACCCGAAGCAAAAGACATCCTCGCCATCTCCAACGGAACCCGCCCCCCAACACCCTTGTCATAGATGCACCCGTCTCCCGCACAGACCTCCCGCTACAAATTCAATCCCCTTCCCCCCGAACTCAGCACCAGACCCTCGCCGCACGCAAATCACAACCCACTCTTCTCCAACAATCACAAGACGCTCTCCTTGCTCGTAGGCCCCAGAATCTCCCGCAACACAAAAGAAAAAGCCCTTGAAGCCCTCCACTCCCTCTCCCTCACAAAGTTCTCCTCCCTCTTCGAATCATACCCTCTTCTCAACATCATCCCACTCCTCTCTCCTTACAACATATTCACCTTCGAACCACTCCACAACTTTCACCTCGGCGTCTCCAAGCTCATCAAGCTCTCTGCCATCGAGAGACTCCGCTCAGAAGCACTCTTCACCACCCCCCCGTTCCTCCAAGTCCCGTAGCCCCTTCAACTCCGTCCGCACTTCCATCCTCAAACATTCAAACACCATCCTCTCCGCCATCGAAAAGCACTCCCCCGCCAACGGACTCCACATCGACTTCTCCACTTCGGACAACGGTCAAACTCTCAACGATTTCTTCACTACCGACGGCTTGCGTGGTATGCTCGAAGCAAAAGACTACCGCGCACTCAACATAGCCTTCCCCTTCATCGGCGCCTTCTTCGACCGATGCTGTGACGAAGTCGATTCTGCTCCCATCACTTCCGTCTTCTCCAAGTACTCAGACCTCCTCCTCGCCTCCATGCGATACAACACCTTCACCGAATGGACCGACGCCCGCCTCACCGACCTCCACAACCAAATCCGCTCCTTCAAGCGCACAGCCGTACTCGTCCTTGGTCCCCACCACACTTCCAGCCTCGGCACCCTCAAGTTCCACCTCCTCGACCACAATTTCGAGGACATTCGCCGCTTCGGAGGCCTCCAATTCAATGATGCCGGCATATTCGAGAACATCCACACCCTCTTCAGGTCCCACTACTCCAAAACCTCAAAGCTCAGGTCCACCGCACATCAAGAAACCATTCGTGCCATCCACCGCTCCAACGCCATCAAGAACTGGAATCCGGTCTCCACAAACCCTTCCATAACCTCCTCCTCCCCTGGCCTCGCTTCCCCCCTCCAATCTTGAGAACCCGTTTTCGTCTGTGATGGCAAACACACCTCCTTCGCTGACCTAATCGCTGCCCACAAATTCATTCGCTCCAATCCTCACCTCCCTCAAAAATCTCTTCGAGACCTCTTCCGCCCCGATACTCTATCCATTCTTGCACAATTTGGAAGAGACGCCCTCCCATCCTTCGTCACCCTCTCTCTCGAAGTCCTACAACTCACTGCCAACTCCCCCGCCCTCCGTCAGGCTCGACTCACCATAGTCAACTCCGCTTACGTCGTCGGCGGTTACATGCCAATACTCGACAACTACATTTAAGAGCTGCACGAGCTCGCGCCCCAGGATCCTCCAGTCCCTCTCATCCAACGAATTTTTGCCACCCCCTCCTTCGGTCCATCCAAGTCCCCAAAGTTCTCCCACATTCTCGTCGCCAGCTCCACCTCCCTCCACATCCATCGTTTGCGTCTGCAAACTCATCTCCCTTCTTCGTCTCGCCCTTCCTTCTTCAACTTCTTCTCCCAAGGAGTTCGCCTTCGTCCAGTTCATGGAACTCGTCCCACCCAGCGACGACGTCGATCTCACCCTCAACTGCGTTTGCCTCCGATGGGCAACAGACGACGAACATAACCACACCATCCACCCAGTTCCCATCTCTATCCACTCCACTTCCGATAACGTTTCCACTTGGTATGGACTCATTCCCTCTTCCTCCATTCTCGGCTCCGTTCATGTTCTCCGCCAGAACTACCCCGCTCCTCCCTTCAATTTTCGTCTACACTGGCGCTTTTACCGATTCTATCTCAATCGGCTCTATCGAGACCCCACAGCCAAGCTCTATTTACCATCCAACACGTAGCCTCTATTCCCTGTTAGCTTGAGCTTCATAAAAATTTCAACCCGCTTCCTCTCAATTGGAAGGAGTGAAGATACGCATGATATGAGAAAGAAGAAGCATCTCTTCCCCATCCCCCACATACCTCCACCCCTTCCCCCGTCACTGCACCTCACCCTACCCTTAGTAGTCCGCCTCTTCCGTACCATCAATCCCTGTCCCTTCCCTGCGTTCCGCGCGGTGTGCCACCAACCGCCCGAGACTTGCGTCCTCCGGTCGACAGGCCGCTATATAACAATCAAGAACTGCACCTAGTCTCCGTGTTAGTTTAAAACGTTTTGCCATAAAATAGTCCTCCCTCACAGCTAGGTATATCTTCTCCCTCGATGGCACCCACAGCCCAACTATCGCAGTTCTCCCAGAGTTTCCCGACACACACCTCGGATCTCCATCCACAAACCCATCGTTCTCAAACTCCTCGGCATGCTCCTCCTGTAGCGATTGCCAGGCTACCCGCAGTATTTCTTCAAAAGCCCCAGGTAGATAATTCCCCTACAAAGTAGAGAACAAAAGCTGTCTTTGCCCTCCACGTCCCACAACCTTGTTCATAGTTTTCCCCACAGAGACAATCCAGGCGTGAAGTCTCGCAAGGTGCATCACTGTCCTATCCACGTACTGCCATTCACCGTTATTTCGCCTCTCCACTGCGTATCCCATATACTCCTCTAACCCTGCCACCGCCATCTCATTCTTGAAGTACATATCTTCATCATCAACCTCCCATGGTGGCCCAACCGCATGAGACCCGGAATACGCAAGGTCTTCGAACCTGCTCGTCCTCCACGCACACAACTCATTCCCCCTGCCTTCCTGCATTCCCATCAGCTTCTTGCGCGCCTCCCCCATCTGCTGCTTAAGCTCTTCCCATAGCTCAGTCCCCTCAGTAGGTTTCGCACGTTTCGAAATCAAATCATCTCCAAGGATGGAGAATAACTTGTCGCGAGCCGCCCGCTTCCGCACCCCAATCACATCGCTTAATGTCTGCTTCATCCGCTGCCTCAGACATTTGTCCACAATCACATTATCCACACACTCCTGTTTCCTTCCGGCTTCTCGTATCGTCTCCCAAATATCTCCAATTATTTCCGTCTCCACCACATACTTCAACAGCACACCACTTCCTCCCTCCGTTGATGGCGTATACGCCCTCATCTCATATTCCACTTGATACGGGCACCAAGGTACCATCTCTTTCTCCCCAACGACAAATATGCTGCTCTCCCTACTTTCTCTCACCGTCTTCTCCTGTTCTTCCAGCTCCTACCAACGCTCTCCGTGTCAAAACAGAGTTCTGACGCCTCTAACTTCGCATAGTGGAGAATCTTATCATATAAATCCCTTGAAAATCCGTTAAAACATTCTGGCACCTCTATATCATGTTTTTGACGCCCCTTCACTTCCTTCCCACATCCCCTTCGCTCCCTACCCTTCACAGCCTCCCTTAAACTTTCAATCAACACATTTTGCTGCTTCAGCTCCTCCCACACCCGTTCCAATTCTTTCTGCGTGAGCTTCAAACTCACAATCATGGTATAGTGATCCTCCTTCATATTTCCCAGCTTCCCTTTCAACGAATTCCCCCTCTCAACCAGTGCAGACCTTGGCAACACGCGTAAGTTCTTTTCATCTTCTTCTGCTATTCCTGTAGTTCCCATTTCTCTTGCTCCGTTCCTCTCTCCACGATCCCCAGAATCGTCGACTCCTGCTTCATGCACATCTTCCTCAATCCGAACGGCATTATGCCTCAGACGTATTCTTTCAGGCGTTCGTACCGCGGTTTTCACCAAGTTCCCTCCAGTTCTATGCCTGTTTCCGACAATACGACATCTTCTCCCTTCGAATACCCTCCCATCCACTGGAATATTGTCTCTCACATTTTCAACCACTGATTCACCACTGCTACGTCCTACAACTCTCCCGGGCAAGTTGTCTCGGAGCCATTCCATCCTCTCCACATTGGCGTGGGCTCCCCATTCCATCGCCTACACGCCCAATTCGCCTCCCACTGTCTCGTGCGTTTCCATGCTCCCTCATATGCCTCATATCCCCCACTAACTCTTCCTCCCGCATCGCAGTATGTCGCGGTCCACCAGTTTCTTTCTCTGCCCACCATTCGATTCATCCTAACATAAACCACAACCTCCATGCTCTCGTTTCTCGCCTTCTGAACGCATCCTCCTACTTCTCTTTCGCGACCCCCCTCCCCTCCCAAACGCCAACCCCAGCCACTCTCTCTCCTTTCCTTCCCTCGAATACCACCGATAACTATCCCAATAGTACGTCTCGATATCGCCCTTCCCTACCCCTCACTGCGTCACTCCCTCCCCTTCTCTATGACATCTCCACACTCGCCTTCTTCTACAACTTGCGTGGAGTCATCGCCTCTTCGCCGCCCACCCTCTATCCCTACCGCCCCGCGCATCATCCCCCTGCCTTCCTCCCATCCCTTCCCTGCTTTCCCCTCCTTCATTTTCCATCTCATGTGGAAGCGGAGTAGCTTGCGTTACCAAAGCACTTACTGTTCGCTCGGTTCGCTCCGTTTGCTCGGTGCGCTCGGTTTGCTCGGTTCGCTCGGTTCGCTCGGTTCGCTCCAAAGGTCGGCCTCGATCACGTCTCTCCGTCTTCTTCCTACCTTTCCAACGTAATCCGCTCCGAGAAGCCCGCGCACTACGCCCAATACCGCCCTCGCCTTTTTTTACATCGCCGCTTCGAGGCGCACGCGTAGTACTACCCAAGCCATCCTCGCGACCCCGAACTACCACCTCTGCACGCGTTTGCCCTTTTGACGCGCGCCCGCTTCCATCCTCCGCATTCGCATTCGCTTTCGCACTTCTCGTTTTACGTTTCCCCATATGGAATCGGACGACGACGATGCGCCCGGCGGTGCGCTCTAGATGTTGTCGCCGCTCGCCGCAAGACATGTTTGCCGCTCGACGTGATCGCAGGTCCCCCGTGAAACGCACACCTCCACTCGACGTGTGGTAGAAATATCGCACCGTTTTAGTACTTTGCGGAATCACTTTCCGAAAATTGGCACCGAAATTTCCCTTCCTGTACGAAACCTCACTGCCAAAAACTGTTACACTTTCACATGATGTCACATGTACTCCGTATCTTCTATTCTATGTACTTGAACGTCAACCTACTCCCCCGAATCCTATCCCCATTTTGTTTACGTCACTGGATGATAAAAGTGACGACAGCCACTCACTTGGGGGAGTTCTCGTCCTCCCCTGTGGAACACGAGAGTTAGAGAGAAAGCGTAATAAAATGTATACAATTCGATTCTACACATACTACGGTACACCTTTCGGTTCTATAAGTCATAAATCAATTGAGATCTAGTCGACTACTATAGGATTCGAAGACTTACCTCATGTGTACTCCATTCCATAATCTGCAAACAATTCTTCTCCCACTTCTACAACCCTAAGTGACCGGACGGCAAGCATTCGGTATTCTCTTAATTGAAGTGGAGTTCGCCCAGTTCCTGGGGTTCGACTCACCGCTACATTGGCAGTCCGTCACTGCTTCAAGCCATCCTCCTCTGTATCCCTATCTTTATCCCCTTCCATTTATTTTGGGTCGTTAATTGTTCCACCCAATGAAAATGGAGCGGGAAACAATCCATACAGGGATTGTAGGTACTTCTCGTCTCCTTTCCGGGAGTTTCCGGAATACCTCGCCTCGCAGGCTAACCTCCATCGCATAAGTTCGAAAACGTGCGGCGGTGGCTCCCAGCAACCCTTCCCCATACTTCTTGTGTACCTCTTTCCTCTTCGTTAAGTCATGGTACACTAGAGTTCCGTAGGAGAAACATATCTCTTCGTTCTTCATGAAACGGCGCGTGGTAAACACTCCCACTCCTGCATCATGGTGACGAATCGAAGACTCTCCAATGCGACAACCACACATAGTGGCCTCCAGTGCCAAAATCGCGTTCCAATCCAGGAGACCCATCTTCCCTTGCAACGTTTTCGGCCACTCATGCAGCGCTTTGCGCCTGCGGATCACGGCCATTCCCTCCTTCTGCCACATCGATGCCAGGAAGTCTGCAATATACGGTGGGAACTTCTGATACTGTGGGAAGCCGGATGGGGCCTTGCATGATCGTGAAGGACGAGCGTTCTAATTGGGAAATAAGTCCAACACGCGATTCACAGAGTTTCGGACCTCCTGCGTAATTTGAATGCCCGTCTCATTTTCGCGCATGCACATCGCGAACTGAACAATGGCCGCATGCCTAGCATGCGCAAAACAGTCAGGGTCGAGCTCACAACCAATGAAATTCCGATGACGTTGTAACTCCATGCCTGCCTTCACAGTCAAAAAAGTTCCGGACAACAAGTCCACCACTGTATCATCTGGCTGCGAAAATATGCTGATCTGCTCCTTCAACAACACGCAAAATTTTTGTTCCGACCTCACCTTTTGCAAAATGTAGCCCCCACCCTCCTTTTTTTTCCATTGAAGAGTCTCCCCATTGGACATGGGCGGTACCTGGTCAATAACACTGTGGTACCCTGGATACCTCGACTGCACGTAGTGGAAGCTCTCATAGTTCACCATCGCATGCTGCTGTGCATAAGCGAGGCCACTTCAAACACCATGTATCGCATACTCCATGGCAGGGAACAAGGAGCAGAACCTGCGTCCCGGGTTTCGCATGGGGTTGCCTTGCGACCGTATAAAATGAATTGGGACCTGGTCCACAACAAACGATCGCCTCGGAAACCCTTGCTCGTCCTTTGCTCCAATAAGGGAAAGCACCCTCGTCCACTGGTTCACCTGTTCCAATGCACAGAAGATAACGAAATGACCCCCTGGACGTAGCAGCCTTGATATAAGCTTCGCCGCCTTCTTCATATGCCCAGCGCTCAGCATATCGTACCAACTGTTCTCCCGGTTCTTATTGGCCCTTATGTTGTATGCTGGGTTCATAAGAACCAGTTGAACTTTCCCCAATGAAGAGACTCCGTTGTTTCGCAGAGTCTCTTCCGTTTCCACCATATTCTCGAACCCGCAATTATACATTCGAAAGTATTTCTCCATCTCCACTTCACAACGTTGGAATGCCATTCTATCATCCAACGAGGAAATGACAGGAGGAGGCTGTATGTCAGCGCCGGACCACTGTTCACCACCATCTTCATTCCCACTTTCCCCCACTACATCCATTCCACTTCCGCCATCTTCATCCCCTCCTTGTTTCCTCACCGAAGGATTCCCCCTTTCCAACTGCTCATCGTCATCGTCATGAATTTCGATTGCAGGCTCCGGTTTCGATATCGGCGTGAGAGGTATATCAGGGACCCTGAGTGTTTCTTTGATTTTAAAGGACTTATTGTCTCCAAAATGGAGGACATAAGCAATTTATAGAAACAATCAAATCTCTGAGCAAACGCTCTTGACGGGTCTCTGTGATACGTCTTTAGAACGGGCCATCGTCCAGGTTCTGATATTGTGTACAACTGCCCGTTCACAACAATCTTGTTCAGGTCAGAAAAGAACTCCTTCGCAAGCGTTCAGAGGGCCACATCAATGTCCTCCGGAATATTCCATGCCCACGGTTGGACTTCGTCTTCCCGAAGAGTTTGCGTGTTGCTTGGTAGCAAGAAATGGTGGTCGGCCTTCTGCAGGAACCCCTCGAAACGCGTTTCAATGGGTTTAAACTTTATGTCGTCGTACAAGAGCAGTAGGAAAGGGAAAACCATGACCTCCGCGCTAGGGAATCCCAAAAATTGGGAGAAAAAATCCCAGGCCTTTGTTACCAGCTGCACACCAAAACCCGCACGCTGAGCTTGGAAATTCTGCGATATTTGCACATTTCCAAAACGGGTGGAATATCTCTTCTCCCTCTTACGCCTCTTATGGCACCGAAGGCGCTTTTCCATAGATACTTTTTGAATAAGGGAAAGTAAGAGAACTCTCTGGAAATGTGTGGCGATGCTCGTACCGAAAGGGAGAACTATCCGGCCCACACGCCTGGGAGCTATACTCATGGACTTGAAGAATTCGGTTAATGTCACATTCTTCGGTATTCCTTGAAAACCCACTCGGGTATAAGCATTCCAAAAATCCCTCACACGCCTGTCTCTATCTCCGTCCATGACGTCAAGCAACTTCATCGACAGATAAAGATGAAGTTACGAACCCTTCCTGCACACAGCCTTGACCTCATCTTCGCTGTATGACGGGTGAGTGGGTCCGAGAAGGATAGAGAAGCACTTCTTGGCAACGTCTAGGACAATGCGATTCTTGATGATATAATTGAACTAATTCCCTGTGTCCCACTTTCCTAGATTCGTCTTCCTCTCGCATTGTCGACGCATAGGGATCACGGATGGCGAGACACGCGGTGAGAAGCTCATCCCCAGAACCGAACATTTTCCCAACCTTCATGTCGGATGTCGGAGGTGCCGATGACGGTGACTTAGACCTGGATGGGGTTGCGGCAGCCATTTTAAACAATAACGGGGGGCCGTATTATTAATACGGAAAGAGAACCGGAGCGTTGGTGAGAAAACAGATGATTGACGTCGGCAGCGGACGGCGAGGGCGAACGGACGGAAGCTGACGAGAGACGGCAGCGAGCGAAAGATGAGTGCGGATGGTAAACGGGAGCGGATGGCAGACGGCTGCGGAATTAGCGATGTGAAGGAGGAGTTCAGACGCCAAAACGGTACCAGAACTCTAAAGTAGAGGAGTAGAAGGGAATCTGGCGATGTTAGTGGGGCCTATGCGGTGATAAACAGTTATAAGAGAAGGCAGCGATGGGAGGGGGGTGCGGTAATTTTTAGATATAGAAGTATAGGCGAAGTTATAACTCACGGCTCTCCAGACAGCGGTCCGTGGTGCAGTGGCGCGCTATCACGGCTCTGATAAAGTGCCACTCGAGTTTGGTCCGCTTTCCATGCGCAGTGGAAGAAAAAGTAAAACAAAATTAATTTCCACCTGGACAGCGGCCCCCTCGCGACTGGCGCTTGTTTGTAATGTGACGCCGCGTGTACTTAAGCACCTTCGCTCTCCTGCCAACTGCCTCGGTAAGCACAACGCTCTGTACCTCCCTGTTACGGTTTCCGGGGATCTCTTCTTCTCCTGTCACAACCAAGTAATCCTTTCGGTTGTGACAGAAGAAAAAAAGATCGCCGGAAACTGTATAAGGGGGGTGCTTTTTCCGTCCTTGTTCTGTTGTGCGGAAGTAGTGGCACACAAGGTACGTTCCACAATTTTGTTCGTTTTCTGTGAATCGTACTAACTGGCGTACTCTTCTATTTTCCATTCTATTGCGTATTCAAACCAGAGGCGCCGGACACAATGTATGCCGCTTCTGCATCCTTGCTTTACTGAGAACATTCGGAAGTGCTTGAGCTGGCCGTGATGGTCGAGTTCGATTATTTGAGTTGTTCAACTCATGTAATCGGTTTTGGCTCTGACAGCTAGCTCAATCACTGTTGGACTGTGGTTACTTATTAGACCGACTAGATTGGACTGCGTTAGGTCAAACTATCGAAAGTGGTTGAGCTACCGGTGATGGTGGATTACGATTACATGAGTTGTTCAACTCATATAATCGTGTTTTGCCATTACTGATATTTCAATCACTGATGAAGAATATTCCCCAATATAGTCACTAGAAGAATGTCGTGGCCAGTGATGAGTTCTTCTTCTCCGACAACCACATAATGCTCGTGGTTGTCGCAAAGGGGGTATTCATTATCGGTCACGGCTTTAAGCGCTACAGGAAAATCTACATCATATAAAGTTAGAAAAGGTAGTCGGGAGAACTATCTTCTTCGATTTGATAGGATGTAAAGTTTCTGATATAGCGCATATTTTGCCATATCGATGTGATGAATTATTTGTTTTGTTTTATACATGACCAACAAGCTGCGAACTACTTCTGTTCTAAACTGTTCTCCGTGCTTATGAAGAGCAATTTTATTGCTTTCCAAAAAACTCACCGAACGACAGTCATATGATTTGACGCCCTTACGTTCTCCCGTCATTATAAGAAGATGCAGGGCTTTAAATATTCATAAAACAATCATAAGTGAAAACCGTCGTCAAAAGCGGTCCGAGGTGTCGTCCAGCTTCATCGGCCGCGGCGCGTGGACAGCGGTCCGGGGTGGAGTGGCGCTTCATCACGGCACTGATGAAGCGCCACTTCACCCCGGACCGTTGTCCGAAAAATTACATTTTTTCTCGCGTGGACAGTGGTCCGGGGTGTGGTCCAACTTCTTCCGCCACAGCGCATTGACAGCCGTCAGAGGTGTCGTCCAACTTCATGGGCCACTCCGCTTGGACAGCGGTTCGGGGTGGTGTGGCGCTTCATCACTGCCGTGGTGAAACGCCACACCACCCTGGACCGCTGTCCAAGCAGAAAACTTAACGGACGCAATTCATTTTTTTTTCCTTCAAAACTGGGTGCCTTTATTCTATAGTTACACGTACGTAGTAATTATGACGATCATGAAACTTTCTAAATAAAGCGATATTGATTTCTAAAACGTGAAATACGGAAACCCTTGAGTTCAATCCTATATTGAGCGGGCGCAGTGTTCGGTCAGGAAGTGAAGACAACGAACGTGATTGAGAAGGGTACGTACACTATACGTTCTCGCGCGCATTCTCGACGGTCGTGATCCGCGTTTCGAATTGTTTGAACCCTTTGTATCCAACATGGCGCCTCTGAACCATAAAAGAGGGCGGGAGTCGACGCGATCGAAGAGGAACAGCGAGGGGTCAGAAATAGCGCCGTTTACGCGAGGAAGAGGAAAGGCGAAGCTCTCCACGCCTCGTGGGCCGACACCGCGTTCCGAGCGGGGAACACCGCGCGCGATGAAGAAGAAGACGAGTACTCCCGCGCCACATAAGATAAAAGGTGGCGATTCTGCGTCTTTGTTCATCAGCCTTGGAAAGGACAAGAACAGGGTTGAAGTTGGTACTGCGGAAGTACGTGGCGTGGGGCCTGCTGGTGGTACCGGGAAGGGGCTCTGCCGTTCGCTGCATGGCCATCTTCTAAGCGACACTGCCTTAGAGGGTGAGTATTTGGTGGTTATCTGGAGGACGAATATTTCAAGTCATCTAGACGCGAAGTACCCTTACCGTTTCCAAGGTCTGGAGAAACCCCAGAGTAAGCTCGCCGAGTTGTTTTCGGCTGGGGTGTGTGCCTGGGATACGTCGATGATGGCCTCAATTGAGATACCGCAGAGTCCCACTTCGCACCTCACTCCGCACCCTGGGGCCGGGAAGTCGTCCACCTCTCAGCCTGAGAGTGAAGAAGTTGAGGAGGTCAAAGAATCGGCTGAGCATTGCTCTAAAACCGTCAAACTCTAGTTTGCACCAACGAGAGGAGGAGGACGAGGAGGTTCTAGAGAGATGTAGAAACCAGTGGGAGCAATTGAGAGGGTTAACATCGTGGATGACTCCGGTGACGATGTTGTGGAGGTCATTGGGACTAGTAAGGCTTCCCTGGGTGAACCTAAGGGAGATTTGTTCGATGACGGAGATAGAGTTCCGTCAGATGAGGTGGAAACCACGCTGCCGCTACCGAAGATATCTCTCGCCGACTATGTTCAGCAGCGGTTGGCGACGGATATCGATATGATTGAAATCCCGAAGAAGACGGTCCGCAGTGTGAACCTGGCACACATGGAGGCCACGAAGATGAAGTGCCGCAACTTTGGTTGGCTTCCCTCCGCCGGTTCAATTTCCGTTACACTTGTAGGCGATTAGGATGCGAATGACATCGCTGACGGGAGACTTGTGCTGTCTGTAACCCTTATAGACGGATATCACCGATTTCTTGTGTTACAGGACCTGCGTAAGGAAGGAGGGAAGTGGGAGGATATAATGAAGTCTCTGAATTTTGTGTTATGGAGGACGAAGGATGGTAATCCGATGGTCATGAATAACGCGCTAGGACTTGGAAATCTCCTGGACGAGATGAGCTCCAATGTTCTGAAGATGTCTTTCGCAGACAAGCTTCACAGGAGGGTGTCCTTCGTTGGAAACTTCATTGTCGAAGAAGGAGTGGATGTGAAGAAGGTGACGCCGAAACAGATAGCGGGCCCGTTGAAAAGAAGTGGGTTATCGGGGACTATAGTTTGCGTCACTTGAATCGCTATGCGGCACTGGCTCTGAAGTTTGTCCAAAGCGAGGGGCTTCTCCTATTCTTTGAAAAGGTGTGTGAGGAGGGGCCGCCGCTGACGTTCACACATGTGTCCAGTGACCTCCTTATGGGACTCGCAGATGCAGAATTCCGTTTTGTCGTCCGTTGCTTGCAATGGCATGTGCGACTGAGAATGTTCTCTGCAGGGAGGACGGGCCGTTTTGAGGATATGAGGAAGCACTTCTTTCAGTGTGCAATTGGTATGTTTAAGCTTTGCGACATGACTGCCAAGGGGAAGAAGATGATAGTTGAGGAAGTGATGCAGACGGTTCTCAAGATTGGAGGAAAGGGGGTATCTGTCTTGGAATATCTCGGGAAGCAAACAGCCAAAATGGAGCCCGCGGGAGCAAAGCGTTTGTGGGACGGGATGGTGTCTAGGAGGGTGACGACTGCAGGTAACAAGCTGGAAAAACACAATAAAGTACCGCTGCGAAGTTCAAAAGGGGAGGAGGTTGTAGAGGAGGTTATTGAAGAGGTTATGGAACCAGAGGGGACGGCCAGGGCTTCATCTGGTAAGGTGGAAAACGATCCCATGGTGGTGGAAAGCCCTGAACCGGAACCACTGGTGTTAAGACGTAGCACAAGACGTAAGGGGGTTCCTGGTCGCTTGAGAGAAGAGGAGGTTGGACGGGTTGTCGGGAAGAAGAGGAAAACGAGGAAGAGAACTTCTGCGGTGCTTACTGACGAAGAGGATGAAGATGATGTGCAACCTGCCCCGAAGCGAAAAAGGAAGGGTACGGTGAACACATCTTCTGTAGACATAACTTTGGAGGTTGTTAACCTGTCCAGGAAAATGACGAGGACTGCATTGAAGAAGTTTTCTGAGAAGCAGAAAATCAATGTGATGTCTTCCAGTGAGGGCGAGGAGGAGAGTGATAGTAGTGAGAAGGATAGTGGATTTGTTGAGGATGAACCGGGGGGTAAGGTGAAAGAGGAATGCGTAGCTTTGAGGATAACAATCCGGATGTTCTCTCGAAGGGGATGAAGAGAGCTGGAGAGTACACCGGGGGATCAGATATGTCGTGGACGAATATGGTGATTGCACTGCCGAGTGAGTGGCCGGAAGGGAAGAATGCTGTGAAACACCAGCACCCGTGGATGGATATGCTTCACCTACGAAAGCAGCATAGGGCGGGGCGTTTAACGTTGGAGGATGTGAGGGCGGTGCATCACGCGGTGTACTGGCATGCAGCCCGGAATGTGCACGAGAAACTGGGGAATACGAAGGAACCAGTTCTTGGGGTGAAGCTCCCGTTGAAGGGAAAGCCGAAAGGGGAGGAAAAGGTTCTTTGGATGGCGGCGATGGAGAGGGATGACCTCGCGCGAGAATATTTTGCCGCGAAGAGAATGGAGTTGATGGAGAGAGGATTCTGTGTGCTGGAGGAATTTGGAAGTGAAGAAGGCATGTCAAATGAGGCGAAGAAGAGGGGAATGGTGTTGGATGAAGATGTGACAGAGAGTATTTTGGAATTCTTTCACAAGGATTTCTTGAAACAGCCGGACCTCAAATTCGAGAAGAACCGCAAGAGATGGAACCCTATCATCAATATGGGAGATGGGAAGGACGCGGGGGATAAGATGCAGGGCATTGGGCGATACATTATCACGAAGAAGTGGATTGTGGATTCCATGGAATCGGATGATAAGAATTTGATGATGGTGAGAAAGAGGGCGTTGTTGGATGCTAGGTTTGGGCAGATAGCAGCCGCTTTTTGTCTGTGTAACAACAGTAGGGCGAAGAAGAGGATGTATGCGCCGGAAACAGGAGGATGTGTGTTGTGTACGGGGGAGAGATGCCCAACGCAGGTGTTGCACACCGATTTCCGAGGGTTGACGAATGTGGAGAAGAACAATGGGGAGATTCCAGGATTCTTCATGATGGCGTCCGGGGGGAGCTCTTTTATGATATGGGTGAGAGGTCACATAATATGTATGTGACGGATGACAAGAGTTTGAAGAGGCTGTCTCGTACGATGGTTGTAAAGAAGTTCAGGGTTCCACCGTACTCCATGTTTATGGTAAGGGGTGATGTGTTTCATGCTGGGGCTGGGTACATGGATGCGCTGGTGAAAGAGAATTGTCTAAGGTATCATATGTACTTTGTGCCCGAGGGTTACAAGCTCCATGATGCGGTGCACAGGCAGCCTGCTTTTCGGCCCAAATTCTTAGATGAGGAATTTGGACACGGGAAGACCCGAACGACCAGCTGGAGGAGGACGAAAGTTCTGTGAGCAACTTTGAAATGGAGGAAGAGGAAGTTGGAGAGGAGGATTACGAAGAGGAAGATGACGAGGTACAACGCCACAAGACGGATAACACGGATGGAGACGACGAAGAGGGACCGATGATAATAGATTATGAGGAGGACTAGATAAAACATGTAGGGCGTGTAGTGTTATGTGTGTGAGAGTGAGGTGACTTGACTAGTACTGAGAAATGAACGAATGTTTTGATATAATGTGAGCATAAAAGGATTGTTGAAGAAAGAAAATGAGTTACAAAGCGTGGGGTAAGGAGAGAGAGTATTATGCGTAGATATCTTTTTTACAAAATGAGACCAAAGTGGTACTGGAACTAAAAGAGAATGTCTTTTCTAAGGACACTGACATAGTTGGTGTGAAAAGGGGCAGGGTCAGCCAAGCCCGCTCTCTTGGTTTCCTCGTAGGAAAGGTAGAAGTAAGCATTTCTGAGTTCGTACTCAGAGAATGAGGCGTTGAAGGAGGTAAGAGTGCTGCCGTAGGCGAGGAGGGATTGTACTGTGGAGGGGATATTGTAGGAGATAGCTGCGTTGGAGGAGACTATGCCGAGTAGGTCCTTCATTATCGTTGAGACTATGGTATTGTAGCGGGTGGCCACGTCATGCATGGTAATGAAGCCAAGGGAGGAACCAACTAGGTTGAATGAAGAGATCCAGACGAGCTTTTCGTAGTAGGATTTAGAGAAGGCGTCTTCTTCAACGATATTGCAAGTGAGACCTGCGTTAAAGAAGCGTTGTGCTAGTGCGAAAGCCCATTTTCCGGTGACAGTTATGAGGCCGTTGGGAGTAAGAGGGGTGACGCCATCCTGTGGAGGTGCAGCGAGAGTTGGTACGGCGATGTAAAGAACTGCTCGTGTGGTGTGATGAAGACCATGTTTTGAAAGAATGGGAAGAATGTGGGCGTTTTGAATGAAGACCAAGTCTTGTCTGCGAGATGGAGGGCAGGAGCGAATTACTGTTTCCAACAAGTTGCTCCTGCCGCAGAAGAAAATGGGACCTTGCGGAATGCTGTGTGCGGCTATGAAATCTTGGAGTGAAAGAATGGTATCTTGAGGGGTACCGTGGTCGTAAAGCATGGAGCCAATGCGGCCTCTGCATACAACAACAGCTGGGGTGTGGGAGGAGCCGAGAGAAGAGGAAGGTGAGGTCATCATGTCGAATTTGTTGGATGCTGTGAGGATAAATTGTGGTACAGCAGAGGAAGGGAGAGATGCTTAAGTAGAGAACGGCGTTGCCGATGTATACATCGATAAAGTGGTTTCAGAGGAAAAGATAGTTTTTATGACTAAGTAGTTGAAAGAATGAGGTAGGTGGGTATGAAGGGATTAGCACTGATGAATGTGTTTATGAAAAGAGATGTTTCGAAATGAAGTATAAAGGGGAAGATTAAAAGGTAAGGAGTTAAGGAACGGGCGCTGTGGATTGGTTTTGTGGGATGGTACGGAAAGGAAAAAACGAAAATATGGAAATATCCGGGAGAAATGGAGTTTTTGCGGAATGGCGGGAAATTGAGGTATAGAAAATTGTGATAAAAATAGGTCTGCGGAGTAGAGGGGTGTGTGGCCACGAGTGTAACGGCTGTGATCAGGGGTGGCAAGGACGAGGGTTATGGTAAGTCGCTCAGGCCTGTTCAAGTCGTTTATCGCCGGACGCCGTCTTTTCTCGGGATGTCGAATGGATACGTTGGTGACGAGGAGCTAATGGCTCTGCTTCATAGGACGGAAGTGCCAGAGACGCCGCCGCGGGAGGAGAAAGGGGGTACTGAGGGGGTTTGTGTGAGTCAGAGGGTTGGTAATGGGGATGGAGGAGGGGGTGGAGGTGATGGGGATGGGGATGGAGGAGGAGGACCGGAGAGAAGGTTTATGGGGGAGATGAAAGAAAGGGTGAGGAAGCTTGGGGGGAGTTTAAAGGAGCACTTCGACGACATGCTGTCGGAGATGGTGGCAGACATGGGAGGGGTGGTGCTAAGTGTGTCGGAGGTTGGTTTGCCAATGGAATTGATTTCGACGATTCGAAAGAGGATGAAGTTGACTGGGATGGGGGCTGTAGAACATGTAAACGGGATGTTGGAGTGCATGAGGAGGGAGATGGAGAGGCTACGAAAAGAGAACATGGGGCTGAAGGGTAGGGTTGAAATGTTGGAGGAGCAAGTGGGACAGGTGGAGAGGGCGTGCAAATTGCTGATGGAGTTGAAGGAAATGGTGAGGGGAGGGGAAGTAGGGGTGGGAGAGGGAGCAGGTAAAGGGTCGCCGGTGACGCCTGGTTCTCGGGGTGGGCGGGGGAGTGTGAGGGAGATGGGGGGAGAAGAGGAGGGAAAAGAAGGTGTGGGGAGTCGACTGAAGAAGAAGAGGAAGAGTGGGGTGATGGTGGACGAGGATGGGAAGGTGTTTGTGCCTCCGCAGCTGCCGGGTGGCGCGCCGTTGGTGGGTTTCGGGAGTGCGGCGGCGGCTGCGAGGACGGCGGAGCGTATATTGGAGGAGCAGGAGGAGAAGAGGCTGGGAGGGGTTGGAAGCCGCTTTAGGGCTAGGGGGGTGTACCAGAATGGGGAGAGGTGTCCGTTGGTCTTCTTTAACTTCACGTTTAGGGAAACTGAAACTCAGGATCCGAATGCCGAGTTAGAATAAACCAGTGCTGGTGACCCGAGAGTCAATTTGAGTGATTTTGACGACTGCGACGAATGTTTGGTAACGGGCAGTGGGGCACGAACTGCAAACTAGCATACAACTTCAACAAATGGAGTTCGACTGCGGCACGTGGAAATGCGATTTCCAAAAAAATTTTTTGCCTTGCCAACTAGCGCAATCTGCGAAATTGCTAGTTTTTTCGGACTTTTATTTTCATAAATAGCCCTCTAGCATACTAATAGCATTCCGAGAACATCGACGCGTACCTGCGAACGGATCGCTTTGTCGACATTGTCGGCAAAGAGCGACTTAAATCTACTAGTGGTGAAAACATTACCGCATCGGGTGGCCAGATTCCAAAGGCCCAACGAGAATTCCATTTCGATTTGGCTTGAGCACTGGTGATATGCCAGAACCTCAGCGTAACCTTCTTGGATAGTCTCATCGGTAGCGTAAGTTTCCAGCATGATATTAACCACTTCTGGGCACGTCTCACATCTGTGTTCCCTCTTCGTCAACCGCCAGGGTATTTCCACGAAGCCTGCCTTGCAGAAAGTGTTAAGCTTTACCTTTAAGGTAAAACTGGAATAACCACATGGCAGCACCTTCGGAAAACCCATTTTGGTCACACGCAATCTTGAACTTCTGCAGAAACTCAATTACCGCAATGGGATCATCACCTGTGAAGGTAGTATCACCCATCTGGAAGCTGAGCTTCTTATGGTGCTTGGTGGTCTTCTGCGCAACCTCTTGGGTGTAAGCAGAGGTTCGGCTTCTAAACCGATAGGACCTATAATCGACCGCTTTGGTGAACAGATCGTTCAGCGGCTGACGCACCTCTAGAGTTGTATTGGTGTCCGAATCCGAGTCGGGCGACTCGTACCGTTTCTTCTTACCTTTACGGTTTCTCTTTGACGACTTCTTTGCCAACCTGTTCGGTTTCTCCTTGTGTGTACCTTTACGGTTACCATCCGATGATGAACCAGTATCGGTCTCGGAGCTCGAGGAATCGGGGTCAGAGTCGTAGCCGCGACTCTTTCCATTCTTCCTCTTCCTTTTTTTACCCTTGCGGTTTCTTCTTCGTCGCCCCTCTCCTGGGTCAGGCGAATCGTTCTCAGGTCCACCAATCTTGGTGTCATTTTGAACGTTACCTTCAATGGGTGGCAAGTACATGTCTCGAGGGCCCATTTCTATATGGCCCTCTTGACATTGCGTTAAGTCTTGTAGGTACGCACTATCGGCTGGAATTGGTTTAACTGGTGCGAAAAAATCTGCAGGAATCCCTTTAGGTATGCGAACAACCATATTCACCCCAGGGGGTTTTGATTCCGCCATTTCGTCAGAAACCCAAAGGTCTTGAAACACTCGGTAGGTATGCTTCTGAGCAACCGTTAAGAGGTATGTTTCAACCAATTTACGTATGCGCTAAGAGAGCTCGTGCACGGCTCGATCAACCACCCAACTGGTAACGCCGTCCATGTCCATAGAGGTTATAGCTTCATTAACCGCAGCGGTAAAAAGAGCTTTCGCTCGATCTTCCAATTGGAGCGAAAGGTTCTCAACCGTTTTCGGCAATTTCTTAATAGCTTCAAGAGCAAACGGAGGCTGAGTGCCCGTATCCTTTACGGTTCCGGCCCGGGGTTGCCGAAGCAGCTCCTCGGGATTATCCAGAATGGGTTTTGCGGCCGAAGCCGCACTAGAACCCTTGTGGCTATGTGGCGCGCTAGAGCCACGAGCAATCCTTGTAGGTCTTTCTATAGTGAGCAATAATGGTACCCAATTGCTTCGCGAGTATTCCTACGAAACCGAATAGGTCTGTGAACTTCTAGAATACTTTTGAAAGTCTTCTGTTCACCAGTAAAGGTACGACAAAACCAAGAAACTTCTGAGTCAGGACACCAAAATGTCGTACAAAAACCGATATGGTGTGGGGTCTCCCTGGTAGAGAGAAAGCACGAGGGCTCAACCTAAAGGGGAAAAACACACAACCAATATGGTAGTAGGGCACTTTAAACCCGCAGGGGCAAACGACGGGGCAACTAGTCTAGCCGTGTAGGTGCACCGTAGTAGACATTGACGTGCGGTAAAACCTGAATAGTAATAGAGTAGCAAGTGACCAAGATGATATAGTTACTGCCCTAATGGTGCCTGACTTTGCAATACCCAAGGGGGAAGGCGAGGCGCACCGCAATATATACAAGGTGCACCGACGCCGATCTCCCATGCGGGCATGACGTCATTGGATCCACCCATGACCTACTGTCATGGGCCAGAAATGCTAAGCTAAACTAAATTAGAAATTAGAAATCAGAAATTAGAGTATACCAATTGGGTGGAGTGCAGCCAGCAAGGCGCACAAGTAAACCCCAAAAACACCAACCCATTTAGGTCTCATTTTACTACAGGTGGCGTCCCATAATCGCAAAACAAATTTACGTCCAATCAATTTTACGGTTGGCGTTTTTATGCTGCGAGAAATGCTCAAACGTGAGCGCACAAGTAAGCTCTCTTTTGAATAGATGGTTCCATATCGAGTTCTGGAATGTCGTTCTGAGTATATATTTGTTGTGGAAAATCTCCTTGATGGCAAGAAGCAGGAGGTTCATGGACGAAGGTTAAATTTTTTTCGCAACAAGGACTTCGAAGTAACGGAAAAACTACGAAATTACCCTGTCCTACCAAGAAGGAGAACTCTTGGTCATTGATCAGTTTGAAGATCTCCGACGCAAAAAGCTGTCGGTTGAGTTGTTGGTCAAGTGGCGTGGGTTTTCGGACGAAGAGACCGATTGGGCTAGTCTTGATTCCCTGCGTCACGATGTCCGGAATCTGGTTGCAGAGTATCTCGAAGAAGTTAAGAAAACGGGCACACAGCGTCAACGCACTATCGCAGCCTCGCTTTGAGTAATTTTCTAGAGTTTCCACTTAGAATACTACGGGGCGCTGTTGTATGATATCGGCAGCGACATTACGTTTCGTACGAATATGCGTGGATACACGCGCACCTTTACTGTGCGGTTTCCTACGCGAAGAAGTAACTGATATATCCATTTGATATTGATAGTCTTGCGGTAGAATGTTTTGCGTGTACAAGACTCGCGTGTAGGGAACAAAGTATTCGGGAGAAGGTCTGTGTATCCTTGACCGCCGGCGGGCACTCCGCAGCACCGAACGGTCGCACAATTTATTTGGCCGGTGCACGCCACCGCCGCATTGCTGTGTGCGCAGTAGGGCACGGCCCATAGAATGACATGTGTGTGGCGCTCTCGCCTTGCACGAGGCCGACGGCTGTCAAAACAGTCCCTCAAGGCGAAGCGACTACTCTTCCTACACCACTATAGAGGTCTCAATCTTGAGCCCCAACAGCATAACAAAATCAACAAGTTCATAAACACACAGACCGAAGAGCAGGCCCGTAGACAGTATTTCTCAAACAATGTCTCTTCCTCTGACACATCTTTCAGAGGCAGAAGGCGTGGTGCAATACATGACAAACATAAACAACAAACAACAAACACAATATTTATACAGTCACACACTCGGCCTCAGCATTCAATGCCGTTTGCACTTCAATGTTCACACCAGAAAACTCCAAACCCAAGTATCATGCAAAAAACCTGTAGGAAAAAAGGCAACTACTTTTGTGGGAAAAACGGAGAAGGAGTGTAAACCATACACAATAAACATAATCAAATCACAAAATATAACCTTATAGAACAAAATCAATATCAGAACAGAAGAAACATAATCAAAAACAGTTATTGCAGTAGTTAGGTCCTCCCAACAATTCTTCTTAGAACGAGTCAAGGTACATCAAGCTGACCATTCTCCTCACATCCGGGAGAGACGCACACTTCGTCAGTATGCGAGCGATCATTAGACTCCTTGGAAGGTGTTGCAGTTCAACAATCTTCTTATAGTGAATGTCTCGAATGTGGTCCATATTCAAGTCAATATGTTTGTTTCGACCAGAGATCTGTGAGTTTGTTGTCAACGAGAGCGCAGCCGAGCTATCATTCAGAATCTTCGTGGCCTCGAACCATAGATCTTCGCTCCAAGGCTGAATGTGTGCAAATTCAAAGAGCATTTTTCTTACCGAAGACAAATCTTTTGCCCAAGTAGAAAGTACAATGTACTCAGCTTCCGCAGAAGAGAGTGCAATGACAATTTTTTGCTTCGATTGCCACATGATTGGTGCGTCGTTGATGAAGATTGCGTACCCGGTTGTTGACATTCGAGTCTCAACACATCCCCCCCAATCGGCATCAGCGTACGCACGAAGTGAGGCTGGAGACACAAGACGACTGTCTGGGAAATGAAGTCCGTATTCCATTGTTCCGGCTAAGTACCTGAACAACCGTTTAAGCAGCAAGAAGTGTCGCTCACATGGGTTGTGTAGATGCTTTGCAAGAGCCGAGATAGGAAACGCAAGATCAGGTCTGGTGGAGATGGAGATCTAGAATAAAGCTCCAATTTCAGACCTATAACTCGCGTCGTCATCAGTGGAGAGAACAACATCTCCATTAACAGTCGGGAGAACGTTGGTTGCAGCAGGGTGAGGAGATCCAACTGAATTGCAGCGCTGCATGTTAAACTTCTTCAGAACATGCAAAGCATATCCATACTTACTTATCTTAATTTCTGCGGGTGATCTTTGAATACTCTAGGCGATAAATTATTTCAGCTCTCCATACAGTTTTACATCGAAGTTTGCTGTTAGTTTCCGCTTGAAACCGTTGAGTAGTTCCACGTTATTTGCCGCAAAAGCGCAGTCGTCAACTATGACAGCCAAGATAACGAAGCTGTGATGCTCGCGAAACATGAAAACGCGAGAATTCAGAGCGGAGTTGACGAAGTTCCATGAGAATAAAGTGTCAGAGAAGAAAGAGCCTCACATTATCCCGGCTTGTACAGCATCGTACAAGGAGTTGAGAAGTCTGCAGAAGTGGCCGGGCTTCTCGATAATGCCGGAAGAGTCCGTGGGTTGTTCCATGATGATGGGAACATCCATTTTGCCATAAAAATAGGCGTTGGAGATTTCTGCTCCTTCCAGGAAAAGTTTTTGTGCAGCGGCAAAGGAGAGAAGGATACGCAGGGCTTCATGAAAAGCCACAGGAGCGTAAGTGTTGAACGGATCGAAGTCGATGAAGGGCTTCTGCTTGTCTCCCCGTAGACAACAGCATGCCTTCTTCAAGAACTTCTTTCCAATTCCATCCAACATCTTCTCTCGAAACACCCAAGTGTAACGAACAGGTTTTATCCAGGCCTTTCTGGGGATGAGTTCCCATGTGTTTCGACGGATGAGTGCATTCATCTCGCGGTCGATGGCCTCTCACCAACCTGGATCCTTGCATGCTTCCTTGAAATTACTAGGAACTGTGGGGTTATTGACATTCTTTTTCGAGACCCACACACTCGGAAAGTTATGCGTGATTGTAGTAAACGCCTTTAACAAGTGGTCTACCAAGTTGGGACCATCACTGCTTTGATCGACGGGCTCTATCTTCTCCGTCTGCTGTTGACGAGTTATCCTTTCCAGGAGGGTGAAGACGTTGGGAAGTGACGATGAGTTGATGGCCTTAAAGTCCAGGATACGACAAGTGACGACCGAGGTCATCTACAGCACAAACACACGAACAAGTGTGTTGTTGCCTTGCATGCCGACAAAGTGCGCGAAGAGGGACCGAGGGAGGAACTTCTTGTTTGCCACGGTCTTGGACCGGTAGAAGAAGGCACAGCCAGGCTGTCCAAAGTTAGGGATGTGAGAGAAGTCAATGTAAGTAAGTTGGTCCCATTCCAGAATAGGAATCCGTCCCTGTATCCTAGAAGATGGGGCCCGGTTTCTTAGCCAGTTCGCGTGGTTCATTGCCTCTGCCCAAAACACAGTGGGCAGCTTGCTGGCAAAGAGAAGCACCCGAGCTCTGGTCCAATGTTCTTGAATAATTCTCTCCGCAGCGCCATTAGACTCAGAGGCGTAGGTGGGAGAGTAATCCAGAACTAAGCCATGATTAAAGCAGAACGTTTCCAACTCGTTGCTCTTATGTTAGCCAGTCTCGTGCAGACAAACATTCTTCAAGCGAACCGAGTGGTTCAGTTCCAGCTCCGATCAGCGTTTGTACCAATCCAGGTGCCTGAGAACACTAACACCTGTCTTGTCTTTTAGGAAGAAGACGTCCGACTTCAAAGTATAATCATCGAGAATAGACATTGCATAGATTGCGCCAGAGAGCGAAGACGAGACCTGAAACATCCATTTGTATAAGCTCTAACGGTGTGGAGGAAGAGACAGGTCGTGATCTAGGTATGAGCGGGTTACGTTTCATCTTGCCAGTGAGGCACGGGACGCAGGTCAAAATTTCTAGGATGGACCTGTGGAAGTAAGGAACGGAGTCCAAGGCCTTCGAAAGATCCTGGTACCTGCCCGAGTGAAGGTGACCAGTACGTCCGTGCCGGTCCAAAGCTAACTCATGCTTGGTGATTCCAGCACTTACCACCATGACCTGCTTGTCGGTGTCGGAGGGGTTCATGATGAAAGGCCCTGTTTGATCTCCGTTTCGCATAAGACTTCGGAGTGACGTTTGGGATTCATTATGAAGAAGCCATTGAATGGCGGCAAGTTCGAGGTGAACAAAACCATAAAGTCCACGCTGAGGACACTAACTGATAATATGTTGGACTCGAACGCAGGAGCGTGGTATGATCAGATGATCGCGCCCTTGTCCAATGATATCCAGACGTGACCCTTTTCAACAAGACGAGCAGTTCCTGAGGCAGCTTGCACAAGCTCGATCTCGATGCGCCCGTAGCGGATGAATGCTTTGCGCGAGTGAAAAGAAGTGGTGCGTAGCTCCAGAATCGATGTAGGCCGAGTCCACCTTAGACTGAAAGAGAAAAGCGATGTTGCTCTTCAACTTGACAATGTTACATTTAAAGCCAGGCAAGAGAGGCGGATCATCACGCCTTTGCACCATATACGCTTGAGGGTTGGAGTTCTGACTCCCATTTCCATCCCCCATTGGTGCAAAGCCTGAATTCCATTTGGACTGCCGTCCTCCCTGGTGGTTGTGAGATGAGCTATTGGAACCATTATTGTAGTCACTACTTGAACGGTTGTGGTTTTTTGGTTGGCCGTCGGAGTTGCGGGCGTTGTAGCTATTGTTTTCCTCGCGTTTCCGTTTGTAGCAATCCCGGGCGTAGTGACCACGACGACCGCAATAGTAACAGTAACTGTCATCGCGATCCTTCTGGATAGAAGATTTGTTACGCCGCTTGCGACGCTTCCGTCCATTCCTGTTTGCGGTGTTGGCCTGCGGGTTTGAGGTTGAAGACGGAGCGGTGGAAGGAACGGGAGTTGTGGGATTGTTCGGGTTTCTCCTGTGAGCCACTTCAGCTTCAACTGCTGTGATGATGGAGTCGAAGCCGACGTCCGTGAGGTTGAACATCATGGCCAAGGGGGCGAAAGAGTTGGAAAGGCTTCGAATGAGCTTAGATAAGTTCTCCTACTCCGAGAGTTTCTCATCTATGGTTGCCATTTCACCAATAATTTCGAGGAACTTAGAGACATGAGAGTTCCAGTTATCCTTGTCCTTGTACAGGAGTGTGTCCAAGCGATGACGGATGTTCTGCACATCTTGTGTGTTAGAAGTGGTATACACTCGCTGTAGCTCGTTCCCGAGGTCTTTTGCGGTTTTGTCATCGTCGTCCACGAAGGTGCAGACGAGGGAGAGGGCCGAATAACAAAGGCAGAGGGTGATGGTGCCCTTCGACTTCACGGACTTCTCAAACCAATATCTCATAGTTCGATTCGTCGGAGTGAACCCCTCGGGGCGGGAATCCAAGCCGGAAAGGAAAGCGTCGTCTCAACGGAGATACGCGAGGAGACGGCGACGCCACAAGATATAATCGCTTGGAACCTTGAGCTTATGCAGCTTGCCAAGGAGCCCATCTTGTGAACCCGACATGTTGGTGAGCGGGAAAGCTGGGTAGAATACAAGAGATCAACCTTCTTGAACGGGGTAAGGACACCACGACCTGAAATAGGCAACTTTTGAACTTCAACTTTTTCAACTTCTACTTCTTCTTCAACTTCAACTTCTTCTTCAACTTCAACCTCTTCTTCAACTTCAACTTCTTCTTCAACTTCAACTTCTTCAACTTTCACTTCTTTTTCAACTTCTGGTTTGTAACTTGGAAGCGACCCTAGCCCAACCCAGGGAGCTAGGCGATCGATGCAGTACAGGTCTCCGCAATGAAGCAGCTATCCCCGCACCAACACGATCCGACCTTTCGAAGGACCTTCCCAAACCCGTGTAGCGGAGAGTACTTTACTTCTGAGAATAAAGAAGATAAACGATAACGCGACGGAGAGAATACTTCAATCGTATGAGCAGTTGGATGCCACCAAAAAACACCTATGCGCAGTGCGACGGGTTGCGCTGTAGGGCGAGAAGACGGTCCACCGAAGCGTGAATAAGACGCCGGCGCGACCGTCGAAGATACCACAAATGGAGCGATTATTGTGTGTACAGGTCAGATCACTACCAATCGATCCTTCTAAACTCATGACGGTAGTTTTGTGCTTGTGATGGATGAAGAAATTGAAAGGCCGAGCGTACATCCGTGATAATATTATTGTTGCGTGAGGTTGACCAAAGGACCATAAGTTGTTACGAGAAATTTTGTGGAAGAGGATCCACAAGCGATGTGAATTGAAAGAGAAAATGCGCGATAAAAAACTTGTATGAAGCTTCAACCGGTGCAGAATGAGAGGTTACAAACACACAAGAATTATGAATTGTGATGACACACGCAAGTCCTGATAAAGTACACAAGTAATGTTTCGAAACAGATAATGCACGCGTAGTGCCTACGGTTGAGGGCTTTAGAGCCATGCATACCAGATTGTAGAGTACCATGCAAAGTCCATGAACGACGGGCCTGCTCTTCGGGAGTGTCCTACACGCGGCACAGCTTTCAGACACACGAGATGTATGTGCGTGGGAAGGGACGAGCAAAGGCGGAACCCAAGTAGGCCGACCTCTGCTGGACGCGCACGCGCAAAAACCGCAGCGCGCTTACGTGTGATTGTAGTCGCGGCGTGTGGTAGAAACAAGAAGGATCACCAGTGCAGATAGAAAACGGAAGCAGTAGGTCCATCATGAGTGCGGGAGGTACACGCGAGCAGGGGGTAAACGAAGAAGATTCCGAACGATAAACATAGGAGGCAGCAAGGAATGTTGATGTTCAAAGTTGTAGTTGGGTGCCGGCCCCACCCGGTCAATGGATCGGTGGACCAGCAACGCAAACAAGTCTTGATGCCGAACTGGAAGTGAATGACGAGCGTGAGGACAGCGCGCGGCGAGCGCGCGGCGGCGTGGGGCGGTGAAAGCCAAGGTCGCGTTGCTACCATGTGGGGACCGAAGTAGTCGAGAGAAGATCTGTGTACACTTGACCGCCGGCGGGCAATCCGCCGCGCCGAAGGTTTGCACAGTTTACTTGGCCAGTGCACGCCACCGCCGTATTGCTGTGTGCGCAGTAAGGCACGACGTATAGAATGACGTGTGTGTGGGGCTGTCGCCTTGCACGAGGCCGACGGCTGTCAACATCGCGCAAGTTCATATACCTACTTCTCTACGCTTGTCGACTTAGCGGACAACTGGGTCGACAGGGGGCGAATATAAATGTCTCTCACCTTGTGAGAAGACAAGCCAGAAGGAATCATTTTCATCGATCCGGTGGTTTTGCCCTCCTTGCAATTTTCAAGCCTTCGCGAGCGCGCTGCAACGTGGTTACGACATTTGACAACATTTTATTAGGACCATATCGGCAATAAGTGGCAGAAAACAACATTTTAGAGGAGGGCGTAAATAGGAACATAAGTTACAGAGAAGAATAAAACAAATTGCGTTGAATACCTCTCTTTATTTTCTTTTGTTTCCCATACTGGTATGGAAATTTGACAAATAGATCGTAAGATATGCGACGAAGACCATATGTCTCAAAAAGGAGCAACAACGGCTGCAGAAACTGGAAATCCTTTCAATATTTTGGAAGACGCGCCTATTCAGAGTGGAATAGACCCTCCTCCATTTAGAAAAGACTTCCTACGGGTGCATAATATGGGGATAGTCTTACATTGCTGTACATGTATAGTGGCCTGCCAAACCCATTCCGTTATTTTGCACTACGTGTTTTGGCACATCATCGCAACTAAACGCTTTCCACTAACTAGATCAACTAGAACCTTCACCAACATCAAAAGATGGCCTGCAAAGTAGAGTAAACACTAGATACTTGTCTTATGTACTTTTATTGCACGTAATCCACATGAAATGTTGTAAAAAATACATGCTGGAGCCTTTTCACATAATTAGAACTAGAAGCACACTATACGTAGCACATGTAGCGCCCAGCAGAATTAACACCTGACAAAGACGTGACACTATATTGTAGTTTTTCTATCTAGACAATTATACTCCTTTTTGCTCTTTTTGAAAAATTAGTAGTACAGTAGTACAGATGTGTTGAAAAACAATTATCAACCTATTGTGATACTAGAAAATTATTGAAAACCTTTCATAAAGGGTATTGGGCACAAGAGCTGTACTAATAAGACAAAAACGTATTGTCTCCAGCTAGAAATTTGCCAGTATTTGTTACCGTATTTATTACGCAATATAAAGCATGCAAAACGTAGGTGATGATCAAGTTATTAACAGATTCTTCACCAGTTTACTTTAGTACAACTCCCGCATCATTGAGCACTTTTCTCTTCAAGATTGTGAAGTGCAACGCCCTCCCTGAGGGATTCCCATGACTTAGTTATTTTCGACATGTCGGCTGGGTTAATTATGACTACATACGATGGCCACGTTGGTGGATGGGACACGTGGGACACGGCGGAGTCCAGGAGGTGGGCACAGCATGGCTGGTAATTCTGCACCTTTTATGGGGGTATTCTAGATTATTATGGCATTTGCCGTACAGTACGGGAGGCGAGCTACACTACTTAGTGCGCCGGCAACTCTGCCATCGCACCCAGTAAACCTCCCCCAACCAGGGTTTTGGCCCTAGACTGCTTCGTCTTCGGCGGTACTCAACTCCTCCTTGGAGGGATATCCCGTAGCCTACGGACTGTCTATCCTCCCTGCATCCCCTAAACGAACCCACTATTGGGAGTATTTACCAATCGCTGTCGCGTTCGCCCTTGTATAAGGTTCCACCGGCTTTGCCGTATCCTTAACGACATCTTGTGGACTCCCCTTTTCCTTTTCTTTCCTTTCCCTTTTTCCCCTTGCTTTTGGGTGGTTACTTCGCCACTCGCAGCCTGTGCTGACACCGCGTCGCACTTGCCACACTGTGGACACTTTGCCTACTTGGTGGATAACACACACACGCCGCTCACGCGGAATACCTTCTTGTCTCACCTTCCTACGCTCGTCGTGAAGGGTGACCTCGGCCTTACATCCCGACTTAGTCGTGTCATCCCTGGAAGGGTTCTGCTTGCTGTGCTACCTCGTGTGAGGAAGATTTCGAACGTCTTCGTGGTTCTTTCCCCATTGGGGCATTGCACTACAAACTGGTCTCCCGACCTAGAAAATTGTTGGTGTGTTGCTTTCTCTCTTTGAGGTGACTTATCTACTTTTCTGAAAGATTCCGTGTTTCTACCGTTGAACGCTTCTTACCAATGTCTCGGAAGCCATCTCGTGCGGAGCCGGCAGTTACCTGCAGCCGCTCCCACGGTGGTGGGGATGTTCCCGCTGATCGGGTGATTTCCAATATCCCAATTCGGGCTGGTTCAACCCTCGCCGCGAAGGTTTCCTATCGGACTTCGAGCCGACACCGGGAACCCCTGGACCTTCCGTTGCCTCCGTTGGCCAACTCCAGAGGTGGAGCTGGCCCGGCTCCGGCCGTTGCTGGTGCACCGCCTGTGCCCCAATCAACTTCTGCTTCCGCGGCAATACAGCCCCGTCAGGAGGTCGCCAACACCTCCCAGGGGACTTTCCTGGAGGACCAGGTACGCACCTTGCGTGCCGCTCATAATGCCCTTGTAGGGGAATTTCGAGCCCTCCGTGAGGTGGTCGAGAGTACCTCTGCAGAGGATGTTGCTGAAGACCTCCGCATATTGCGGTCTGATTTCAACAAAATGTTGGAGTGTTTGGGTTCGCCCACCGCCTTCGTTGAAGGGATTGAGGAGCGATTCAATCGCGTCCGCGCCCGTCTGGAGACGTTGGAGCAAACCATAATAATGGATAAAGACTCTCCGGATGATCCGGTTGTTGCCGTGTCACAACGCGAGCAGCGCGCTAGAACAGACAAAGGCCGCCGTAGGCGAAATTCGAAACGCTACAACGATCATTCGGATACACCGACCTCGTCGGATTCCAACCCGAGTCACTCGGATGGGTCTACTTCTTCAGACTCCGAGTCGGAGGATGGTCGCGGCGGGCGTTCTTCCCGCTCAAAGCGGTCTTCTGCCTCCGAGGGGGCGATCAGCTCCCGTACGAAGGGTAGAAGACACTCCGCACTCCGGGAATTGAAACCTACGAATAGGATGTATCGCAAGTTACTTTCGTACCGATACTATCGGTTGGAAGACTTCTCTCTGAAGCGTACACCTCGTGGAACGGGAAGAGTGAAGGATTTCATCAAGCGAATGCAGCTCTCACTCCGAAACCAGACTTTTTCTGGAGACGACCCAATCCTGGTGTTAGATTTTCTTGCTCGCTTTGTCGCGGAAGCCGATATACTCGGAATGAACGAAGGACAAGGCTACGTGGCGCTGCCGTACTTTTTACGGGCGGTGGCCGAATACCAGTATCACTCTGTAAGAGGTTCCACCAGAGCCTCCTAAGGAGGGGTGACGTGCTGGCCCGAAGCCGTCCAATACCTCTTGAAGTCGTACGCGACAAATGACGCCATTCAGTCCGCGATCCTCGCTTTGAGGGATACACGTCAGCGCCCCGACGAGGTTGAAACCGATTATTCGGTACGCCTTAACAAGGCTTTCCACCGCTGTGGTAATGTCTACCCCGCTGGGGAACGTTGTACGATGTCCATCGATGGGCTGAGCCCAGCCATGAAGTCACTCGTTGCCCGACGTCGGAAGGACAAGCCGAGGATTACCTATCTCGAGTTGGTCCAAGTCGCACGTGCGGAGGGTGATGCAGTACGTGCTCGGGTTCCTCATTCGAGGTCGAAGTCCGCGAAAGCGCTGGTGGTGGAGGACCGCTCCCCGTCACTCTCGCTGGTAGCGGCTGAACACCTTCAACAGGGATATGACAACGTGCAGTTGGCGCACGGCGAAGTCCTCTCCGTACCGACTACGGAACTCCCGTCAACGACGGAGACCACGTTCGATACAGTGCTGGCAGACCCAGCGCTGTACGCGGACAACCGTCGTGTGACGGCGCCTTCAATCCCATATTCGAATGGAGGTACCCGTTTTCAACGGCCTGGGTAGAGGGACCCACGCCCTGTGGTTCGTTTCACCGGTATTCGGGAGGATAACCTGCAAGCAGAACTGTTGCGACTGATATGTCACCTGTGCTAAACGCACGGTCACACATCGCCACAGTGCCTCCTCTTACTGGGGGAAATGGCTAAAGTAGTGTCGAACTACGAAGCCCTGACCCCAGAGGAGAAGCGCACAGTGCCCATCGCATCGTACTTGCGCGCGAAGTTGGACCTTTCGCATGCTCTCCCGCCTACGCGGTCCGCTCCGATGAAGTCGGTTGCCCCCGCCCAGCAGGCGTACGTTCCAAACACCACTCACGTGGAAACCCCTCAGCGAGGAACCCAAACCCTCTTTGTGGAGGAGCCTGAGCAGCCGCTGCAGGCTGAAGCCCAGGAAAACTAATGAAGGGAGTCTCCCCTCAGGGAGAGGCGCCCTCAGAGTCGAGGTTGAGGACGCCCGAGGCGTCGTTGCCTCGCTCCCCGGTGAAGATCCTGTCAAGAAGTGACACCGCTGACGCGGATTCAGAACACTTGGGTGTTCTGCGTCGACCGTGGATATGGGCAAAGAATAACCGGATCCCGGATAGCATCATGGTCATGGCCAAGCGAAACTATAAAGTTTACGCTAATCTTGGCCTCAACCCCCAGTTTCTGGTAAGGTTTCTAACTGTCCTGGACACAGGTGCTGGCCCGAACTTCGCCGTGGAGTCCGTATTGCCCCCACTGGTGTGGTCTCGTATCCGCTCCGAAGCGGTCCCGAACGTCGCTGACGCGAATAACAACCCGTTATCAACGGTGGGAACCGTCGTCTTGGTCGTCCGGTTGGGAACCTCTATGGTGAAGCTCGACTTTGTCGTTTGCCGTTCGTTGGCTGCGCCAGTTATACTGGGATGCGATTACTGCGACAGGTTTGTCGAAGCAATCCGGCCCCGCCTCAGGTGTGTGGAACTCGACGACGGATCATCGGTACCAATTGTCCGTCGCCCGCTTAAGCGCGCTTCACAGAAGCAAGTTCCGCTGCCTGCGCAGGAACCATCGCCCGCCACGCGGGAGTCCACGAAGCTCCGCGTTGCCGCGTCGGTTACTATACCGCCGGAGTCCCAGGTTATGGTGAAGGTCAACTCCCGTCAACACGGCATTCGGGTCGTACAGCCCCTTTCCTCGTTGTACGAGAAGTGTCAACTCGCCGTTGCAAACGGAATTGTGCAGGTGCACCCGGATACTCCGTTTCGAATCTTGGTTGCCAACCATGGCACCAAGCCCCAGTATCTGGTAAAGAACCAAGTGATTGGATCAGTCACCCCGCACCCGCTCGCGATGCTCCCGACGCGGATGACTGCGGCCGATTTTCTCGGATTGGTTACCTCCAAGGAAGGAGACAGTTCAGAGAACCCCGACGCTTCGTCTAAGGAGAGAGAGAACACCGCCGTTTCAACGGAGAAGTCGCCGAATGAATCGGATTTGCAACCTGTTTCCGACACAGGACAGCGTGGTCCCACAAGCTACGACTGGCTTGACCCGGTGAATGCTCTCGAAGAGCTGGGCCTCGGTCATGTACCGGATTCGCACTGCGATCGACTCCGTAAAATGCTACGGGAGTTTACCACTATGTGAGATGGCTCTCTTGGAGAGATTTCTGCGACGGAACACCGTATCGACTTGTTTCCGAACGCGCGTCCGGTTGCGCAACCCCCGTACAAAGCAGGGCCAAAAGCTCGGGAGGAGGAGCAGTTCCAAGTAGACAAGATGCTCCGAGCCGGGGTGATTGAACCCGCTCAGTCACCCTGGGCTTCTCCAGTTGTACTGGCATTGAAGGCCGACGGCACGTGGCGATTTTTTATCGACTACCGCCGGCTAAACGCCGTAACTGTACGGGACAGCTACCCCATACCGCGTATGGACGAGTGCATTGATTCGCTTGGCGATGCGACCGTGTTCACGGCGTTGGATGCCAATTGGGGATATTGGCAAGTACCTGTAAGAGAAGAGGACCGCGACAAGACAGCGTTTGTCTGTCACTCTGGGTCCTACCGCTTCAAGAGGGTGCCGTTTGGTTTAACCAACGCCCCCGCTACGTTTCAACGAGCGGTCGATATCCTGCTCAACAGGTTCAAGTGGCGGTCGTGTTTGGTATATCTGGATGACATCATCGTCTTCTCAGATAATCTCGACGACCACCTCACCCACGTGCGGGAAGTCCTAACCGTGTTACGGGATGCTGGTATTACCCTCAAGCTGAGGAAATGTGAGTTCTTCACAGATACGATCAAGTACCCGGGACACGTGATCTGTCGTGGACGGTTTTCGATCGAGGAAGCTCGCGTCAAATCCCTCGTTGAGGGAAATCAACCCCGTACTCAGACGGAACTCTGGTCCTTTCTGGGGCTAGTCAACGTCTATCGACGGTTCATTCCGAACTTTTCGGATATCGCGGCGCCGCTTAACGCGCTACTGCGTAAAGGACAGCACCGAAACTGGAACCCTTAATGCCCGCGCAAGCGGATGCGTTCAACTCCTTAAAGGAGGCTGTCACGTCAGCACCGATCCTATCGTTACCCAAATTGGGATTGCCGTACTCCGTGGATACGGACTCGAGCGACTACCAAGTCGGTTGCGCTCTTTTCCAAACCACCCCAGAGAGGGAACGGAAGTCAATTGGTTATTGGTCGCGTTCGCTGAACGTTCACGAACGGAACTACTCTGTATCAGAGAAAGAGTGTCTCGCCGTTGTGTGGGCGCTTTCCACTCTCCGACCCTATCTTATGGGTGTTCACTTTACCGTATACACGGATCATTCCTCATTGAGGTGGTTGATGAATATCTCCGATCCATTGGGCCGCCTCATGCGGTGGAGACTCCGCTTAGCGGAATACGACTTCACAGTCATATATAAGAAGGAAGCGTTGAACACTCAGGCTGATGCGCTTTCGCGTCTACCCACGAGTGGGGAAGGCCTCGCAACCGAAGATGATGAAATCCAGTGCTTCGTCGTGGATGGAATAGAACCGGAAGATCCGGATTGGCCGGAAGATCCGGATATGGATGCTGACTTTGACGAACTCCTCGCCTCTGGCGAGCGTGCCACTGAAAACCCCCCACCGGGGAATTTTGTTCCCATTACTCCAGAAGAACTGGTAAGAGAGCAGTTCGGAGACCCCTTTTGTGTAGGGATACGCGCCCGTCTTAACGGTGGTGCAGTACTCCCTTTCGAGGTGAACGACCGAGGATACCGCATAAAGACAGTTGAGACAAACCCACAAGTCGTGGTTCCGCATTCTCTGCAGTCGCGGGTGTCGCATTTAACGCACTACCCGAAGATCACTGGTCACGCCGGAGGCCGGAAGCTTTATCTAACCCTGAGAAGGGACTTTTACTGGCCCGCCATGGCGGTGGATTGCTACGCCACGGTACGCTTCTGTACAGAATGTGCAAAGGACCGAGTTAAACTTCGGAAGAACAGCAAGGCACTGAAGCTTTTCCCCGCCAGGGCACCGCTCGAGTTTGTCGCGATCGACATTCTCGGACCACTGCTCACAAAGAGGCGGTGCAACAAGTTTTTACTTGTCATCACCGACCGCTTCTCGAAGCTGGTTCGGACAGTTCCTCTTCGGAGGATATCCGCATTCACGGTGGCTAACGCATTCGCTACCCATTGGGTATTTGCGTATGGACCTCCAGTGGAGTTGTTATCCGACAACGGAAAGCAGTTTGCGTCCAGATTCTTCCAGGATGTGTGTCGCATCCTGAATGTCAAGAACCTGTTCACAACTACTTATCATCCCCAATGTAATGGGCAAGTCGAACGGTTTAACCGGAAAATGTTCGCATCTCTGCGTTCTTACGTTGCTGACCTCCCAAAGACTTGGGATCTGTACACTGATGCGATTACCTTCGCCTACAACACTCAGGTTCACCGGACTACCGGGGTATCGCCATTTTAGTTGGTACTATCCCGTTCGCCCCCGCCTGTGGCGCTGGAACCGCAAGCTACGCTTGGAACCTTCCCATCCGTGGGCGACTACCGTAACAATTGGAAACAATGGCTAACCAAGTTGGTTCCCGCTACGCGGAAGTCTATCGAACGTGCCCAGGCCGCTTACAAGCGTGATTTTGACAACCGCTTACGGCGTCCTGACACTCCGCCAATCGCAGTTGGTAACTACATCTATGTACGAAAGGAGTACTATAACCCGGAACGGGAAAGGCGTCACAAACTCTCGCCAGTGGCAGACGGCCCCTTCATGGTGATCTCTACAACTACCGACACTGTCGTGGTGAAGATGGGAGATACGCACGAGCGGTTATCCCGCGATCGCGTTGTCCTGGCCCCTCCACCCTCGTCGGAGGTATTACTGGACAGTACTTCCGTTTCTACGGGTACAGCAACACCGGACAATCCGGGAACATCTGTGGTCGAACGACCTTCAGTTCTACCACACCCCACCCGGGGCCTCTTAGATATTCCGATGTTATCGGAAACGCAGGCACAGCCGGAACAATCAGGCCTACATGGCCCAATGCCTTCTTCTTCTACCGCCCATGGTAGGATTATCACCCGCCAGGCGATACCCCCAACGCACCCCCCCTTGCTCCGTCTAAGGAGGGGGAGGGAAACAGCTGCTCCGATGGAGACCTTTCGCCGTCGCAACGGAATTCACGCCGTGAAGCACGGGAAGGTGCCGCAGGATCGCTGCCGCTCTCGCGGAACGACAGTCGAGCTGCAGTGCCAAGCCCCCCTCTGGGTGTGTCGTCCCCGAACGTCGACGAACCCTCCTTGGAGGCAGTTGAACCTGCATCGCAGTTGCCGCAGCACCTGGAGAACACCACCCCTTCGGGGAACGTTCGTAAGCACCTGTCAGTGACTCCCTCCGGACGGGAGGACGCTGCGGCAGAGGAACCCAGCACTGGGAATGCAACACCTCGTGGCGAGGCAACTACCCCCATGCAGGGCAAGGCGCGCTTGCGCAGTCGCACTCCGAGCGTCTCGGTAGACCCTGGCACTGCCAGCACGACACCGGCCGCTCCGGAGTTGGCACCCGTCTACGACGGCACACTACGCCCAACCAAGTCGAAACCTCCCCAAGTAGCGGGCACAGCGCCGGCACTACACGCCCCACACGGGAAGAGTGCTGTACACGCCCCACACGCGACCAGCACAGCACACACCGGCTTACCGGAAATAGCCACCGCACGCGGGGTGTCAAGCCAGCAGGGCACGGCGCAGCCGTTGAAGGGTCCACGCGCCAGAAAGGCGGATCGGACTAGGGCAAATTCTAGCCAACCATTGTTGGAGTCACGTGCCCGTACGCGGGAGGACGCACCGCACGCGCCCCTTGCCGCTGACTGCGGAGCACCCCCGCTGGGGGATACGACGACAACGTCATCGCCAAGGCGGATCGACCCACGCAGACTTGCAATACGGGGGGACTACCACCCAAGTGGGATGCCAGCACCCTGTAGGGACGGCACCGATACCACCTCGGTGGGCCCCGACACCCTCTTGAGGGACAGTTTCCCCCATGAAGGGACCGCTCCACGCGAAGTGACGACACCACGGCAAGGCCGGGAAGTGTACGTGCAGGAGTACGTCGTCGACCGAGTAATCGGGCATTCCTACGACGGGAACGGCGACCTGCTCTACCGCGTCCGTTGGTACGGCTATGGCCCCGAAGGAGATACAGAGGAACCGATCGAACATCTCCCCCGATCACGGGTCGTACAGTATCACCGGCGCGCCGGCACCGCACTACCAGGCACGCTGGAAAGAGCCCAAGTGGGATAATTGGTAACCGTCCAGGACGGGAGAAAAGAAGGAAGACCGAATAGAAGTATAATTTAAGAAGGACCGTCGAGGACGGGAAGTTTACGTTAGGTTCATCATGTTGTCATGGAAAAGCCGGTCGAACCGGAAGACAACCAGGGACGCGAACTAGTGGTTCGAGCCGCTACCCCCACTAGATGGAGCACCCCCGCCGAGGCGGTTCGCCAGGGCATCCGACATTTCGACGACATCACCCGAAGTTTCGGTGGCGCTGAGGCCTGCACCACGGAGGAAGCGAGCAATGATCTCGTGCTCATTCAGCGGCCCAGAACTGGGATTGCCTGATCCAGCGCTCGCCGAAGGCGGAGGAGGACCATCCTCTTGTTCCGTCGTCACCGCCGCAGCGGACTGCCCCGTATTGGGATCAGCGGGAGTATTCGAACCCGGCTCCGCCGGAGCGTTACCAACTTGGTTGTCATTCCCGACCGCGTCGGCTTCGTCACCGTCGTCTTCGACCATCTCGCCCGATGCATCGGGGTCGTTATCCACCATTGGATCGCCCCCGCTGTAAGCGTGATAATAATCGTCCGAGTCTACTTACCCTCGCGAGTGGTCGCTGGGGATTTCACGCGGGGCAGCCCGGAATTCTTCCGCTTGCTCGCGGCTGATTTTTTGGTAGTCCCACGGGTCGAAATACACGAAGTCACCCGCGAGCGGGGTATTGCGCCCAAGTCCGGGACCGGAACCGCCACAACCACCGTCTCGACGGCCACTCTGTTCGATGGGAACCTCGTTCCACTGAACGTTCTCGATGTAATCGAGTAGCCCCAGCATTTCTTCCTCGTTGGCAGTACCCCCAAGGGGGATTCGCAAGTCCAGGCTACGGATGGCTGCCCGCACGCGGGGTTGTACGTACCAAAGCCGATACTGGTCGTAAACCTCGGTGAGGACGTATGCCGCGAAGCGGGTAGCCCACTCGGTCACCACAACCGAACATAGCCCCGACCGGGGATCCGTGAGGAGGAATGACCCCATATAGGTGAAAACCTGGGGCAGTTCAACATAACACCCCCGGCACGCCTCCAGGGAGGACCACCACTCTGGGAGTGGGACATACCGACCACGTCGGTGGGGTGCAGCGATGCGCTCTACCTCCACGTTTTGGTATGGAACGAAGAACCCGAATCGGGAGCGGCAACGCCGTTCATAACGGATGAAGTTCTGAAGGAAGTTCGACCGGGACGCCCGAGGAAGTTAGCGGAACTCAGCCCGGAGTATCGGTCGCTCCCAGCACATGGCTGTTTGCCGCGCTGCGGGAAAGTTCCTCCATGCGAAGGTTTCTAACGCCGCGAGGCGGTCGCAGTACGTCATCTTTCCGCGTGTGCGGTAAAACGCGAAATTAAAGTCGTACCCCGCGGGGATCGGGAACTCGAATGGAGCCCGGCGAAGCCGTTGGTAACCGAGCATGACGAGCGCCGCGTGTGCGCTAGCCACCGATTGTCTGCCGTCACGACGGATATGATGGGTATGAATCGCTATGCGGTTCCTCCAATCCCACGACCCCGTGACGTCGGCGGGTAGGTCCTCCGGAAGGATGTTGGTCGCATCAGCGTACGCCATGACCAATGCCTCATTGAGGACTGCCAATAAATGATACCAGGGCGCGTGCCTCAACTTGAGGGCGTGGGACCGATTGTTCGGATTCAACCCCACCAGGGTATCGTAATGCGGTCAGAAGCGCACCGGTATGCCGGCTGGTATGACTCCCCCCATCGGGTGAGACGCTAGCAGGCCTGCCCCCGCAAAGGGTTGGTTAGACGGCTGAGCCGTGGGCTGCGTCGTCGGGAGCGCCCCTGCTTGCGCCCCTGCTTGCGCAGGTTGGTTGCCGCCTTGCGGAAGTTGTTGGTTGGTGTTGCCCTGTGGCAGGGGGACGGACCGGAAGCCGGTGAAGTATCCCTGCGGAGGGTGGTTCGGTTGCTGACCGGACATTTCGGTGATGGTTAAGTCGATAACCGGCGTAGCCGGGGAAATTGAGTGCGCTGGTAAGGCTTGGGGAACGAGTTGTCGGATGGATTCGCCTTGTGAAGGAGTATGCGCTACGTAGGCAGGTGTGGTGTGCGCTGGGTCGAAGGGAATTGCCGGCGAACCGGAGGAGGTCGTTTCTTTACAGCCTTGGTCCGCCATCGCGTCGCTCGCGAAAAGCGTCGCGCCCTCGGCTAAGGAGGAAGATATGAATGCAACGCCCTCCTTGAGCGATTTCCATGACTTAGTTATTTTCGACATGTCGGCTGGGTTAATTATGACTACATACGATGGCCACGTTGGTGGATGGGACACGTGGGACACGGCAGAGTCCAGGAGGTTGGCACAGCATGGCTGGTAATTCTGCACCCTTTATGGGGGTATTCTAGATTATTATGGTATTTGCCGTACAGTACAGGAGGCGAGCTACACTACTTACTGCGCCGGCAACTCTGCCGTCGCATTCAGTAAACCTCCTCCAACCAGGGTTTTGGCTCTAGACTGCTTCGCCTTCGGCGGTACTCAACTCCTCCTTGGAGGGATACCCCGTAGCCTTCGGACTGTCTATCCTCCCTGCATCCCCTAAACGAACCCACTATTGGGAGTATTTACCAATCGCTGTCGCGTTCGCCCTTGTATAAGGTTCCACCGGCTTTGCCGTATCCTTAACCACATCTTGTGGACTCTCCTTTTCCCCCTTGCTTTTGGGTGGTTACTTCGCCACTCGCAGCCTGTTCTGACACCGCGTCGCACTCGCCACACTGTGGACACTTTGCCTCCTTGGTGGATAACAAACACACGCCGCTCACGCGGAATACCTTCTTGTCTCACCTTCCTACGCTCGTCGTTAAGGGTGACCTCGGCCTTACACCCCGACTTAGTCGTGTCATCCCTGGAAGGGTTCTGATTGCTGTGCTAGCTCGTGTTAGGAAGATCCCGAACGTCTTCGTGGTTCTTTCCCCAGTGGGGCATTGCACTACAGAGTGCTCGTCAGCAAGGTTTATGAAGACTCTAAAACGACCTTGCTGGAGAACATAGTATTATTTCTAATAATTCTATGTAACATTGATACATGCAAGAGGGTTATTCCAAATAGAAGAGCTCTTCCGGGTACCTATTCCACAATAATTGATACCCGGAAGAGAATACTTCCGGGTATTCGACAAGGGATAACCCCCGAAAATTTTATGGGGTAGCGTTCAGAACGGCTCAATTTGGAACACCTAAGAAAAGGTAGAATTTTAAATAAATTATGCCCAGGTTTGGTTCCAGTTTTGAAGACGTTTGCAAGACCTGGGGTTCAATTTGAAACAGAAAATTAGTTAGTTTCCGGCTTCTTCATTACGAATCACAGTCAATCGTGACAAAAGTTTAGCTTTCGTCTATCTAGCACAGAATATAGAAACCACAGGAGCTGTAACTATCTGTCAAAGACGAATGGAGCCAGAAAATTGTAGTGCAACGCCCTCTTATGGAGGTTTCTGACTACTTAGTCATATTCCGACCTGTCGGGCGGTTGCTCCAAGTGGGAGTACATAAATAGTAGCAACCACTGTAGTGGGAAGGACACGTGGGGCACGGTTGAGCCAGGAGGTTGGCCACGTACACGTGGGGCGGGCGCCACGGCGCGTGCGTAATTACCACTGGGCGTGGGCCTAATTTAGTTAGTCTATTTAATTAGTGTTGGTGCGAGCTCACTACCTAGCCCGGCGGCGACCTCCCCGCCGTGCACAGTAAAGTTTCCCCAACCAGGGTTGGCTCTATACTTCTTCGCCTTCGGCGGTCATCCACTCCTTCCAGGAGAGAGGCTCCGTTGCCTACGGGTAGTGTATCCTCCCTGCGTCACCTAAAAAGACCCATTTGTGGGAGTGTTTTCCGCTTGTGTCGCGTTCGACCCTGTACAGGGATAACCCCGGTGTTGACCGTAGCTTTTCTGCCCTTTTCCCCTTTTCATTCTTCCCATCCCTCGCTCTCGCGGATTCCTTTTCTCTTTCCCCACTTCCTTCGACTCGTGCCTCTCTCGAGGGCCCGTTCACCCACACACGTGTTGAAAACACCGATCCTTGCTCAACTCTCTACGCCCGTCGTGACGGCTTCGCCTCGGCTTACATTCGACTTTGTCGTGCCTTGCCAGAGAGGCTTTGTCTGCTGACTACCCTCCTACGGAGGAAGACCTCGGACGTTTTCGTGGTGTCTTTTCTTTTTTGGCGTTGCACAAAAAAAACTAAGAGAAGTACATCGCTAGCAAGATAATTTGAAAACCTACTGAGAAGCTTAACAAGAAACAACTACTTGTTGGAGAGTTTGTTCCATCTAGGATCTTTAAACCCTACTGATGTCCGCCTCAATACAAACTAAAATCATTTTGGAGGTCAACGTAGTTCCAGATGTGATCCTAACAACAGAAACCCTTATTTATGTCGAATGTACATGATCTGGTACATCAAAAAAATCATAAAATGGTACACCAAAAACGTAGTTTGTCAAAAACAATACTGTGTAACGGTTTCTACCAAAACAAGTAGGAATTGGAACCGTTGAAATTAACTATTCCAAATGTGTCAATTTTGAAATGCGGAAAAACTTTTCAGAGTCCCATTCTGGTGTTGCAAATAAAGCCACGTTCCAAATTGAGCCGTTGTGAGCGCTACGACCTCCCGTGCCCCATAATTTGCCACCACCAGAGTAGTACTTTGCGTTAAGCCAATCATTACTTTTTTCGTCACAAGCTTCCTCTTAGCTTCGGCTTTTGGTAGACCGAAAATTGATGTTGTATCCATAAGGAAGAAGACGCAAGACACATCACAAAATGTGCCTTCAAACAGATAAGACCTCCAGAACCCCATAGTTTCAAACGTGCCTCATATATGTGGGGAACTCAAATCTGTTTCTCAAAAATTTAGTAATTTAATTAAAATTTTGAAACAAATATCATCAAGACGGGAGATTCTTGAGCTCATGCCACTCTCAACGAGCTATTTGTAATCGGATCTGCGACAAAAGCGCGCGCTTTCATCCTAAGTTTGAAATGAAGTGGCGGCTGCTTTCGTCAGGAGCATGGGGTACAGAATCATGATTATGGGGCACCGGTTGTTCCCCATGCAAAATATGGGGAACAGCATTCGAAAACTGGCAGTCGCGCACGGCCCGTACTACTGTAGTGAACCGTCACGCTTGCGACTACAGTATACAAAAGTTGTATGAAGAGAAACGAAGGGAAACTTGACATGCGCCGGCCTCGCGCAAGGCACTTTCAGCGCAAGACACAGGTAGACGTAATTCTGTACATTGAACTCGATGCTGTAACTTCAAAGGGTAGCGTTTTATACCGAGATGCCAAACGTTGGCAGTTGCCAACTGTGCTCCACAGTCATGAGTCATGACACGCGGTTATTAGGCTCGCTTCTTTGCGCTCCTCTTCTTAACACGTAAACCATATCTGCGGACTGTGGTAAACACTAACTCTCTCGCTCGGCGAGTCCATCGTCTAAATTATCGCACCAGCCTGAGACTCGGTCGCGTACGTACGCATAGTGCACACTCTCCCATCGAACATTCGCCACAGCAGCGAGTTCACTTTCTATTAGCTCTCCGCCGAATGTAACTCAGTTACCATCACCTTGCCACTGTCATTTTGTTACTCTCGCTTTCATTCCTCAACTGCATCCCGCCTCCGCCAGTCCACTTCCTCCCACCACCCTCCGCACCACCTCCGAGAATGTCTCCACCGCAACCCGAGTCTCCGAGCCCAACCTGTTCGAGGTATCCGCGACTGTACCATAACAACTCGCATTGCCGCCTCCCCGCTGTTGTGCCAGTACGCCTGGCTATGTTCTCTCACATCTCCCTTCTCGTAAGCAAAAACCTGCACCTATTGGTATTCTTCCGCATCGCGCTCATGTCCTTAATAACATCCAAGCTTCTTGCAATCCCGCTCGGCATAATCCTCTTACTAGCAGGTCTCGTTATAGCCGACCTCGAAATCAGCCTTGTGGGTGGCTCAACACTCGCCTTCGTTTACGCCGCGCACATAGGCTCCTGGAACGCAGCCATCCGCCCCACCATCCTGCTTCTCTGGCTGCCCAACATATATACAATGGAACTCTGGCATGTCGACGGCAGGCGGGAAGCCCGCAACTTCACCTCCCGCGGTAGCGATTCGGCCGATCGGGATCCATATAAACGTGCAGAGGAAGCCGTGCGACGCCTTTTCGCGCGCGCCAGCGAGGAGGACGGCAATGCCTTTCTTACTTGGCGTGACGAGCTCGTGCTGGCCTTACTCTCACTCAAGTTCGTCGCCTTCACTCAAAGAGAGTTGGAATGGAGCGAAGCGCCCGAGAGGCCACCCGTCCAGGTCATCTGGACAAAGCTTTCCAGGTGGGAAAAGGGCTGGAATGGACGACCTGGGAAGTGGCTCCGGCAGTGGGCCTCTTTCGAGTCGTAAAATCCGCCGCCTACCCCCGCTGCCCCACTCCAGCAATCTTTGCTCACAACGTCCGCGGTGGGCGCGAATACCACCCCGCATACTCGTCAGCTCACCCCCCAGCGAGGAGACCTACCTGGCATATGAGAATACGCTGCGCTTGATCGTCGTCTTGTTCGAGTGCATTCGCCGCAGCGAAATGAAGAAAACGAGAGGCAGCGAGCAATTCTGCACGAAGTGCTTTCTCAAAACAGAGATAAGAAAGGCGGTTCCATGCAGTGGGTTTACGACACTGTGCGTTCTTGCCTAGCCGGAGATGAGAGGGCTATCAACAGGTCCGTGGGACCTTCCACGCCACAGACTGGTTCAGCGGGCACACTAGCTCAAGCTGGTACGACAGTTCCCACGCAACCGGCTGTTGGGGCCGCGCAGGTGCCCCCTGATGGCGAGGTCGGGCAGACACCGCCCTTCACCCGGGCCGGGCAGACGACGCGCACTGCTGTGGCGGCACAAACGGCTCCCGCTGCTGGGGCTACGAACACGTCGCCAGCCAGAGCTGCTGCGGTTACGGCAACCTCACAAACGTTTTGCACGGGCGCAATAGGCTGTAGCGCCTTCAGAAACTCCGGAATAGCTCGTAAGCATGAGAATTTCGAAGCATTCCCTTCCTTTACGCGTTCCGCCCTTGGACGCACTCTGCGCATTTGAAGCAGATACTTCTTTTACTGTGGGTTGCATGATTTTGCTGTCTGCTTAGACAGGTCTCATAAGCTCTGTAACATCTGCACTATACAGTAGATGACTTCGAAGTGCAATTCTACGGAAAGCATATTGCTGTTCCAACATTCAGTATTCTTGCACCTTCGGGATGAATGTGAAAAGCTCTGTTGTTGTCACAGACTGTCTGCGTACCGTTTTGCGTTCCATGCCACTCTCCGCTCTCACGGAACGCTCCCATCGTCGTAGCAGTACTACGTGGCAAGGGCCATATAGCAGCGTACATCACGTGAAATTTATTAGGCCGTCGCTGTTCCAGTGCCAAGCCCGCCAAATCCACCAGGCCCACCAAATCCGCCGTTGAAAAAGCTTCCAAGGTTAATCGCACTTCCACCATCGTCAGCAGCTGCAATTCCACTACCACCAGTGCCAATACCACCAGCAAAGAAACCAGGGCTGCTAGATCCACCTCCACCAACTCCGGCAAGTGCAACGGCTCCGACCCCAGTTCCATCACCCCCACTTCCTCCACCGCCGCCTGTGCCTGTACCGGTAGCAGTTGATGTCGACGTCGATGTCAATATGCCTCCAGGGAATGGGAACGGGAACGGGAACGGGGCCGGAGCCGGCGCGGGAGCCGGTGCAGGCGCGGGAGCCGGTGCAGGCGCGGGAGCCGGTGCAGGCGCGGGAGCCGGTGCAGGCGCGGGAGCCGGTGCAGGCGCGGGAGCCGGTGCAGGCGCGGGAGCCGGTGCAGGCGCGGGCGCCGGTGCAGGCGCGGGAGCCGGTGCAGGCGCGGGCGCCGGTGCAGGCGCGGGAGCTGGTGCAGGCGCGGGAGCCGGTGCAGGCGCGGGCGCCGGTGCAGGCGGCATACCTCCTCCCATTCCCATACCACCTCCCATTCCCATACCACCTCCCATTCCCATACCACCTCCCATTCCCATACCTCCTCCCATTCCCATGCCCATGCCGCCCATACCCATACCGCCCATACCTAAACCTTGCCCAGCTCCCATTCCGGGTCCCGCGCCCATGCCCGGTCCCATCTGTCTTACAACCGGAGCGGTATGGGCGCTATCTGTGGAGGTACCGGGCAGGCCTCCGAAGAGAAAGCGGGCGAGACTAGTCGCAAAGAGAGCTTGAATGAGAACGAAGTACTTCATATTGGCACAGACCGAATACGACGTAGGGTGCAATCAGACGACAAATTTGCAGAAACAGCGTTTGGGGTTTGGGAACATTAACTGGAGTTAGGTAGAAGGGGAGCGAGACATTTATAGCGGGGAAAGTGGTAGGATAAAACGGTAGTGGCTTGCACCTGTCTAGGCGTGAGAAAGAGCGCTGTTTTAATGCGGTTTTCGAGCCTTGTTGAACGAGCTGCTTGAGATGAGTTCCTATAAGCTGTTTTGCAGTTGGTTCGATTTAGGTGCTGCGGTAAATTATAAAAGAATCGGAAGAACAAGCTCTATAATCTTAGACTGATATGTAAGTAGCTCATTGTGTTATAACTTGTTATAAATTTCTCTTTGAAAAGAGTCGAGAGAACAATGTAGCGCGCGAGCGGGGGCGAAAGGGGTCGAGCGAAGTGCGCGCATAGTTGACCGCCGGCGGGCAGAGCGCCGAGCCGGACGGTCGCGCAATTTATTTTGCCAGTGCAACACACCGGCGCATTGCTGTGCGCCGGGCGTTGCACTGCGCACAAATGACGCGTGTGTGGCGCTCTCGCCTTGCAAGAGGCCGACCGGTATCAACACCGTCCCTCAAGGCGAAGCGACTACTCTTCCTACACCACTTATAAGCATCTAGTTACTGAGCCCAATTCACAAGGTAAAGCATAATATCAACGACCGAAGAGCAGGGTCTGTAGACACGATTTCTCTGCAAATCTGTCTCTTCTCTGGCATTAATCTTGCAAATGCCAAAGGCGTGGTGCAACATTCAAAACATAATATAAAATACATTCATACATAACGCATCACACACATAGTTCCACCAGCTCCAAGCTGGGGAGTCATTACTTGTTCACACCCAGTAAACTCCAAAACCCAGATATCATGTAAAAAACCCCGTTGGGACAAAAACACATGTACCTCTGTGGGAAAAACAGAGAATGTTGTGAACCACAAACATTCATAAACAATTATTCAGACATTCAAACATGTAGCAAACAAAAGAGACAAAACAAAACATAACAAAGTAGTTAGTGTAGTCAGTAGACCCCAACAATTCTTCCTAGAACGAGTCAATATGCATCAAGCTGACCATCCTCCTCACCTCTGGGAGGGACGCACACTTTGTCAGTATGTCAGCGATCTGTTGACTCCTTGGGATTTTGCACAGCTTAATAATTTGACCTCTCTCCAGGTCCCGCACATGGTGCGTCTTCAAATCGATGTGCTTGTTTCGAGCAGATAATCTGTGGACTCGTGGTCAAAGATATAGCAGCCGAGCTATCATTCATGATCTTTGTGGCTTCGAACCATAGATCCTCGCTCCAAGGCTGGATGTGTGCGAATTCAAAATACATCTTTCGTATCCACGAAAGGTCTTTCGCGCAGGTAGAAAGAGCGATATACTCCGCCTCTGCCGAAGATAGCGCAATTACCGTTTGACGCTTTGATTTCCACATGACTGGTGCGTCGTTGACGACGATAACGTACCCTGTTGTGGACTTACGAGTCTCAATGTATCCCCCCCAATCGGCGTCAGCGTACGCACAGAGTGAGGCGGGAGAAATAGGACGGTGGGCTGGAAAATGAAGTCCATAATCCATAGTGCCAGCCAAGTACCTAAATAATCGTTTGAGCAGCGATAAGTGTCGTTCACATGGGTTATGTAAATGCCTTGAGAGCGCTGATATGGGAAAGGAAAGGTCAGGACGGGTAGATACAGAAATGTAAAGTAATGCACCAATCCCTGACCTATACTCTGCATGATCATCTGTCGAAAGAATGACGTCTTCCTCACCAGATGGCAGTACATTGGCAGCCGTAGGGAAAGGTGATCCAACTGCATTGCACTGTTGCATACCAAACTTCTTGAGAATTTGTAGTGCATATCCATATTGATTAACTTTATGCCGGAAGGAGATCGCTGAATATTCCAACCTATGAATGACTTCAGCTCCCCATAGAGCTTCACATCAAACGTTGCAGACAGTTTGTGTTTGAAGTCATTTAGAAGTTTGGCATTGTTGGCAGCGAATGCGCAGTCGTCGACTATAACAGCCAAGATCAGGAAGTTGTCCTGCTCGCGGAACATGAAGACGCGAGAGTCGAGAGCTGATGTCACAAAGTTCCATGATAGGAGAGCTTCAGAAAAGAGGGAACCCCATATTATTCCAGCTTGGACAGCACCGTAGATGGAGTTAAGCAGTTTGCAGACATGGCCTGTCTTCTCCACATTGCCAGTGGAGTTAGAGGGTTGTTCCATAATTATCGGAACATCCAGTTTTCCATATAAGTAGGCATTTGATATGTCTGCTCCCTCCAGTAAAAGGTTTTGTGCGGCAGCAACTGAGAGAAGAATGCGTAGTGCTTCATGACAGGCTACTGGCGCATAAGTGTTGAATGGATCGAAGTCAATGAAGGGCTTCTGTTTGTCTCCCCGTAGACAGCAGCGTGCCTTCTTCAAGAACTTCTTCCCGACTCCATCCAACATCTTCTCCTTGAAGACCCAAGTATACGGAACCGGTTTCATCCAGGATTCCCTGGGTATAAGTTCCCAAGTGTTACGGCGGATGAGTGCGTTCATCTCGCGGTCGATGGCCTCACACCAACCGGGATCTCTGCACGCGTCCTTGAAACTACTTGGAACGTTGGGGTCATACACAGTTTTCTTGGAGACCCATACATTTGGAAAGTTATGCGCGATTGTTGTCATCGCCTTTACCAGGTGGTCCTCCAAGTCAGGACCGTTATCAGTCTGTGAGGTATGGTCCGTTTCCTCTGTCTCCTGTTGGCGAGTTATACCCTCCAGGAGGGTGGAGATGTTTGGAAGAGGAGAGGAGTTGACAGCCTTGAAGTCCAGAATACGGCAAGTGACGACCGAGTTCTTCCCCGGCACAAACACACGGGCGAGTGTGGTGTCGCTTTGCATGCCCACGAAGTGCGCGAAGACAGAACGGGGGAGGAACTTCTTTGATGCCACGGTCTTGGACCGATATACAAAGGCGTAGCCAGGCTGACCAAAGTTCGGAATGTTCGTAAAGTCGATTATAATGGACGGATTCCATTCCAAAATCGGTATCCGTCCTTGTATCCTTGAAGATGGAGCCCTATTTCGGAGCCAGTTGGCATGGTTCATTGCCTCTGCCCAGAAGGAAATGGGCAGTTTGCTCGCGAAGAGAAGTACACGAGCCCTGGTCCAATGTTCTTGGATAAGCCTCTCCGCGGCTCCATTAGATTCGGAGGCGTAGGCAGGAGAGTAGTCCAAGAGTATGCCATGATCGAAGCAGAAAGTGTCCAACTCACTGCTTTTGTGTTCGCCGGCCCCGTCCAGGCGAACATTCTTCAAGCGAAACGAGTGGTTAAGTTCTAGCTCCGATCTGCGTTTGTACCAAGCCAGGTGCTTCAAAACACTAGCACCTGTCTTGTCCATCAAGAAGAAAACGTCTGACTTGGAAGTGTGGTCATCCAGTACGGCCATGGCGTAGATTGCACCAGAGAGAGATGGCGAAATCTTTCCCGACAGGTCCATGTGGATAAGTTCCAAGGGACTTGACGTCGAAACGGATCGCGACCGGGCGGTGATTGGGTTCCGTTTCTTCTTGCCTGTGAGGCAAGGGACGCACGTCAACGACTCCAAGATGGAACGTTGAAAGTAAGGCACAGAGTCGAAAGACTTGGCAAGGTTCTGGTATCTACTTGGGTGAAGATGACCAGTTCGACCGTGCCATTCCAAAGCCAGCTCCTGATTGCTGTTACTTGCGTTCACGACCATCACTTGTTTGTCGTTATCAGCGAGGTCCATGACGAAGAGGCCTTGGTTGATTTCCGTTTCCCAAATGATTTCAGAGTTTCGGTTAGGATCCATGATGAAACATCCATTGAATGGCCGAATGGTGGAAGTGAACATCACCATGAACTCTACACTGAGAACGCCAACAGAAAGGATGTTCGACTCAAAGGCAGGCGCGTGGTAAGCCTCGATGACTGTAGCACGGTTCAAAGGTATCCAGACATGACCTTTGCCAACGAAACGAGCTGTTCCTGAGGCAGCCTGAACAGTCTCGATCTCAATTCGTTCGTAGCGAATGAACGACTTCCGCGAATGGAAGAAGTGATGAGTTGCCCCTGAGTCAATATAGGCTGAGTCCAATTTCGTTTGAGAAAGAAGAGCGATCTTACTCTTGAACTTGGCCATATTGCAGTTGAAGCCAGGTGAAGGAGGCGGATCATCATTTCTTTGCACCACATATGAACGAGGTTTGGAGTTATGATTTGAGTTACGATTATCATTTCCATCCCCCCTTGGTGCAAACCCTGAGTTCCAGTTGGATTGGCGTTGTCCTCCTTTGTGGGACCCATACTGTGAACGACGAGAACCACCGTTGTTGCGATTAGATTGCTGCCGTCCGTTGGAGTTGTGCTGGTTATCATTATTGTCAGACTCCTCACGTTTGCGTTTGTAGCAATCTCGAGCGTAATGTCCACGACGACCGCAGTAGTAGCAATTGTCATCGTAGCGGCTCTTGGTAGCCGAGGACTTGTTACGCCGGTTTCGCTGCTTTCGACCACCCTTGTTTGCCGTGTTGGCTTTCGGTTGGGTAGTGGGGGTGGACGAAGGAGCGGAGGATGTCGGGTTGTTAGGGTTCTTGCGACGAGCCACTTCAGCTTCGACAGCGTTCACAATGGAGTCGAACCCGACATCGGTTAGGTTTGACATCATGGCCAAGGGAGCAAAGGAGTTGGGGAGACTTCGAATGAGTTTGGAGACTTTGTCTTTCTCCGAAAGTTCCTCATCGAAGGTGGCAAGTTCCCCAACAACTTCCAGGAACTTAGCGACGTGCTTATTCCAGTCGTCGCTGTCCTTGTATACCAAAGTGTCCAGACGATGGCGGATGTTCTGCACAGCTTGCGCGTTGGTGGTTGTGTACACGCGCTGCAGTTCATCCCAGAGATCTTTGGCCGTTTTGTCATCATCATCGACAAACATTCGAACAAGAGCAAGCGGAGAGTCACCGAGGCAGAGTGTGATGGTGCTCTTCGCTTTGACTGACTTTTCGAACCAAGATCTCATTGCCCGGTTTGTGGGGTTGAACCCATCAGGACGTGGGTCAAGACCGGAAAGAAATGGGTCGTCTCTGCGGAGATACGCCAGAAGACGACGACGCCAGAGAATGTAGTCGGTGGGGACCTTGAGCTTTGGAAGCCTGCCAAGGAGACCCTCATTTGTGCCCGACATTGAGGCGTCCGGGGAGCGACGGATGAAAGTGTATGATCAACCTTCTTCTACGAGATAAGGATATCGCGACCTACGGGGTAGGAACGTTTCTTCTTCTTCTTGAACTTCTTGAACTTCTTCTTCTTCAACTTCGCCAGTCCCCTACCGGTGGAGGAGGTGTGAACTTGAGGTGTTCCTGGCCCAACCTTGGGAGCCAGGCGATCGATGTAGGACGGGTCCCCGCAATTAAGCAGCTAACCCCGCACCACAACAAACAGACCTTTGAAGGATCTTCCCGCACCCACAAAGCGGAGGGTACTTCACTTCGTCCAACAAAGGAAAAACAAGCAGTAGTAAAACGTAGTAACGTAGTATAGAGCATACGCTTCGTACGGCAGAACGTACTCGTGGCACGAAGAACGGACGAGCAGAGGCCACTTCTTCTCTCAAGGAGAGCGAGAAAAACCGGTTCTCGAAGTAATGTTGAAAACGAAATTGTTTTCGTAATCCAAGACGTTGCATTGCCGGAGAAAATGTGGCTGATGTAGAAGGAACGAGTAACCTGTGGCCCAGAAGCAGACGCAATTTATCGAGAGGTGTAAACGTTATCAACATGATGAACGTCATACAGATGCAAAATCAAGACCGTTGTAGAAATCCAAGAAAGTGTAGCGTAGAAATTGTTGCGCAAGCATGCAGATCCGACAAAAGAACAAGAGCAGGGTGTAGATGATAGTAGGACGTTGCTAAGCTTTGAAATAGAGTGAAGAAGTGTTGGTGCCAAACCAGTTAGAGACGTAAGAAATTAGTGATCGCAAACATTTTGCGATGCACCGAATTGTATGCCACACAATGTATAGTAGGAAAGAGGGAAGTCGTTTGGAATCGCATCGTAGTTGCAGCGGAGGCACATTGTCGCTTCGCAGTAAAGATGCAGGAAAACCAGTAATCATCAATCTTCACAATAGATTACCATCTAGATTCTGTACTTCCATTTAGAATGAACAAATAAAGTAGAAAAGTTATATACATACTTATCCTGTCCGATGCCAACGAACTTTCAGAGCCACAACAAAGTCTATAGACTTGGGAGCCCATCACGAAGTCAATCGCGCACGGTAGGTTTTGCTTTGGCAGTGCTCTAGCCGCGACATACCTATAGGCATGGGAGCCGAGACAACCGCTAAGCAACCCGTCCAGTTTTTGAGTAGTTGAGCGTACGCGCAATAGAAGCGCGGTAGCGCGCAGAGAAAGGGGCCGATCATGTGCGCAAGCGATGGCGGCCCGGGGCAGCGCGCCCCAGGCGATGCTACCATGTAGCGCGCGAGCGGGGGCGAAAGGGGTCGAGCGAAGTGCGCGCATAGTTGACCGCCGGCGGGCAGAGCGCCGAGCCGGACGGTCGCGCAATTTATTTTGCCAGTGCAACACACCGGCGCATTGCTGTGCGCCGGGCGTTGCACTGCGCACAAATGACGCGTGTGTGGCGCTCTCGCCTTGCAAGAGGCCGACCGGTATCAACAAACAAGCTCAGCTCAAAGATTATACTGTATATAACATCAAGCAAATTCAATATCGTACTCTATAAAAGAGAAATACGCAATGAGATTATTGGCCGTTTGGGATGAGTTGTTTTGCTTTTGGCGATGCCGCATCGCCAGAATCGCCAATGCGGCTGTATAAAGAAGACAGAAGCGCAATCATAAAGATTAAGAGAAAATTCAGGAACAAATCCTGCGCGGTGTGGCGGCAAGGCTATTGGTCGCCGCTGCCGGTTTTCCTCGAGGACGGCCAAGTTCATGCCATGACGCATTTGGAGTCAAACGAATTTTACACGCGCGGCGGCTGGTGCCAAAGCTCCCAGAGAATGGTCTGGGCTGACCTCGATGAAGGTTATCTACGTGGTCGGACATAATGCGCTTCCGTCTTGGCGGGCACCGCGTGTGTGTAAGCTGCGGCTCTACGGAGGAGGCAAGGTGACCTCTAAGGTAGCCTGCTAAGGTTACGTTTGCAGTTCGTGGGCATCTGTGTAATGTTACATACATCAGAGGTAGATACAAGTGTCAACGCAAGCCTTTGTATGACCCGCACGGCAGCAGAGATGTTTGGGGGTCTTTGACGAGGCCTACGTCCTCGCATGAACTTGGCCGTCAGCAGCATCACGCCGACGCGGATGACTCGCCATGATGAGGAGTCCTTGTCAGAGATATTTCCAACCCTAGACAGGACACCTTCCCAAAATGAGTTGTGCCTTCGATAGGGTTCCATCGCCCTGGAATACTGATTCCAGCGTCTGGCGGTGTGGGCCCAGCACTGTGCCCATTCGACACAAGCAATTACGTGTTGCTTCTTGTATAATGGTTTCCCCAGTCCTGCATAACCTTATTTGCGCAGATTCACCGTCGTGTGATTTGGTGGTGAACTGCCATGCAACCGCAAGCAGTGACCATTGTAAGGAACATTCACGAATCACAGGCATCTCTAACTTGAACCATTGTCACTTTCAGCTGCTTTTTGGTTGTGGTTGTGGTTGGCGGCGGTGTTAAGTTGATGTTAACGCGGTGTTTTTGGTTCTATAAAACCTCTACGTGTACATGTACCGGTAGATATGTGTGAGTTTGCTTACAAAGAAACACAATGCAGATGCCGCAGAGAATTAAAAGCGCTTTCCGACAGTAGCACCTATAAGGTAATACAGTATCTTTTTGCGATAGGCCATACTCACGAAGTTAACTTATCTGCACGTACAGTATCTAACTTACAACGGTACTGTACCTTGCATGTCCTGGTCGCCCAACTCTCCATGGACCATGTGGACAGTCGTGCAGCTAACGCCATCAAGCCGGCCGTAGTGGGGAACATCGTGATGCTGCTGCTGTTCAACCTCACATCATTGCACATATCTACAATTATTGTACCATGCCTTCTCTTCTCTTCTCTATTTGTACCGTAGTAATCTAAGCAACCCCAAACATTAACAAACCAAGTCGTGTCTGCAACAATCGAATGGCTCCTGCTCAAGGCGCGACAAGTTCTCCTTTACAGTGCAGGACGCGCTACGGGAGCCTGAACAGCGATGCAAAGTTGCCTGCGCTCAATTTATCCAGAGGATAGCAAAAGCTAACCTTACCCACCGGGTGCGCCGCGTCATTAAAGTTAACCTAACTGCACAACCTGAACTTACAATTGTGAGAGGACACGGCTGCAGTCAGTTCGTGGCAACGCGCCGAACGAATGGCCCACGTCGCGCTCGCTATCTACAGGCCACAACTGAAGACGCGTTATTGAGGGCAAGTGCTTTGGCGGGGTGGCCACGCGATATTGGCCACCGCTTCGTTTTTCACAGCGCGTTTTGCGTCGTTGAGACGGGTGAAGCTGATGCGTTCACACAATTGCGGTGTTTGCGTGCGCACAGGAATCTGGTAGATACGTGCCCTTCGGTGGCTTGCGTGGTTCTGCATGTGCAGGTTCCCGGCGTCTCGACGGCCGTTCGCGCGGGTATACTGTAACTTTTTATAGTTGCACATACTGTAGTTTTTCTGTATTCCCCGCATTGCCCTCTCATGCTTGGTTCGACGTAAATTATGAGTAAGCGGTTTGCCTTGCTGGCAACGTTTTCTGTCTTCATCCTTGACACGTAATCACTGAAGGCGCATTTGCAAATTGCCTCCAATCGTGGCTGATTGCGTCCACGTTCGACGTGTTCATTACATTTCTGGCCGCGCATATGAAATGAAGCCATGAATCAAGGCTTCGGTGAACAACTTGTACCGAAAACTCTCGACGGCTAACGGCGCAAAGCAACGCCCTTGTTTCTAGCCATCTGCGCGGCGCGTCCGCGTGCCAATTGAAGCCTGTAAAGTTTACGCAATGCGAGTGTAACGCATTGCATTGCGTCATCGACAACCTCGCACTCTCTTGTGCCGCCGCTCTACGTCAACACCCATAAAACGCTGGCTGTGCTTTCAAAATTTCGTGCGTGTGCTCTTGTCCGCACACTCTGCGTCCGCAATCGATATTTCGGGGTTGGGAGATCGAAATGTATATCTCGAACCCCGCAACGTGTACACGTCGTCAAGTAACGTTACAAAGACACGTGTAATGGATTTCAAGGAAGGAAGAACGGAAACGAAAGTGGGCAGACTTGGGGCGATCGATTTTCGTGTGTATCTTATATCATGTATGACGATCATGGTAGTAGTTCATGGTCGCGTTCAGATGCGACTCATGCGATGACGATCCGATCCGCTTTATTTAGAGACGTTATGTATAAGACGTCGCTTAATAAGCTCAAGCGGAATAGGTTAGCGTTTGTATACTATACAGCACCGTTGGTACGTTACCAATTTGGTACCAAAACCTTTGGGCATTGCAAGAGGGACATAAACCTGCAAAACGAAGCTTGGGCCCCAATCTCAAAAACGTAATGTACCATATCAAGAGTGCTACTAGAGAGTAATGCCCGACTCCTTGTTAGAAAACGGTTTCGACAATCTTATTCGAACAAAGCGGTGCGCGCAGCCACGAGGGCACGAGCCATCTCGTAGAAGTTATCCGAGATGCGCTTCCTTTCATAAACAGGGACGTTGAAATACATCTTGAAGTTCAACCCATTGTCCCAGTCATTGCCACGATCCAGAACGTTCTCCAAGGTGTCTCTGGCGAGACGATAAGCCATTTTCAAGCTCCTTCTGTTCTGCTTGTCTGCTTGGGCATGTGGTGCAAGAACGGCTTGAGCAGCGTCCAAAAGGCCTTTCAAGTTCTCACGGAAGATCAGAATGGACAGATCGGACCAAGTTTCCTCCTCGGAGCTGATTTTCTTGGCAGGCACTTCGTACGCCAGCGTGATCATTCCGCCTAAAACGCGCTTCGCAGAGAAGGTGCCTTCGCCGTCGATTCCGCCTTGCAATGTGTCGCAAAGGCGGTCCACATCGCCCTTCAGCACATCGGCGTATCAGGTCGCAGCGTCAAAGTCATTATCTCGGTACAAGGCGCGTTCGACCGCATGGAATCCCCTCCATTACTCATCTAGTTCACCGCGACCAACCGCGTAGGGACGAGCGTCAATGTTAGCATCCAGTTGCGAAAAGTCGGCCACTAACACTTCGATACGCTCATACTCGGGCGCGCTTCAGTGTACGCGCGTTTGGCAGAGCTCATATTGCGCTGCTTCAACGTGTGTCGCAGCTTGGCCAGGCTTTGCTGCTGTTCTTCGCAGAAACGCAAGAATCCTCTCAAGCCAGCCCTGATCGGCTCTCTCATGAACGTCTTTTCCATGTCGCTCATTGGCTCATCGCCTTCTTCTTCCTCCTCAGCGAACTGCGCGTTCAAGTCCGTTCTGAGGTGTTCGAGTGCGACGGCAAACCTGTAGCTGTAATTAATGATGAGCTTCCTCTAAGCGACCGTCACCTCGCTGTAGGGTCGCGCATCACCCTTATCGGTAGCAAAGTGGTTGTCCTGTAGATAGCGCGCCCCAAAAGATGAAAGCCGAGCAAAGTGAGCGTCATGCTCGCCTGCTGAAGGTGACACGCGAAGGACAGCGACGGACGCAGCAAATGCTAGCGAGATGATGTGAGTTAGCAATTGGCGAGGCGGCGCCCCTGAATATGCGAGCCTGGGCGTTGGCGCCACAAAAGCGGAATCGGGCGCTAAGCAGCGCGCGCGTTAGGTACCGTTGGTAGCACCAACTTGGTACGCTTTGCATGACGAAGACTGGGTCGACGGCATGCATGAAACGTGTGGAGCGCGTGCGTGAGCCGCACGAATGGCGGGTGCGACCGCGAGCCGATTCGACGCTCCATGCCGAACAGAAGCTTCTTCTCTGCGATGCGCGCCGACACGCTGCGGGCGCGCCGAGCGAGCACAAGCGCACACTTTTGACTTGTAGGCGCGAACCGAACGAAACCAAGTCGGGCGTGTCGCCCTTCACCCTTGGTGCTTTAGTTTTTCTATTATTTAAATTTACTACAAACGGTACAAAGGTACATTATATTATATACCGCCACGTCACATCTTCCCAGCTTTTCGTTGGTCTCTGTTGTGGAAGAAAGAACAATATCTGTGTAATTGCTCAATGTCCGTAACGCTGCTATGGATCCGTACGTAAGCGCTATGTTTGTAGCCAAGCAGTTGTAGAGTGTTGGCGCATCCTTTGTCAGTCTCACGGGATACGACCAAATAAGCGTACATGTCTCATAAACAACAAAACAAACAAACCATTGGCCTTTCTTTCTTTTCTTTATCAGGTGAAACCTGTCCCGTTTGCATAATATGTATAAGATTATGACGAGCTCAGCTACGTATTTCACACCCTGTCCCTTGCATATAATATGCACACAATACTGTCGTGGTGGTAGCAGAGAGATAGGAGAAAAGTGGCTCTAAAAGGGTCCTAATAAGCAAATGGCAAACACCAAGTCCACTAAAAGAGCTGCACCTTTGCTATCCAGTACGATATGTACGATCACATCCAACAGAATGATGCAATGAAAACCTTTACATTGAATGAGCACTATCACAATAGCATATACAGATGAAATCATGAGCAAAATAAGAACCCCTTGATGCGCTTCTACCCTGAATTAGAAACGTACGGTTCAACAACAATCAGGAGAGAAGTCACCCACGCTCATGATGTATGGCAGAAAGCAATTCATACCCCCCTATCCTATTACCCAGTGCTGGTCATGGTAGTATTCCTCCCTCACTTCCTGGTCTCACCACTCTCACCGCTAAGGAGCTTCTTTCCGATCTCGACAGCCTTCTCGCAGATTTCCTTGTTCTTACTGCAGAACTTGGCTACCTTCTTGACCACCTTCTTCACGCCCTTGAATACTTTCTTGCCGGCCTTAAACACTTTCTTGGCGCCCTTCTTTATCTTCTTGCCGACCTTCTTCAACCCCTTCTTGATCTTCTTGAAGATCCTTCCGCTAGGGTCCATCTCAATTTCTACATCCTCCTCTTCTTCGTCCAGATCGGCATATACGGAAAGGATTTGCATACAATCCTCCACGCTTGCTTTGCCATCCCAATCACCCCACGGACACATTCCAAATGGCGCCTCTTCGACATCGTGCTTCAACTCTTCCACTTCGGCGGTGGGAAACTCATACTTGGAGCCGAGGTGAATCAGGTCGAGGCAGTACGCGACGACCGCCGGAACGTTGCATTCATCCTCGACATCCGTTTCGGTCGGTACAGCGGAGCCGAAGGCCAGGCAGAGCGAAGCAGTAAACAACAAGAAGAAAAGAGTAAAAGACTTCATTGCTGATGGCGCAGAGGCAGAGCGGTATTGAAGTTGAACGATTTGTGGATCTGTTTTTGCCGAGAGGAGTTGCTGTTGCAGTTGCTGATGAGTGGAGATGGGGGGGTGAGTCGATGGCCGATCAACCCCCTTTTATACAGCATGAAACGCCCTTCATCGGCTCAGGCTCAGAGGCTAAAAATGACGTTCCCGATGGTTTGATGATCGTTTTCGGAGTTGGGGGTGCGTCTGTCTGTTCAAAGAAGTGCGATTGTGGTTGTTTGGCAAGATGATCGGCATGAAACAACAATCGCGAAGCAATGAGAGTGACAAATCAGCGTGCTCCGCAGAAGTGATTATCAATCATGGCGACACAAAACAGTTGTACTTGTGGGCATAACTACGTCACTATAGTGATTTAAAGGTGAGTATGAACAAAAACTTTATGACAGCTTGCAATAACAAGCAAATGAAGCAGCACTCGAAGCACGGTAACAACTGGCATGTAAGAACGGCAAGCTTGCATTGTGATATGAGTTGGGGCACAAGACCAACAAGTACGAAGTGCTAAAATAAGAGATGTAGAGGTTTGAACATGTTACATATGAGGGGTGCAGAACGAAGTGTAACAAGGCACTGGAAAGTAAAGTTGGAAAGAAACATGAAGGGCACGAGTGCAACCGAAGCAAATGAGTGTTTTGAACAGAAGATATATCGGAGATTCAATTTAGCAGGAGGGGGAGATTGGGCTAATGGTTACGTGTTTCACGTTGACGTCGTTAGGTACAAGAAGGCAATTATGCTGCACGTTTAGGTTTGGAGTTGGGCGTGGAGAGTGTGAAAAGGTGTTCCAACAGGTGTTCAAGTTGGTTCATCAGCACCGTCCATCAATGCGAAAAAGCGAGGCAGGACAGAGGAGCAGCGTTGGGCAAACGTGCGAACTGGTCGAGCCAGATAGAATATGGCATACAGGGGCGCATTTGCAGGGTGATGCCGGGCCATTTTTTGAATTACGCTCGTAAGGCATGTGCCGGTGGTGGAGCTGAGGTCAACAATGTTGTCATGTTGACAGCTTTGTGCGCGTCGTGAACGGTTTTGACATTGATGCGGACTCGCTGAATTGCCTCGATGGCACATTGATTCACGTTATGGGCTAACATTGACAGTTGCGAGCTTGCGAGCGTTTAGACGCGGCGACGCAGGGGAAGCACATGGGCGGCTCGGGGCAGGAATCTGATGCGTGGTGAGCTGAGCAGCACCGGGAGAGAGGAGTCGTTGGGTTTCATGTTGGATTGTTGTGGTGGCGCAAGTGATACCAACGGTACAGGTAGCGTTTTACCCTTGGTACCGTCGTACTTTGAGCACATGTGACGTTCCTAAAGTTCAGCAGCAGCGCTTGTTGGACAGGCATAGAGTTGCAAACAATGGCCAACACATAGCGCGGTGCGTGTAGCTGGTGTGCACGTATTCCACGCGGCCGCGTGGCCACGTCGCACAGCAGTGAAGCTTACACTATTGCATCTCACAAGTGGCGAGATGCAGCGCGAGCGCCGTGACCAGAAGCAAAAGCGGCGCGCTGCTGCACGCCGCATGCGCGTGTGCCACCGCCGCCCACACACGTCGGCCGAATAGATATCATATCATACCCTTGGTACTGAACATACGCCGCCGGCGCGCGGCGCGAGTGCTCGGCCGCAACCGTCGCCCGTCGCGCCGCACCACGCGCACGCAGCACCGGCCGCGCGCCTCTTCACGCGCACCGCCCGCCGCCTCGCGCTTCTCCCCGCCGCCACGGACGCCGCCACGGACGCCGCCACGGACGCCGCCACGGACGCCGCCACGGACGCCGCCGCGCCCAAGATGGGCAAGCCCATCGTCAAGGCGTTCTCATCGCCCGCCATCGCCAAGACGTACGTCGAGACGCCGCCCATGAAGCAGTGGCGCATCGCCGTCTGCGCGCTGGCCATGGCGGGCATCCAGGTGTGCTACGCCGCGCAGATCAACCTCGGAACCGCGCAACTGCTGCTGCTGGGTCTCAACGAGCGCGCCGTGTCGCTCGCCTGGTTGGCTGGTCCCTTATCCGGCCTCATAGTGCAGCCCATCGTGGGGCACATCTCCGACGGCTGCACGCATCCGCTTGGGCGACGACGCCCGTTCCTCATCGCCGGCACCATCTTCACGTCGTGTGCGCTGCTTCTGTTCTCACATGCCACGCAGGTGGCTCACTTTCTGTCCGGCTCGCCCGCCCCAGCCTTCGCGCTGGCGTTGGCCATCTGCGCCTTCTTCGCGCTCGACTTTTCAATACAGGCCATCCAGGCGCCGCTGCGCGCGCTCATCACCGACGTGGTACCGCAGCCGCAGCGCGCGCTCGCCAACTCCTACATCGGCGTCTTCACCGGCGTGGGCAATCTTCTGGGCGGGCTGTTGGCCGGCATGAGGCTCAGCTCCGTCCTACCGTTTTTCAGCCGTGATGTGGAGGCGTTGTTCACTCTATCGGCTCTCATCCTGGTGCTCACCGTCGCCGCCACCGTCATGAACACGCACGAGCAGCGGCTGCGCCCGCAGCGCGCGGTGGTTCTGTCGGACGGACGCGTGCATAGCGCGCCGTTGCGCTCCGTGTCGTCGTCCACGTCGCTGCTGGCGCCGCGCCTGTCGCACACGCACCAGTCGTTTGCGCCGGGCTGGCGCGGCGCCATGCAGGCGTTGAAGCACATCCCGCGCCCGTTTTGGCAGGTGTTTGGCGTGCAGCTTTGCACGTGGTGCGGCTTCTTCACGCTGTTTGTGTACGTCAACACCTGGGTGGGGCGCAACGTGTTCCTTGGCGACGGCACGGCGCCGGAGGGCACCGATGCGCGCACGGTGTTCGAGCGCGGCGTGAGACTGGGCGGCAAGGCAAATGCGTTGACGGCGCTCGTCACACTGGCGTACTCGCTGCTGCTGCCCAGGTTGGTGCAAGTGTGCGGCATTATCCCGATCTACGCGCTGAGTCAGCTGGTGGAGGCGGCTTGCTTGATGGCGGCCGTGTTCATCCGCGGCGCGCCGGGACAGGCGTATCCGTCGGCGATGGTGCGACTGGCAGCGATGGCGGATATCGGCTTGTTTGGCATTGTGTGGGCCACGACGATGAGCGTGCCGTGGACGCTGATCGGCAACGCGCTGGAGAGTGACCACCGGTACGCGCGACGGCTCGGGCTGTTCACGACGCTGTTCAACGCGAGCCAGAGTTTCCCGCAGCTGGTGGTGGCGTTCGGCGCGCCGCTGATCCTGCGCGTGTGGCAGAACGACCCGGCGGGCGTCATGTTCGTGGGCGGCATCTGCGCGCTGTTGGGCGCGGTGCTGGTAGTGGTGCTGCGCGTGAACGTGTACGGCGGCGATGAGGTGGATGAGGAGAGCGTGTTGGCGGAGGAGGAGGAGGAGGAGCTGGAGATCCAACGCGGCTACGCGCTGCGCGTGAGCCAGTCATTCTCGATGGACCCGTTCTTCTCGCGGTCGTGAGTGAATGAACGCGCGGAGGTATCCACGACGGGTATGTGTAACAACTTGATAGATACTGAAGAAGGCATTGACGGATACTAACGGTACACGTACCGTTCGGTACTTGAATTTTTTTTGGTGGTGCATTGGGGTGGCTTCCGCTTTAAGGGTTTGTATGATAGCATAGTTGGCGCCCGTAAACTGACCTTACTCGCTGCTTGTCATTGTAGATATCTATCATACCACGCCAGTGGATTACACAACGTACTCGCGCTCCCCGTCGTGCTCCGCTGCTTGTCGCACCGCCGTCGACATGCCGCCCGCCGCCGCGGGCTCCCGCCAGCACCGCCAGCTCATCTCGCTGGTGCACACCGTCAGCCCGACGCGCTCCGCCACGCCGCCTCCGGCGCAGCCTCCGGCGCAGCCGCCGCCACCTCCGGCGCAGCCACCGCCGCCGGCGCCGCTGCTCTGCACGCTGGCCATGGCCGGCATTCAGCTGTGCTACGCGGCGCAGATCAACCTGGGCACCGCGCACCTGGTGCACCTCGGGCTGCAGCACTCGCACGCGTCGCTGGCGTGGCTGGCGGGGCCGCTGTCCGGGCTGCTGTTCCAGCCGCTTATCGGCGCGTTATCGGACGAGTGTGCGCACCGCATGGGGCGCCGACGACCGTTTCTTATCGGCGGCTGTTTGTGTACGTGCGTGTCGCTGCTGGCGTTTGCCAATGCGCAGCGCATTGGCGCCGCGGCGAGCGGCGGCGAGCACGCGCCGTTGAGCGTGGCAATTGGCGCCTTCTTCGCGCTCGACTTCTCCATACAGGCCATTCAGGCGCCGCTGCGCGCGCTGGTGATCGACGTGATGCCGCCGGCAAAGCTGTCCGCCGCCAATTCGTACATCGCGCTGCACTGCGGCATTGGCAACTTGGTGGGCGGCTGTCTGGTGGCCGTGCCGTGGTCCAGGTGGTGGCCGTCCGTCTCCAACGTGCAGATGGTGTTCGCCATCAGCGCGCTGCTGCTGCTGCTCTGCACGGCGCTCACAGTGGTCAGCACGCCAGAACAGCCGCTGGTGCGAACGCGCGGCGGCTCCAGATGGTCGTCTGTGTCGCGCTCCGCGTCGTCGTCGTCGTCGTCGCTTCACCTGTCGTCGCGCTCCGCCAGCGTCGGGTCGCGCGTGTATAGCACGCTTTCCGCCATGCCCAGCCCGTTTTGGAGCGTGTTCTGCGTGCAGCTGTGCACGTGGTGCGGCTTCTTCGCGCTGTTTGTGTACGTCAACAGCTGGGTGGGGCACAACGTGTTCCTGGGCGACGGCACCAAGCCGCCGTCCGACCAGCTACGCCAGCGCTTCGACGCCGGCGTGCGACTGGGAGGCACGGCCAACGCAATGACGGCCGTGGTGACGATTGTGTACTCGTGGGTGCTGCCCAGCCTGCTGCGCGCGTACGGCGTTACCAGCGTGTACCTGTTCTCGCAGGGCGTGGAGGCGGCGACGTTGATGGGCGCCATGTGCATCCGCGCCAACGCTTACCCGCCGTCGACGGCGCTCAAGCTGGCGGCGGTGGCGGACGTGGGCGCGTTCGGCGTGGTGTGGGCCACCACCATGAGCGTGCCGTGGACGATGATTGTGCGCGCGCTGGATTCGGACGCGTATTATGCGGCGAGGAAGGGGCTGTTCACCACGGTGTTCAACGCGAGCCAGAGCTTGCCGCAGCTGGTGGTGGCGCTGGTGGCGCCGGCCATCCTGCGCGTGCGCGACGACGCCGCGTACGTGATGTTTGTGGGCGGCGTGGTGGCGCTGGTGGGCGCCGTTTTGGTGCTGTGGCTGCGCATTGAGCAGCGACTGCCAAGTAATGGCAAGGGGAGTAGGGTGGCTGCGGTGTAGATAAACTCTGTACAATCATACAAAAGTGTCAGGCGGCCTGACTCCGGCCGCTTTGCAGCCCATCGTGCGGCTTGAACGGGCGCGTCCTCGCCCGCCCCCACGCGTCCTCCCCGCCTCGCGCGTATTCTTCTTGGCGTGTCGAGCCCTCCTTGGCGCGCCCCGTGTCCTTCTTGGCGCGCCCCCGTGCTGCTGCTGCTGCTGCTGCTGCTGCTGCTGCTGCTGCTGCGCCATGGCGTCCAAGCGCTCCAAGCTGGCGAGCACCGCCACCAAGCGGCTGCTGCGCCGCTGCCTGCGTCGGCTCAGCGTGCGCACGCGCGTGTTGTTGCTCGTCGCCTTCGGCTTTCTGTGCGGCAGCTTGTCCCAATTGCTGCTTCTGCGCTGCGTTCTTCCGCTCTTTTCGCGCGCGCCTTCGTCGCCGACGCTGCTTCCCACCGCGCGCGTGTGCGACCGCGACCAATACGCGCACGCTTCGCGCCCGTCATACGCCTTCTTCTTCGTCACGGGTCGCTCCGCCACGCAGCATCTCTCGCGCGCGCTTGTGTCGCGCCGCGCGCCCGTGGCATTCGTCACACACGAGCAGGAACACGTCACGCAGCGTACCAAGCACGTAGTGTTTCACGACTATCGTGCGCTGGCCGCTGAGGCTGACGAGGCCGCGTTCAATCGCTCGGCCGCGCACTATGTCCGCCAGTCCAAGCTGCCCATGTATCGCCAGCTGCTGCGCGCGCACGCCGCTACACGCCTTGTGTACACCGGCCATGTGCCGATGGCGTTCGGGCTGGGGCCGGCGTTGGTGCACGCGTTGCCGCCCGGCTCGCTGCGCGTCGTCAGGGTGCGCCGAGATCGCTTGGCCACTGCCGTGTCGCTCATGGCGCTCGGTCCGCCCGCCGAAGATCCGTGGGGTGCCACTGTTGTTGGTGCCAACTCTACCGCCAACCTCACCTTGTTTGCCATGCCGCCGCCCACCGTCAACTCGCGCTGGTTCCCGACGCCTACCGATGCGTTTGTGAGATTGGGTGTCTCGCCCAGCGCGTGGCGCTCCATGAACCGCTTTCAGCGCTGGCTGTGGTACGTTGACGACGTTGAATGCCGCTGGCAGGCCATGGTGCACGCGCTGGGCGACCGCTTCTCGTGGATGGAGGACAGCGTGGAAAACTTGAGCGCCATGGATGGCGGCAGGGCGTGGGCGCGTTTGGCGCAGTTTGTGGGCGTTGACGTTGACTGGGAAAAGGTGGCTGCACGTGATAACAGCATTGAACACAAGCAGCGGCTCAAGGTGGACGCGTCCGAGTCGCAGCTTCGCGAGTGGGATATGCAATACCGCCAGCTGGTGGGCGAGTGCTCCATCGCGCCGTCGCTTTCGTACGGCTGGCAACACTTTGCGCTGCGCTCCAACTCCAATTGACCACCACTGGCTCTCAGTATCGCTTCTTGTACGTATCATCGTGCACTGCTCGTCAACTAACTCGGTCGCTCGCATCGCTTTTGGTTCTATCGTGTAAGGCTCGTCAACTATTTCGGTCGGCCGCATCGCTTTGCCATCGCAACAACACTTTTTGTACACGCCGCCCTCAAGCTTTATTCACCACTTGCGCAGACAGACAGTGTCTCTAACACTTTCTCTGCGACAGTGGTGCGCTAGCGCGCCTACCAATCGGAGCCGCGACGGCGCTTCGGAGCGCGGTCCGCCGGTGGGCTGTAAGGCACGCTTCTCTTCGTACTCGCCGCTACCGCGCGTCCGTCGCCACCGTCGCGCTCTCTATAATCTACACCGTACCCCCTGCGCATACGGCGTTGCTCACGCGCGCTTCCCGGGTATACCGCGCGCGAGCGCTCGCGCGCGCGGTGTCCATACATGCCACCGCCGTCGCCGCCGTTGCGCGCGTACCGACGCCCTGCGTAGGGCGACGGTGACCGCGAGCTCAGCCGCCGCGGCGAGTACGATGCAGATCGCGAGCGCGAGCGCGATCGCGATCGCGATCGCGCCCACGGCGGCGAGCGGGAGGGCGACCGCCCGCGTGTTCGGTACCGCGACCGCGTACGCCCCCTCGAGCGGCTCCGCCACTCGCGCGCATACGCGCGTCGCCGGCGCTCATAACGCTCCGAGCGCCGGCGCCGTCGCTCCGGACTGGGCGACGAGCGCACGGAACGGTCGCGCTTGCGGCGCGCGTCGCGGCGCGGCGCATAGCGGGGCGGCGGCGACGGTGAGCGCGACCGCGCCCGCCGACGAAAGTGGCGACGCGCCGCGTCGCGCGAGGAAGGCGGCGACGGCGACCACGACGGAAGGCGCGACGGGCGGCGACGCGGCGAGCCGGCACGCGACGACGGCGGCGTCGGCGAGCGCGACCACGCCCGCCGACGCAAGTGGTGGCGCGGCGCGGCGCGCGATGACGGGCTGCTTGTGCTCGGCGACGCGGTGGGCGAGCGCGACAGCGAGCGGCCGCGGCTGTGCGGGACTTCGCGCGGCGGCGAGCGCGACGTCGCGCTCGGCGGCGGCGAGTGTGGCGGCGGCGGCGAGTGTGGCGGCGGCGGCGCGCGTGGCGGTGAGCGTGGCGGTGAGCGTGACGGCGCTCTGCTCTGCGGCAAGGTCGGCGGCGGTGCGCGCGACGGCGTGCCCGACGTGGCGCTGGTGGTGGGGGAGCGCGGCGGCGTACGGCGTGGCGGCGACGCCGGCGGCGTGGGCTGCGTGGTGGTGGCCACGGTATGCGGGCGCGCGACGGTGGTGGGGGCGGCGGTGGCGTGCGGCGGCGGCGTGGTGCTGTGCGTGGTGGTGGCGGTTTGTGGTGGTGGCGGCGGCGGCGGCGGCGGCGGCGGCGGCGGCGTTGCAGGCGGAGGCGGAGACGCAGCGCGGCGGCGACGGAAGGCAGCGCCCGGCGCGTAGTCGTCGCGCACGCCGAGCGCGGCGCGCACGCGCTGGTGACGCTCGTCGCACTGCGAGCCGAAAGGCAGCGCGCGCGCCGCTGCGCGCGCACTCGGCGCGGCGCGCGACAGCAGATCGTCGCGCAGACGCGCCTTCATGAAGGCGATGGTGCGCGCGTCGTAGCCGCGCGCCTCCAGCTCGTCGTGTAGCTCGGCCACGGCCACCTCCACCTGGCGGCGCTGCTCGTGCTGCTGCAGCGCGCTGCGGCGCGGCGACGTCGGTGCCGCCGCCGCGCGCTTTGCGGGCGGCGGCGGCGGGCGAGCGCGACGCTGGCGCTGTGGGCGTAGCGCGGCGACGTTGCGCTGCACGTGGCCGGAGGTGCCCGTGCCGCGCGTGGACGTGAGGCCGATGCCGTTGTACATGGCGGCGGCGTCGGCGGGCGAGCGGGGAGTGGGCAGCGGCGAAGAGAAGGCGAGACGAGGACGACGGCGACGCGGCGGTGCTTGTTATAGAGGCGCGCTCTGCGCACGGCGCGGCGCAACGGGCGGACGGCGCGGCGGTGAACGGCTTTGCGTTTGTCAGTGTTGCGGCGCGAACGGAAGGCGGTGGCGCGAGGCGAGGGGCCAGTCGAGGACGGCGGCGCGCTACGGCGCGCGGCGACGAGCACGACCGCGCCGATCTGGTGGTGGGGGGACGAGCCGCGGGCGGGGGCGCACGTGGCGGCGCAGCCACGACGGTGTTGTAGATACGTTGTAGTTGGTGCAATAATTGCAGTAGATAGGAGGGAGTTTCATACATTTCGAATTTTCTTCATCGAGGGAGGTAGGAACGCTACGCCTTTATCTATCAAGTTGTTTTTATTGCTCCTCTGTTTCACCCCAGCCCTGACAAGCGTTATCAACCGTCAAGGCGTTCAAGAATTCGCTCCTTGACGGTTTGAATGAAAGCTCTTCGAGTGGAGGCCATGTTCGGGCGGTCGACGTTAGAGGCACCGCAGTCGTTCTCGATGCTCCACACAGTGGCGGCTATGTCCAGCGCGTGCCAGATTTGTTCGAATGGGATAGAGCCATACATTGCGCGCTGGAAAACGCCGTGACGGTTGAACAGCTCACTGTGCATGTCAAACATGGACGCATTGCGGCATTCTTGCGTAGAAAGGCGGTAGAACACGGGGATGAGCAACGGTGGCGGTTGGTTGGCGGCGAGCGCTTGGTCGTAGCGGCGGACAAACGCCAGCAGCTCGCGCATGCACCATTCCTTGGCCACAAACTCGGGGCTGAGGATGAACACGCCGACAGGCGCAGTGTTCATGGCGTGATTCATCACTTTTGGGCAGTGATCGCCGAGGCGAAATGACTCCACGTCGAAGAACACGGAAACACCATGTTCCACTAACAGCCTGTACAGCGGACGCCCGATGGTCTCCTTGTCCTCGCCGGCATGGCTGAGAAAGATACGAAACTGCGCATGCTGCTTTTGACGCAACTCGGCTGGCTCTTGTTGCTGGAGCGACGGCGGCCGGCGCGGCGACGAGCGCATCTGCTGCGCGAGTTGGCTTGTGGACGGCAGTAGCGACAGCGAGGACTGGCCGAAGATGTTGAAGCTGAGCACGTCTGCTCCGGCACTCCACAGCATGTTAGCCAGTTCTGTCTTTCTTTGTCGCGCAGCGATGTGAAGCGCAGTGTCTCCATTACTGTTTCTGGCCTGCAGGTCGGCGCCGCGCGCCAGCAGTTCCGCCACCACTTGCGTATTTCCTTGTTGAGCAGCAAGGTGAAGCGCAGTGTCTCTATCGTTATTTCTGGCGTTCGGGTCGGCGCCTCCCGCCAGCAGCTCCGCCCCCACTTGCGCGTGTCCGTGAACGGCGGCGTTGTGCAAAGCGGTCCAGCCATTTAGGTCCTTGCTTTGCACTTTAGCGCCAGCTGATAGCAGCGTCGCTACTACTTGGGCATGTCCCGCGGAAGCCGCCAGGTGTATCGCCGAGCCTCTCAAGTCGGTCTCAGCGTTCACGTTGGCACTGCTCCCCAGCAGCGCCTGCACCACTTTCGTGTGTCCGTTGAAGGCGGCGTTGTGCAAAGCTGTCTCGCCAGCCAGATCTGCGATGTTCACGTCAGCGCCAGCGGACAGCAGCGCCGCCACCACTTGCGCGTGCCCGCCGCCAGCGGCGAAAAGAACAGCAGTGCCGCCCTCATCGTTCTTGGTGTTCACGTCCGTATCGCGCAACAGCAACGCCGTCACCACTTCTTCGTGTCCGCACCAGGCGGCGATGTGTAATGCGGTGTAGCCTTCATTGTTCTGGCTCTGCGCGTCCGCCCCGCTCGCCAACAGCTCCTCCACCACCGCTTCGTGTCCTTTCGCAGCGGCTGCGTGCAACGCAGTCCAGCCGTCTTTGAGTCTGCTGTTCGCGTCGGCGCCGTTCGACAACAGTTCCGCCACCGTTTGCGTGTTCCCTACTGCCGCGGCGATATGCAACGCAGTCCAGCCGTCTTTGAGTCTGCTGTTCGCGTCGGCGCCGTTCGACAACAGTTCCGCCACCGTTTGCGTGTTCCCTACTGCCGCGGCGATATGCAACGCAGTCATACCATTGTTAGTTCTGCAGTTCACGTTCGCGTCGTGCTCGAGCAGCGCCACCATTACTTTCTCGCGACCGCACGAAGCGGTGATGTGCAACGCAGCTTGGCCAGAGTTGTCTTTGCTGTGTACGTTCGAACCGCGGGCCAATAGCTCATGCACTATCAGAGTGTACCTTAATATGAATCAAAAACTAAGAATTATCGAGAAATATACCAAAAACTTCTCTAATTCTCGCCAAACTTTAACAATAGCCTCTCTATCTACCACTTGTCTCAAATCTGTGGTTTATTTGAGACATAACTGTCACCGAAAGCCATCAAATGGACGTGAAAGTGCAGTGTCAGGTAGCCTTAAATAGCTTTTGTACGGCCTAATTCTGAATCACATTTTGATCCAAATTTAATCAAAAATAGACCATTTTAGTGAGTCCTCTCGATTGCCCGGTCTCCATTCACAGCCCGTAGCCGAGCTCTGCGCCGCCTTGCGGTCCTGGAGCTAGCCAAAGCAAGGCCCCGCACAGGACGCTCTGATAACCACAGAAAGTGCAGACGCCTGCGCTCCTCTTCCGCCTCCTTCTGGCGCTGCTTTTAAGCCGCTTCCGCTGCCCGTGCGGCTCTTCGAGCTGTGGCCTCTGCTACCCGAGCGTTACAAAGCTCAGCGGCTTCCCGCCTCCCCTCATCGCGTCTACACAACTGAGATAGCACGTCTTTATTAGTCAGCAATGCGCCGCTGGTCGTCCTAAGCGTTCCGGTCCGAATGATTTCACCATCACTGCAAAGCAAGTTACGACCAGTTTTGAATGCTTCCACCCAGTCTTTGTACGTCCTATAGGCAGCTTCTTGGAAAGTTGCTCCTTCCCAGTTTGTCACATCAGACTGCCGAATGACAGAGGCGTCCGCCGACTGCGTCTTACGGTGCCACACACCGCACGCCACAAAACCACTTACAATATTCTCACACCGCACTGCGTCATAATAACATCTGTTGAGCATCTTGCACACCGTGTATATATCGTTCACCTGTGTATTACACCCTGTGTATGCTCCACGGTTTAGCATGTTCCTGAACGAGGTCTTAAAGGGAGAGAAGACAGAGTAGTCAAGGACTTGGGTGCTGTGACTCGAATGCGCCGGAAGACCGACGGCGACGATGCGACTCTCCCTGAAAAGTTTCAATACACGGTACGTGCAATGCGCTCCATAGGCATCCATGGTCAACACAATATGGCGGTGCTTTTTTCCGAGATCTTCGGTTTCTTCTACAAACTTCAAAGCCCATTGATAGAATATCTCCGAATTTACTCCGGCTTTCTCCCGATACACACAATACGCATTGGGAGAAAGGAAGGCGGCAGGCGTTTCCCGAGATCCATCTGACCGTGTGCGATACTTTGAATGCTTTCCAGGTAGCACGACTAAAGGACGCCACGAACGTCCATCTTCAGAAACAACAGGCATCACTGTAACGTGTTCCGCGTTAGCCTTCCACTTCAACTCCGTTGAATTGCTTCTTGCTGACGAGTCAAACAGAGCCTTTGAACGGGCTCTCGAAGCAGTGCGTGTAGAGAATCCACTCTCATCTATATTGAACACCTGCTCTGGATTGTGAATTTTGAACTCACGGTACGCTTGGTGGAGTCTGGCGTAGTAGGAGGCCAAGTTGGTTGGGGACATTGCCAGCTGCCTAGCCTTCTCCAGACTGCAACGGCGTCTGAGAGTTAAACCGGTGTGTCTGCAAATGAACCCTCGCAGAAAGCCATCCCCGGGACGCCCACCGCTGAATGGTATTCTCTGTTGTCGCTGGGGCGGTAAAGAGATTACAAATGTGTGAATCAAATCTTTCATGCATTCGCGGGAGAGCGGTGTGCCATGTAAAGAGAAGTAGAGAGCGCTGTCGACGAGCAGCTGCTCCTCCTCCTTGGAAAAGATTGGAGGTCTGCCACGGGGCAGCGGGGTCGTATTGTGGTTTAGTGCACGCCACAGAGAAGAGTAGGAAACATTGTGGGTCTTTGCACACTTGCGGATCGACGTGCCGTTGCTGACGTGGGCTTGGATGGCAATATGCACGGGCCGAATCTCTCGTCGTCTTTGCGGGGCCACAATTCGTTTTGAGACCATGACAATGGTCCGGTACGAGGATTGGATAGCAAAGGTCTCAAGGCCGTTTGATGGCGGGGTGGATGCTCCTTGGAGGAGAGTGGTCGAGTTTAAGTGCCTCGGTGGAAAAAAGCGCGCTCTTTCGGTTGCACAGATTCTTTTTTAAATTGAAGGATTGGTTTTCGCTTTATGGAACCATTTAGATTCGAGGGCTACCGGAATTAGAGAAATCCTTTCAGTTTTAATTGTAGTTCTGATTCATGTTTTTGTACTGATTCATATTTGTGCAACCCTACGATACCGCCACATGTCCAAAGGCAGCGATCAAGTGCAACGCACTCAATCCGTTTTCATCTTTTCTGTTTACTTCACCGCCGAGTGATGACAATATTCCGCTCAAATCTCCTCTTCTGGCAGCCGTGCGCAGCGTATTGAGATCGCCCATCTTCGCCTCCATGCATGTGATCGGATCTGTTATTATCTTCGTTTCTGGTTTTTGAACACGCAGGGATCATATTGAGTCATGTGCCTCCATGTGCACGTGAAGAGAGACATACCTTCCTGGGCAGGGCAAAGTGAAACACCTTTCAGATCGAACGGCCGTAACAGCCTCACATGGTTTATTTTAAATGCAATTCTGCTCCAATGAGAGCTCTATGCTTGTCCTTCATGCATGCCAAGCGTGGAAGCCTACCGCCTCAAACCAAGCGAGCGACGTCGCTCTTATCTGCTCCGTCCATATGAGTGTCAGATCCATGGATTCCAGGGTAAATTGGAACACCTGAATTGTTTGGAACAAGAGTGTAACACTTCCATCCTGGTTCATTCAGAACCGTTTGATCTCCAACAGAGTCCTTGTACACGATACGATGAGTCCGCAACAGATTCTTCTCAGCTTCTGAAAGCGTCAACAAGCTATGTGCAACTTCATTCTTATCCCCGCTTTCACTCTTTGGACCGACAATACCAAGACGTTCGGCAAAGGTCCTTTTCTCACTAGCGCTAGAACCATTACCATCCGACTCAACAATTTGATTTCTCGCCGTTAGTTTTTTCTTACAAAACGAGCCGGCAAGAGGAAAAAACACAGCAAAACGTACTTCGCCACGAATCGAACGTATTTCTCCTTGGTTAAAGAGCACAACACTCTTAGCATTATCTGACAACCTCTGTTCTTTTCCTTTGCTTTTTTCTTCAGAATCAGCTTCATTTTGTCTGAAAACGGATGCGCTACGTCTGTGAATAGTTGTTGCTTGCTTCCTGGATATTTTTTCTTTCTTGATGGCGGTGAAGTTCAAGCGCTTGCGTGTTTGTTCTTTCTTCTTCTTCGCGGCTTGTTTTTTCTTCTCAGCAGCAAGTAGTGCTCTCTTCTTTGCCTTCTCTGCCCGATTACGAATCGCTTCTGCTTTTTTTCTATTCGCTTTCTTTCATATCGCGTTTCCTCTTCTTCGATGCCTCCTGTTTTGTTTTTTTTCTCGGCCTTCTCCTTAACAGCCGCTATTTATGCCTGCTTCCGGCCCTCAAGAAGATCACCATAGGTAAATACTTTGCTGGAGCACCCCGACTAATGGTTGTTCTGTCTAACTGCTCTGTTGGAATCTTTCAGATGCTCTCCTTCGTCTGCGTACGCTTTTCCACGGTTTGCTCTACCCAACTGTTGAATGACAACACTTCTTGGAGGCGATTTGAGGCAGTTAGTTAATTTCCGCCTCACGCGTTAGTAGATATATATGAGCCACACCGCTATTAGCGTGTCGCCTCGCTGAAGTATTTCCACACATGTACAAGTGGATTGCACGGCTCGAGGCGCCGCTTAGCGGGTGTGAATAGCACACGTGTACCCTTCCCAAAGGCTTTATTTTGGACAAGGGGATATTTGAGACAGTTTCCCGCCAGTATTATTGCAGACCGAAACACCGTGCATGGACCCCTCCCTGCGGTGTAGAAGTCATTCCACAGCTCCCGCTTTATTGCGAGTAGAGAAAAGTGGTGCATTTCGGGTCTCTGGGATGTCTCAAGAGAACCTGAGAGCCACAAACTCGGCCAAACACCCAGATCTGCTTAGAAAAGCATCATGCCCCCCTCAATGCGCCGACAGGCAGCAGATCACAAGAAAAGGTCTGCCCGCCTTTCCGAACAACGCGAGCAACGGCTTCTCGCCGTACAGCTACTTCGGGAACATCATACGGTCCGCAGCGTTGCACGAACAACGGGAGTCACCCGTAGCACTGTTCAGAGACTCAAAAACTGTCTCAAGAGTAGTGATGACTCAAAACTGCAGCACCTGACGAGCAACACTATCACACCCGGTCGGCCTCGCGTAATCAACACAGAAGAGGCCCAGCTTATCAACGAGAGACTCAAACTTGCGTCCCAACGTGGTTTTGCAGTTAACAACAGCACCTTTAAACATGTTCTGTCCCGAATAGCTGCAGATGACCGTAGTGGATAAACACATGGCATTCCAAGTGACGAAGCAGTACGAACATATCGTGCACAACATTCGGACATATCGTATAAGCGAATCGAAAACACAGAGCACGCCAAACTCGCAGCTGAGTCTTACGATCACATCGACACATTTTTCGCCGCTCTTGATGAGATTCAGCGCATGCACCCGGGCATATTATTGGACGCAAACCGTGTTTGGAACCTTGACGAAACCGCTGTCGACTGCACATTAGGAAAGTGGGAAAAGGCATTCACCTCTTCTGAAACTAAGAGTGGAGGATATCAAGCGGTGCAGTCTACATACGGTGTCAGTAAGCATATAACCGCCGTAATTGCAGCTTCCGCAGCAGGAGTTTTGACGCCTCCATTCTTTATAGTAGCCGGGGTTCGGAAGAATACTGACTGGTTTGCTCCAGTGCAAGGACGGTTTTTACAAGCCCCGTCGGGAATTATTAGGCGGTTCACGGAACCGAATTGGTTCCCCTTAAACGCTTGCGTGAAGGTCACAGAAAACGGGTCTATGGAAGGTCCAATTCTATCGGCATTCGTTTGCCACCTCCATGACACTGCCACACGTTATACCAGGCTCGGAGAGTCGTTCCTGCTTTTCTTGGACCGTCATTCTTCCAGGAAGCACCCAGATTGGATTGACTTTTGTTCTGAGAACCTTATGGAAGCCCTCATTAACGCTGCTAACACATCCCACATACTGCAGCCGTGCGATCAGCTTATTAACAAACGGTTCCACGAGCTGATGCGAGAGGTGCGGGACGAGTTCTTCCGTCAAGGATGTGTGGATGCCACCAGGGTCAATTTTAACCTGGCGTGTGCCGTTTACGCTTGGAAGCACATTACTCCCGAGGTCATACAGGCCTCCTTCAAAGTGACGGGTACCTTTCCTTTCAAAAGGAATTTCGCGGAGAGATACAGGACTTTTAAAGATGAGCAGCGTGAACAGGTCGAGAAAGAAGAAGATAGACTAGGCGATATGTCCATCGCCTCGAGATTGCCGTGTGTCCGCCAGAGACGAAGTGACCATAATGTTTTTAACCAGATGATGAACATACTATCCAGCAGAAACGGAGTGTCCTTCAAGATAAAAGAGATCCAAATTCTTCTAAAGAAGGAAGAAACCGTTAACAATATTCTTATGGAGAAGATTAACGGAAAGAGAAACGTAGCAATGAAGCGAACAGAGACTCTCAGAACCCGTGTGCTCTATGACGCGGGAGCGCCAGCCGCATGGGTCACACACGGAGAGGAGATAAAGCGGAGGAAGGAAGATGAGGAGCGTCGCAAAGCTGTTGAAAATGAACGTCGTCTGGAGAAAGCCAATAAAAGTATGCAACGTCAGCTGGCACGCGAAGAAGCTGAAGCTGCGGCAGAAAAACGGGCGACAGAGAGAGAGCGGAAGCGCAAGGAAAAGCTTGCTGCGCGGGAGAAGAAACTTTTGGAGGCCGTGCACCGTCGTGATCAGAAGCATCTAGTGGCAACAGAGAAGCAGCGCGTAAAAAAGATGAGACAGAAAGCCAGGGCCTTTGGACGAAAAGTGGCAAAGTTACGGCGTTCCGAAGCGGTTGTGTGGGTATGCGGACAAGAAGGCATGAGGAAAGCACCTTTATCTACATATCAGTTGGCCGCAGAGTTGGTCTTTGAGGCAGTTAATGATGCCATTGACCTGGGAGTAGAAAGCTCTTGACGGCCCAAATTTACCCCTGGCGCCGATGGCGCGCGGTGTCGGTGATGGTCGGTGGTTCGGGGGTGATGTGGGCTGATGTTGACCGTTTTCAAAGCCTGGGACCTCATAGAAACCAGCTCAAAGAGCTATTTCGAGCTATAAGATTTATGAATTGAATGGAGATGCCAAAAGAGTTTTCGTTTTAAATTTACTGTTAGAGGGCCCAAATTTAGCCTTTGAGAAGGGTAGCACGAACATGCCAGAGGCAGTGCACCCAGCATTGCTCTATTTACTTAGATATTTTATAGATTATTTTGCCCGGCGCACCCAATGTCAGTGGTGCGCCGAGCTCAGTACTTAGAGGGTTGATCACCGCTCCCCCGAGTAAACTGCCACTTGCCAAGCAAGGGCTTCTGGCTCTAACTATCACGCCTTCGCGGATTGTTGACCTCCAAGTGGAGTGACGACTGCCTTGTTCACGTATAGTTACCCACCCTTGTGGCGCTCAGAGTATAACCACTATTTGTGTGTCTCGTTCCGACCTATTGTCATATACTCGCCCCTGTATTGGGGTTGCTTTATTCTCTCTCTCTCTTCCCCACTCTGGTGGTTTGCTTTCTCCCCTTTTTGGGTTTGCCTTTTTGCCCTGTTCTCAGTGGCCCGTTTTCGACACCTTGTCGTTCCCGTGGTACTCTCTTTCGAGGACTCATCTCGTGAGCGTGTGAACACGTGGATCTCTACCGACTACTAATCAGCCTAACGCTCCGACGCTTGTCGTGACGGTTTGACCTCGGATTTACACCCGGCTTAGCTGTGTCATTCCCGGAGTGCTCCGTTCTCTGTGCTTCCCTGTCGAGGGGAAGATTTCGAACGTCTTCGTGAGCCTGCGCTTTTCCCGCCAAAGGCGTTGCTCCACAAGTGATCTCCCGACTTAGAAACGACTAGTTTTGTCGGAAGATTCACTCGTGAATTCACTCGTGGCGAGGTTAGTCTTTTTGCCGAAGTCTCCATTTGGAAGTTCATTGGAAGTCCCAGCCAATTGGCTGTCGATTATCCCGTTGTACGGTTGTTCTTGTCATGACTCTGTCAGATCGTCCGAAGACACGCAGTCAGACTGGAAGATCGGATCCGCCACTTCCGTCACGGATCCCCACCCGTTCACGGTCCCGGACCGAAGGGATGCCGGCTACTGAAGCTGTGCCGAAGACCACTCGACTTCCGCCCACGTCATTGATCAACCCTCATCGAGGTGATGGACCGGCTCCTGCCGTTGCTGGTCCCGCCTCTATCGTTGGAGGTACGGTTCCTTCCGGAGCTCCCACTCCGAAGGCACCTCTGAGGGCTACTGTCAATGACACCCCCCACTTAACTGTGGAAGAGCAGTTCCGCTCTATGCGGGCTGCCCATGCTACCCTTGCTAAGGAGTTGTCGCTACTTCGAAAGATGGTGGATGCCACTGCTTTGCAGGAAATTTCTGAGTATCTCCGCGTATTGCGTGGTGATTTCAACTCCCTCTCGGAAGCTTTCGGAGGACCCGCTAATTTCGTGAAGGACGTGGCTGAGAAGGTTAATCGCCTCCGCACCCGTTTCGAAACGGTGGGACAAACTGTCCTAGTTGGAGCCAATCGCACGGCTTAGCCGGTTGCTGTTTCACACCGTGACAAGAAGGTCAGTGGATCCAAAGCACGCAAAGAGCGGAAGAACTACGACTCTGATTCGTCAGCATCTTCTCTTTCTTCACGCCGGTCAACCGGGTCTGATTCGTCCGACTCGTCAGTAGAAGAAGCCCCTCGTGAGCGTTCGCCACTCTCAAAGCGGTCATCAGCCACCCAAGGTGTGATACGCGCCCGCTCGAAGGGAAGGAAGCACTCCGGATTAAAGGAGTTGAAGCCTACCAACCTGCTCTACAAGAAGCTGTTGTCATACCAGTTTTACCGTTTTGAGGACTCCTCATTGGATAGAACTCCCCGTGGGACGGGAAAGGTTAAAAACTGTATCAAACGGATGCAGCTGTCGCTCCGTAATCAACTGTTTACAGGCAATGATCCTATCTTGGTGTTGGATTTCTTATCACGCTTTGTAGCGGAAGCCGACATCCTTGGGAGGAATGAAGCACAGACGTTTGTCGCGCTGCCCTATTTTCTACGCGGACTTGCGGAAGATCAGTACAACTCTGTAAGAGGTTCATCGCGCGCCTCTGAAGGAGGGTTTACTTGCTGGCCTGAAGCAGTTCAGTATCTAATGAGGTCCTATGCCACTGGTACCGCCATCCAGTCGGCTATCTTCGCTCTAAGAGACACCAAACAACGCCCTGGCGAAACGGAAACCGATTACTCGGTGCGCCTTAATAAGGCCTTTCACCGTTGTGGCAATGTTAATTCCGCTCAAGAGCGTTGTACCATGTTCGTTGATGGACTAGACCCGGCTATACGGACCCTAGTGGCCCGTCGCCGTGAAGAGAACCGTAATACTACGTACTTGGAACTGGTGCAGTATGCACGCGCCGAAGGCGATGCGCTACGTGCACGAGTCCCGGGTACCCGGTTGAAGTCCGCTAAAGCGTTGATGTTGGAATCGGGAACCCCGTCTGCGTCAATGCTGGCTGAGGAACACTCCAATAAGGAGTATGATCAGGTGCACTTTGCCCGTAGCGACGTGCTTTCAATCCGGACAACGGAGCTTCCCTCAACCACGGATGCCTCGTTTCAAACGGCTCCGGACAATACACTGCTGTATGCAGATTTGAACCGAGTTTGACCGCCTCGACTGTCATATGAGAACGGTGGAACCCGGGCTTCACGGCCTGGCTGGCACGTTTCCCGCCCAGCGGTGCGATTCTCGAATACTCGGAACGTCAATGCCATTGTTGGATTGATCTGTCACCTCTGCTATACGCGAGGGCATACTTCTCCGCAGTCCGTTTTAACCACGCGTGAATGGGAACAAGTCATTGCCAACTACGAAGCCCTCTCCCCTGAAGAGAAGGCCTCCGTTCCGATGGCATCGTACATCCGCGCGAAGATGGATATTCCACGCACAATTGCAGCTCCGATCGCCCAGAACATGGTGACCTCTCACCCCCGTGCCCCTCTCGAGGGAAATTCAACCGCTACTACGGACGCTTCTGCCGCCGGTGTCCAGGCATCAATGGTTCAGAACACTGAGCACACGCGTCAGGCGGAATCTGCTCAGAAAAAGTAATTGTGGGAGTCTCCTCTCTTGGAGAGGCACCCTCAGAGTTGAGGCTGAAGGCGCCCGAGGCGTCCCTACCTCGCTCCCAGGTCCGAATTCTCTCGAGGAAACAGGACGTCGAAGACGTGAACCCAGATCACCTTGGTGTTCTTCGTCGACCGTGGATACGGGTAAGAAATAACCGGTTACCGGATAGAGTTATGGTGATGGCCAAACGCAATTACAAGGTCTATGTCGAATTTGGCCTTTCACCCCAGTTTATGTTGCATTATCTCACTGTATTAGATACAGGCGCAGGTCCGAACTTCATTGTTGAGACAGCATTGCCACCCGCCTTGCGGTCACACATTCGCTGTGGCGACACTCCTGACGTCGCTGACGCGAATAACAACCCGTTGTCAACGGTAGAATACATCGAGTTGGTAATCCGCTTGGGCTCATGCGTGGTGAAGCTCGACTTTGTCGTTTGTCGGTCCCTGGCCGCCCCAGTCATTTTGGGTTGTGACTTTTGCGACCGCTTTGTCGATGCCATTAGGCCCCGCCAGAGGCGTGTTGAAATGGAAGATGGTTCGTCCGTGCCGATAATTCGTCGTGCCTTGAGGCATGCCTCCAAGAAGCATGTGCCTCTACCTGCGGCGCAAAAAGCACCACCGAGTTCTCGGGAATCTACGAAGCTTCGTGTTGCCTCCGCGACACTCGTGCCTCCAGAGTCTCAAGTCTGGGTACAGGTGAACTGCCGTCAACAGGGCTTACGAATCTTCCAGCCATTGCGGTGGTTGTATGATAAATACTCTCTTGCCATTGCTAATGGAGTGGTCCAGGGGGAACCGGATAATCCGTTTTACGTGTTGATAGCCAATCTAGGCAAAACAACCCAGTATCTGGTGAAAAACCAAGTAATTGGCTCGGTCATGCCGCATCCAACGGCGTTGGTACCGACGAAGATGACTGCTGCCGATGTGCTCGGAATCGTTCACTCTAAGGAGGGGGAGGAGTCTGAATCTCATTCGTCTCCGTCGCCGAGTTTCTCGGGTCAGCAACCTGTTAAGACAGAGAAGACACGCGTTCCGACGAGTTACGACCAATTGGACCCAGTGAAGGAATTGGAAGAACTCGACCTCGGACATGTTCCAGAGACACACCGCAAACGACTACGCGATATGCTTCGTGAGTTCACAACAATGTGGGATGGTTCTCTCGGATAGATAAATATCACGGAACACCGGATTGATCTCCTTCCGAACTCTCGGCCAGTAGCCCAACATCCGTACAGGGCAGGGCCCAAGGCCAGAGAAGAAGAGCAATTTCAGGTGGACAAGATGCTCCGTGCAGGAGGTATAAAACCGGCACATTCGCCGTGGGCATCCCAGTGGTACTGGCTCCGAAACCGGATGGTTCCTGGCGCTTCTGTATCTACTATCGTCGTCTAAACGCTCTTACCGTCAAGGACGTGTACTCTATTCCACGCATGGATGAATACATCGATTCTCTCGGAAATGCTACAGTATTCACGGCATTGGATGCTAACTGGGGGTACTGGCAGGTTCCAGTGAGAAAGAAGGATCAGGACAAGACAGCGTTTGTCTGCCATTCTGGCCTCTACCGTTTTAAACGGATGCCCTTTGGTTTAACCAATGCTCCCGCTACTTTTCAGCGTGCTATTGATATCCTACTGGCCCGCTTCAAGTGGCGTACTTGTCTCGTCTACCTTGACGACGTCATTGTATTCTCAGATACTCTGGATGATCACCTCACACATGTGAGAGACATAATGACCACGTTACGGGACGCCGGAGTGACACTCAAGCTGAGGAAATGCAAATTCTTCACGGATACTGTCAAGTATCTGGGTCACATAATCCGTCCACGACGTGTCATGATCGAGGAAGCTCATGTGAAGTCGCTGAAACAGGCCACGGAACCGACTACCCAGACTGAACTGAGATCCTTTCTAGGATTAGTCAACTTCTATAGACGGTTTATTCCCAACTTCGCGGACATTGCGGCCCCTCTCAATGCGCTTCTGCGGAAGGGTCAACCGCCTAAGTTGGACCCATTCACGTCCACTCAGACGGAAGCCTTTAACTCTCTCAAAGAGACTGTAACCACTGCACCAGTGTTGTCACTACCGAAACCGCGACTTTCATATACCGTGGACACGGATTCTAGTGACTGCCAGGTAGGCTGCGCCTTGTTTCAAACCACCCCAGAGGGGGAACGCAAGCCAATTGGGTACTGGTCCCGTTCGTTAAACGTGCATGAGAAGAACTACTCCGTCTCGGAGAAGGAATGTCTTGCAGTAGTTTGGGCGTTATGCACACTACGCCTCTACCTCATGGGTGCTCATTTCACCGTTTACACGGATCACTCATCATTAAGATGGCTACTCTCCATATCGGAGCCTTCAGGCCGCCTAATGCGTTGGAGACTGCGTCTTGCAGAGTTTCACTTCGACGTCGCCTACAAGAAGGGCGCCAGCAATACACAAGCCGACGCCCTTTCTCGCCTACCCACCACAGGGGAAGCGTTAGCCGTCGATGACGAGGAAATACCCTGCTTCGCAGTTGACGACTACACCGCATTGGATGATATCGAAGGGGAATGGCCAGACGAACTGGATTTTGACCAGGAACTGGATGACCTACTCGCTGTCAGCGAAAGTGAGAACCCCCTACCAGGGAACTTCGTACCCGTCACAACGGAGGAGATGGTTAGGGAACAATTCAGCGATCCCTACTGTACGAAGACTCGGACGCAACTCAATGGAGGAGCTGATCTCCCCTTTCTGGAGATTGATATTGGATATCTCGTTCGCACGGTAACTGGAAACCCACAAATAGTGGTGCCACACGACCTAAAATCTCTGGTGTTACACTTATCACACTATGCCAAATTTAGTGGTCACGTCGGAGTACGGAAACTGTACCTTACATTGAGAAGGAAATTCTACTGGCCAGCGATGGCTATGGATTGCTACGCAACTGTGCGGTTCTGCCCCGAGTGTGCTCGGAATCGCGTAAATCTTCGCCGCCATGCGACGAAGTTGAAGCTCTTCCCCGCAAGGGCGCCCCTGGAATTCGTAGCCATCGATATTTTGGGACCGTTCCTCGCTACTAAGCGGCGTAAAAAACTTCTACTCGTGATCACGAATCGTTTCTCGAAGCTCGTTCGTACCGTACCATTACGGAGAATCACGTCACTGACGGTTGTGCAAGCATTCGTCACCCATTGGGCATTCGTTTACGGTCCACCGGTGAATCTACTCTCCGACAACGGGAAACAATTTGCCTCCCGGTTCTTCGGGAATGTATGCAGGATTCTGGATGTCAAAAATCTCTTCACGACAACCTACCACCCCCAGTGTAATGGGCAGGCTGAACGGTTTAACCGGACGCTGTTAGCAGCACTCCGTTCATACGTAGCCGATCACCCCACCACGTGGGATCTGTTCACCGATGCGCTGACATTCGCATACAACACTCAGGTACACCGTACTACGGGATTGACTCCATTTGAATTGGTTCTGTCTCGCACCCCACCGCCCGTGGCGCTCGAAGCACAGTCAACGCTGGATCAATTTCCTTCGACGAAAGGATACAGGTAAACCTGGAAGACATGGCTTACCAAGCTGGTCCCTGCAGCACAACGGTCAATAGCCCGGTCACAAGCCGCATATAAGCGTGATTTCGATCAGCGAGCCCCTCGAAGACCAACCGCCCTTAAAGAAGGGGACTATGTGTTCATCCGTAAGGAGTATTGGAACCCAGGCAAGGAGAAACGCCACAAGCTCTCACCCGTCGCCGACGGTCACTTCAAGACAATTGCAGTGGAATCCGACACTGTCGTAGTGGAGATGGGTCAGCAACACGAACGCATTTCCCGCGATCGCGTGGTTTTTGCACCCCCGCCTGCGAGAAACGACCCATCAAGTGGACATTCTACTGCAGAAGCGGAAACGAACACTACGGACACACCGGATGCACCCCTGATCGACGGTCCTAAGGAGGTACCACAACCTAATAGGGGACTCTCGGATTTGCCGATGTTATCGGACTCTACGCGCCCTGGTGCTTCGTTGTCTGAGGCCCCGCCACGTGGCGTAATTATTCGCCGCCTTGGCGCGTTGACACCCACTCCCCATGTCGCTCCATCTAAGAATGGGGAGGGACTCGTTAATCGTCATGCTTCCGCGCTGTCGCGTGAGGAACACCGTGTGGCACGGAGGAGAGACAGCGCTAATGCGCAAGCAAAGCCCTCTTGGGAGCCCGGCGTCTCGTCAAATTCGTCTCCTGTCAAGGCAGAAGCGGAATCGTCACCAGTCACTACCGCTGTGCGGGACAGAACCGAGGAGACTCAGTCGTTACCGGCGAAGCCGTTGCCTATGCCACATAGCGCGCGTGGAGTGACTACGTCGCATAACGGAGTGGAAATACCGCCTAAGGCGCCGTTGAGCTCGCGCGTCTAAGACAGAGAAGAGTCGTCGGAGACTAAGCCGACCAAAACGCCTGAGGCGGGCCACACCGTGAACACGTCGCTAAATGCCCAGCAGAGAAGTGCCAACCGTAGCACACGAACTACACCTGTAAGGGAGATCAGCTCAGCGAGCGAACCACGTCGACAAACCGAGCTGACACCTCCCGTACATACGGAGGCGGAACACGCCACGGCGCAGACCAATGACGGCCACCCGTTGACAACATCACGTTCCACCACGGCGAGGCCGGCTCAATCAGGGTTACCGTTGACGCGAGCGCTTTCGACGCCACACGCAACTCCGTCGAAACGGTTGCTACCACGCAAACTTGCGGTACGCCCACCTGGGACTCCCGCGGGAGAAGGAACTCTACCGGAACAAGGAAACGGGAACACCAACACCGCGAGACGCGTGACCACCGACCCAAGTAGGGGACCACACCGCGAAGGTACAGTGCCACCAACCTTGTTGGACACACCTCGGTCTAACCGGAGCATCGACGCACTGCCACACACGGCAATGCCGCAGGAGTTCTCTCCGACAAAGGATGTCGTAATCACATGCACAAGGCCGGGAAGTCTTCCGACAGGAGTTCGTAGTCGACCACATCGTGGAACACTCATACCACCCGTTGGGGTACATTCAGGGTCTCGTACGTTGGTACGGCTACGGACCCGAGGCTGACTCGGATGAGCCAATCGAGCATCTCCCACGATCAAAAGTGGTGCAGTACCATCGGTTTACTCTCACGGGTCTCCCGGCGACAATTGTCAACGCCCAAGTGGGATAACACGCCCCGAAGTGGAAGAGGCTAGCTCACCTAGAAGGAATTTGAGGAGTGGGAGAAGACGAAGCTGGCACTTGGGAAAGGAAAAATATACTTCATAAACGGAAGTAGATTTAATGGCCATCAAGGCTATATCGTACAACAACACTGCATAGCGGGAATCAGTTGGAAGACGGACTAAGCCCCCGACCCTTGGTTGGAGGGGCCCGGAGCGCCGTCACCAGTACCCCCATTGCTGAGATTGGATCCGCCAGTAAGGCGTGCCGCCAACGCGTCCCGCATTGCGGTGACGTCCCCGCTCGCGACATTTGCGTAAAGCCCAACTCCTCGGAGGAACTGAGCGATCACAGCCGCCTCACCAGTTCCACCCCCAGAGGGGAGGACGGCAGGCACCTCGATCACATCTGGTTCGTCCGGAAAGGAAGCCACCACAGCACCTATCGACGAAGGTTCGGGCGTGGGTGGATTCAGCGGCTCAGCCGTCGCCATTCCCGGCGCTGCCATGTCATTGGAGGTGGGCTCAGCCGCGTTGGCGGAAGGGCCCTCTTCGACTACGTCGTCATCATACCCCACCTCGGGTTCGTCATCCATCATTTGGTCGTCGTCACCGCCGTAGGCGTGGTAAAAATCGTCAGCGTCAACGAAGTCAACGGGATGCCCGTGAGGGATATACCTCGGAGCCATCCGGAGAGCTGCCGCTTCAGCTGCGGTGATCTCTTCCACCTCCCAGGGATTGAAGAAGATGAAATCTCCCGCCAGTGGCGTGCATCGTTCCGGAGACCGGTCGAAACCGCCGTCCTCGTGACCGCGGCCGCTCTGAGCGAAGGGCACGCTAGCCCAATCAACTCGGTCGACTACGTCGAGGAGCCCACGAACTTCTTCGGCATTGTTTTCACCTCCCAGAGGGACTCGCAACGAGAGTTCTCGGATGAACGCCCGTAGGCGAGGCGGGACATACCACAGTCGATACTGGTCGTATAATTCCCATAGGAGATAAGCCGCGGTGCGGATGGTCCACTCGGTGAGCACCACGGACCACAGTCCGGAATACGGATCTTCGATGAGGCAGGAGCCCAGATAGGAGAGGAACGGGGGCAACTTCACGTAGCACCCGCGACAAAACCTCCACCGAGGACCACCAAGTGGGAATTGGAACGTAACGGCCCAGCCGGTGGTTGTGCCGGATTCGATTGATCTCCGTGTTTTGATACGGGACGAAAAACCCGAACCGGGAACGCGCACGACGCTCATCGCGGATGAAGTTCTGTAACCACCGCGAACGGGACTCCCGGCGAAGATACCTGAACTCCGCCCGGATGATTGGATGAATCCAACACACCGCCTCCTGGCGTACATTAGGACGTCCTCTCCAGGAGTAAGTCTCACTCAAGTACCGCCAGGCGGGCACAATACGAAATCTCGCCTTGTGTACGGTACAACCGGAGATCGAAGCTGATGGAATCAGGAATTGGGAACTCGAAGTTCGCCCGGCTCTGCCGCGTACAGCCCAAGCGAACCAACGCCGCCTGAGCGGAAGCCAGCGACTCGCCGGACCGCCGCAAGATTGCGTGAGGAGGGACGGCAACCCGTCGACGCCAATCCCACGAAGTAGTGACTAACGCCGGAAGATCCCCGGGAAGGCGATCAGTACCGTCCGCATAGGACACGATAAGGTCCTCGTTGAAAACGGCTGTAGGATGAAACCACGGAGCAGTCTGGAAGATGTGCGCATGAACGCGAGGGTTCAGCCCGACTAGCTCGTCGTAGGAAGGCCACGGCACGTCATGCATTACGTGACCATGGGGCTGCTGCCCCGGAGGGAGAATGTGTCCGCCACTGGCGTTGAGCCCCTGGGAGGCCCCAGAAACATTGCCGCTTTGCGGAAGAGGCACCGAACGAAATCCGGAGAAGTATCCCGAGTTCGGAGGTTGACCGCTCATCGCGCGAGGTACTCGAGGAACGGGAAGGTTGGTACTAACACCGCGAGAGCGAGTTGAAGACTGTTGTGAACAGGATTTATCGTCGCTGGAGCCAGGTTTGCACTGTCGAGTGGTAGTGACTTGATCTTCGCGAGGCGAGATGGAATCCGAAGACTTCGGGGATGCGCTTTTATGCCCACGGTTGGGAATTCGACCCGCAATCGCCACAGCGTGGCTCACTCTTAAGGAGGGGGATATGAAGGACAACACTCCTTGGAGGCGATTTGAGGCACTTAGTTAATTTCCGCATCATGCGTTAGTAGATATATATGAGCTACACCGCTATTAGCGTGTCGCCCCGCTGAGGTAATTTCTACACATGTGCACGTGGATTGCACGGCTCGAGGCGCCGCTTAGCGGGTGTGAATAGCACACGTGTAGCACGAACATGCCAGAGGCAGTGCACCCAGCATTGCTATATTTACTTAGATACTTTATAGATTATTTTGCCCGGCGCACCCACTGTCAGTGGTGCGCCGAGCTCAGTACTTAGAGGGTTGAGCACCGCTCTCCCAAGTAAACTGCCCCTTGCCAGGCAAGGGCTTCTGGCTCTAACTATCACGCCTTCGTGGATTGTTCACCTCCAAGTGGAGTGATGACTGCGTTGTTCACGTATAGTTACCCACCCTTGTGGCGCTCAGAGTATAACCACTATTTGTGTGTCTCGTTCCGACCTATTGTCGTATACTCGCCCCTGTATTGGGTTTGCTTTATTCTCTCTCTCTTTTTCTCACTCTGGTGGTTTGCTTTCTCTCCTTTTTGGGTTTGCTTTATTCTCTCTCTCTCTTCCTCACTCTGGTGGTTTGCTTTCTCTCCTTTTTGGGTTTGCCTTTTTGCCCTGTTCTCAGTGGCCCGTTTCCGACACCTTTTCGTTGCCGTGCTACTCTCTTTCGAGGACTCATCTCGTGACCGTGTGAACACGTGGATCTTTACCGACTACTAATCAGCCTAACGCTCCGACGCTTGTAGCGACGGTTTGACCTCGGATTTACACCCAGCTTAGCTGTGTCATTCCCGGAGTGCTCCGATTGCTGTGCTGCCCTGTCGTGGGGAAGATTCCGAACGTCTTCGTGAGCCTGCGCTTTTCCCGCCAAAGGCATTGCTCCACAACTGTCGCCACGGCCAATAATTTCCTTGAGAGATTCTAATTCGTAATGCTTTGACAACCTCTTCCGTATTATGTACACCACGTCATCGTACCGCTTAGACTCTTCTACTCTGACAGAGCGGCGGTGCTCAGACGTTTTAATCCCAGATCGCCCATGCCACTTGGCCCTTGCCCAATCCAAGAACCGATAATCCATCGGCCACATTCCCACTACATCAAACGCCTGTTGCACGACAGATTTAGTGAAAGATCTGAAGCCAGCCACGCCATGTTTAAGTTTCACACAAAAATCCCCGAAGTCTACGAATGAAGTTTTGTTTAACTTCTCGTATGTTGCTCCCACGCATGCTTCGAATCGTTTGTTAATAGTTTGGTCACATGCCTGCAGAAAGTATGACGTGTGTGCGGGGCTTTGGACTACTTCAACCTTATTTCCTTTCGCTTTGAACAACCATTCGTAGCCGTTCCTTGATTTATGCCCATCCAGTGTTAGGAAGATCTTCCTACCGTTCGTAATATGTGCTGCATGGCGCGTCATGTGTTCAATAACGAATGGGATTACTTCTTTTGCCATAGAACCGTTTTCTGTTCGGATGACAGAACTGCCTCTCGGAAACCACTCTTAGCTTGCCAACCAATGTGGGACCCCAGTCTCATCTTTCAAATCATCAGAAGGGAGTGGGTCGTACCACTTTTGCATGGTGTACTTACCAGCAAAGATAAAGAAGGGCGGCAGAACATAACCGAACGCAGAGGCTATAACAACTGCTATCAGATGTTTTCCAAGTGAGTCGCACATCATTTTCAAACCGCCGTGGTGCGTATCCGAACTAAAAAACCCTTTCTCCGTTTCCTTCACCTTTATCGTAACATCTGTTTCATCCATGTTCCATACTAAGTCCGGATCATCAAATATACCGGGATTCATTTTAGCACACAACTGTAGAGCGTCTACGAATGTTTGGACATGTTCTGGATCTTCAGCGGCAATCTTTGCACCATCTCGTGCCTCCATCTTCCGAAAGGTGATGTCATGGTGTCTTGAGCGAAACGCACGCACCCAATCATCTGATGGATAGCCAGTAGGGAAGCCTGTTCTCTTGTCGTTTGCAATTTCCGCAGCGATTGCTTTGAGTGTCTCGGCAGACACGGCAAGCCCGTGGTTAGCCACCTCTTTCATTCTTCTCACTATGATGCTCTCTTCTTGTGTCGTGAGGACTGTCTTGCGTCACCGTTTGATATTGTGATCAAAGTCGTCGTAGTCTGTGTCTTTCTCTGTTGTTGCCATGATTTTGGTTTTGAGACGTGAGATAGTGCCAAGGGACAACTCAGTGGCAGACACAGTGGTTCGGAAGGGTTTGGAAAGCTTCAGCAGCTCAATTGCTTTGCTACGTTTCCAACGTACTTGTTTTTCTTTTTCTTCTCTTTTACGGTGGCGAAGCGCTTGACTTCGCATAGACGGTGTCACCATCGTGTGGCGGTACGTCTATGTACGCTCAAATTAAAGCATCCAAGCATTGTGGGCGCTGGTTGGGGTTTTGAACCCATTGTTAGCATCGCTTCGGCGCGCTTTTGTTTGAATCGGAGCGGCGTGGGAACGTGGAGGAAGTTCATTGTTTATCTTGAAGGGGATGGAGAATACAGGATTTGTAAAGAAGAAGCGCCCCTTTTTTGTTCTGATCTCCGGTGTTTGTAGAGAGTAGTCCAGAGAGCAGTTCTGCTGACTCCGCAGCAGCATAGATGAGGCTAGCTGTGTCTACAAGGGCCTAATGATCGTTCCAAGGTCCGTGTTCCAAATTGACCGGTGTTCCACTTTGCCCTGCCCAGGAAGGCAGATTCCCGATTCTACCTATGGGAACAGGACTGCAGGCCGTTCTATCCAAGCGTGCCAGGCGTGCCAGCGTTCTGGTGTGCCATGAGGATACACAGCAAAGCAGTTGTCAAAAATATGCAGAGAAGGTACTAAATTGTGTAAGGGTATCTGCGCGTCGCGCTGCACTCCGGGCCTGGTGTACACGCACCATGCCAGCCCCAATAAAGCAATCCTCTACGTCGGCGTGAACCACCCAGTTGTTCACGTCATCCGTGTTCGTCAAAGGTCATAGGCCCAGCGCTAGAATCTTCAACACCTACTGGGAGATGCAGGAGATCGATAGATGGCAAATTGTACAAATTACGACAGAAGTACTTTCTGCTTTGAGGGAGAAGGAGAAAACGTGTTCGCATTTCAGCACTTGACATAAAAGGATGAGGAATTCATATACTAAACACATCTATACGAACTTTGAAGCGTAAGGCGCCTCCTCCCATTTTCCGAGTACTGCTTATTCGATGTTGTTTTAAAGAATGATAAAACATTAGATTTGCTTTCCGTTGCAAGTATATCGAACAAACAGCATCATTTAAGTAAGAATTCTTTACACTTCAGAACGTGAACCCATATACGGCATAACATCTTTACAAATAACAAAGAGCACAGCAAAATCAATAAAGGATAATTTACTATACTCATTCCTGCTGTTCACGTCCAGTTTTGTAAAAGGATATAATGACGGGTTCACGTTTTACCATCTGCAAACCATATATGGTTTTCGTACCTTTTGGACTTTTCAAACCATGCCTGTTGTCAATAACTCCCTAGGTCGGTGTATACGTATTTGAACTGCCACAAAAGGCGAACATGAAACTTGAAGAATTTTAACGTTCACAAATTTGTCCGATGAGGCAAACCTTATTTTATAAACGCATTTATAAGACATGTAACATTATTCATTAATAGTAAGAGGAATAAAAAGCTAACAGATTACCTGTACAATTATCAAGCAATCACAAACGCATCATCATCATTAACTTTGAAGTACCCCTCAGCGTCTGCTTGCTCTCGATCAACATAGACTGCCTTACTCGCGTGCCCAATCTATCCTAAGTTCATTTTCTGCACAATATGTGAATAAACAAAAAATGGAAGTGGAATCCTGGTTGTTGAGTAAACCTTATCTGATCTGCGTTGCCGAAAGCGCTTCAGTTCGTTATGGAAACCCCCAAATTTGGGATGAGTAGTATCAATTATCCCAGCATCCAGCCAGGTCTTGTAAAGAAATTCGATGTCAATTAGAGGACGCGGCCAACAAACGCGCAGTGTGAAGCAACGCCTTTGGCGGGAAAAGCGCAGGCTCACGAAGACGTTCGGAATCTTCCCCTAGACAGGGCAGCACAGCGAACGGAGCACTCCGGGAATGATACAGCTAAGCCGGGTGTAAATCCGAGTTCAAACCACCACGACAAGCGTCGGAGCTTGAGGCTGATTAGTAATCGGTATAGATCCACGTGTTGACTCGGTCACGAGATGAGTCTTCGAAAAAGAGTAGCACGGCAACGAAAGGGTGTCGGAAACGGGCCACTGCGAACAGGGCAAAAAGGCAAACCCAAAAAGAGCAGAAAGCGAACCACCAGAGTGGGAAAAAGAGAGAGAGAATAGAGCAAACCCAATACAGGGGCGAGTATACGACAACAGGTCGGAACCAGACATACAAATAGTGGTTATACTCTGAGCCCCACAAGGGTGGGTAACTATACGTGAACAACACGGCTGTCACTCCACTTGGAGGTGAACAATCCGCGAAGGCGTGATAGTTAGAGCCAGAAATCCCTTGCTTGGCAAGGGGCAGTTTACTTGGGAGAGCGGTGCTCAACCCTCTAAGTACTGAGCTCGGCGCACCACTGACAGTGGGTGCGGCGGGCAAAATAATCTATAAAACATCTAAGTAAATACAGCAATGCTGGGTTCACTGCCTCCGGCATATCCGTGCTACACGTGTGCTATTCACACCCGCTAAGCGGCGCCTCGAGCCGTGCAATCCACGTGTACATGTGTGTAAATTACCTCAATGAGGCGACACGCTAATAGCGGTGTAGCTCATATATCTACTAACGCATGCTGCGGAAATTAACTAAGTGCCTCAAATCGCCTCCAAGGAGTGTTGTCCTTCATATCCCCCTCCTTAAGAGTGAGTTACGCCGTCGCGATGGCGAGTCGAACTCCCAACCGTGGGCATAAAAGCGCATCCCCGAGGTCTTCGGATTCCATCTCGCCTCGCGAAGATCAAGTCACTACCACTCGACAGTGCCAACCTCGCTCTAGCGACGATCAACCCTGTATACAACAGTCTTCAACTGGCTCTCGTGGTGTTACTAACAACCTTCCCGTTCCTAGAGTGCCTCGCGCGATGAGCGGTCAACCTCTGAACTCGGGATACTTCTCCGGATTTCGTTTGGTGCCTCTTCCGCAAAGCGGAAATGCTTCTGGTGCGTCCCAGGGACTCAACGCCAGTGGCGGGCACATCTTCCCTCCAGGGCAGCAGCCCCATGGTCAGGTCATGCATGAAGTGCCATGGCCTTCTTACGACGAGCTCGTCGGGCTGAACCTTCGCGTTCACGCGCATCTCTTCCGGACTGCTCCGTGGTTTCATCCTACAGACGTTTTCAACGAGGAGCTCATTGCGTCCTATGCGGACGGTACTGATCGCCTTCCCGGGGATCTTCCGGCGTTAATCATTACTTCGTGGGATTGGCGTCGACGGGTTGCGGTTCCTCCTCACGCAATCTTGCGGCGGTCCGGCGAGTCGCTGGCTTCCGCTCAGGCGGCATTGCTTCGCTTGGGCTACGCGCGGCAGAGCCGGGCGAACTTCGAGTTCCCAATTCCTGATTCCATCAGCTTCGATCTTTGGTTGTACCGTACACAAGGCGAGATTTCGTATTGTGCCCCCTTGGCGGTAGTTAAGACTTACTCCTGGAGAGGACGTCCTAATGTACGCCAGGAGGCGGTGTGTTGGATTCATCCAATCATCCGGGCGGAGTTCAGGTATCTTCGCCGGGAGTCCCGTTCGCGGTGGTTACAGAACTTCATCCGCGATGAGCGTCGTGCGCGTTCCCGGTTCGGGTTTTTCGTCCCGTATCAAAACACGGAGATCAATCGAATCCGGCACAATCACCGGCTGGGCCGTTACGTTCCCATTCTCACTTGGTGGTCCTCGGTGGAGGTGTGTCGCGGGTGCTACATAGAGTTGCCCCCGGTTCTCTCCTATCTGTGCTCCTGCCTCATCGCGGATCCGTATTCCAGACTGTGGTCCGTGTTGCTCACCGAGTGGGCAATCCGCACCGCGGCTTATCTCCTATGGGAAGTATATGACCAGTATCGACTGTGGTATGTCCCGCCTCGCCTTCGTGCGTGCATCCGAGAACTCTCGTTGCGGGTCTCTCTGGGAGGTGGAAACAATGCCGAAGAAGTTCGTGGGCTCTTCGACGTAGTCGACCGAGTTGAGTGGGCCAGCGTGCCTTTCGCTCAGAGCGGCCGCGGTCACGAGAACGGCCCTTTCGATCGGTCTCCGGGACGACGCACGCCATTTGCGGGAGACTTCATCTTCTCCAATCCCTGGGAGGTGCAAGAGATCACCGCAGCTGAAGCGGCGGCTCTCCGGATGGCTCCGAGGTATATCCTTTACGGGCATCCCGTTGACTTCGTTGACGCTGACGATTTTTACCACGCCTACGGCGGTGACGACGACCAAATGATGGACGACGAACCCGAGGTGGGGTATGATGACGACGTAGTCGAAGAGGGTCCTTCCGCCAACGCGGCTGAGCCCACCTCCAATGACACGGCAGCGCCGGGAATGGCGACGGCTGAGCCGCTGAATCCACCCGCGCCCGAACCTTCGTCGGTAGGTGCTGTGGTGGCTTCCTTTCCAGACGAACCAGATGTGATCGAGGTGCCTGCCGTCCTCCCCTCTGGGGGTGGAACTGGTGAGGCGGCTGTGATCGCTCAGTTCCTCCGAGGAGTTGGGCTTTCCGCAAATGTCGCGAGCGGGGACGTCACCGCAATGCGGGACGCGTTAGCTGCACGCCTTACTGGCGGATCCAATCTCAGCAATGGGGGTACTGGTGACGGCGCTCTGGGCCCCTCCAACCAAGGGTCGGGGGCTTAGTCCGTCTTCCAACTGATTCCCGCTATGCAGTGTTGTTGTACGATATAGCCTTGATGGCCATTAAATCTACTTCCGTCTATGACGTATATTTTTCCTTTCCCAAGTGCCAGCTTCGTCTTCTCCCACTCCTCAACTTCCTTCTAGGTGAGCTAGCCTCTTCCACTTGGGGGTGTGTTATCCGACTTGGGCGTAGACAATTGTCGCCGGGAGACCCGTGAGAGTACGCCGATGGTACTGCACCACTTTTGATCGTGGGAGATGCTCGATTGGCTCATCCGAGTCAGCCTCGGGTCCGTAGCCGTACCAACGTACGAGACCCTGAATGTACCCCAACGGATGGTATGAGTGTTCCACGATGTGGTCGACTACGAACTCCTGTCGGAAGACTTCCCGGCCTTGTGCATGTGATTACGACATCCTTTGTCGGAGAGAACTCCTGCGGCATTGCCGTATGTGGCAGTGCGTCGATGCTCCGGTTAGACCGAGGTGTGTCCAACAAGGTTGGTGGCACTGTACCTTCGCGGTGTGGTCCCCTACTTGGGTCGGTGGTCACGCGTCTCGCGGTGTTGGTGTTCCCGTTTCCTTGTTCCGGTAGAGTTCCTTCTCCCGCGGGAGTCCCAGGTGGGCGTACCGCAAGTTTGCGTGGTAGCAACCGTTTCGACGGAGTTGCGTGTGGCGTCAAAAGCGCTCGCGTCAACGGTAACCCTGATTGAGCCGGCCTCGCCGTGGTGGAACGTGATGTTGTCAACGGGTGGCCGTCATTGGTCTGCGCCGTGGCGTGTTCCGCCTCCGTATGTACGGGAGGTGTCAGCTCGGTTTGTCGACGTGGTTCGCTCGCTGAGCTGATCTCCCTTACAGGTGTAGTTCGTGTGCTACGGTTGGCACTTCCCTGCTGGGCATTTAGCGACGTGTTCACGGTGTGGCCCGCCTCAGGCGTGTTGGTCGGCTTAGTCTCCGACGACTCTTCTCTGTCTTAGACGCGCGAGCTCAACGGCGCCTTAGGCGGTATTTCCAATCCGTTATGCGACGTAGTCACTCCACGCGCGCTATGCGGCATAGGCAACGGCTTCGCCGGTAACGACTGAGTCTCCTCGGTTCTGTCCCGCACAGCGGTAGTGTCTGGTGACGATTCCGCTTCTGCCTTGACAGGAGGCGAATTTGACGAGACGCCGGGCTCCCAAGAGGGCTTTGCTTGCGCATTAGCGCTGTCTCTCCTCCGTGCCACACGGTGTTCCTCACGCGACAGCGCGGAAGCATGACGATTAACGAGTCCCTCCCCCTTCTTAGATGGAGCGACATGGGGAGTGGGTGTCAACGCGCCAAGGCGGCGAATAATTACGCCACGTGGCAGGGCCTCAGACAACGAAGCACCAGGGCGCGTAGAGTCCGATAACATCGGCAAATCCGAGAGTCCCCTATTAGGTTGTGGTACCTCCTTAGGACCGTCGATCAGGGGTGCATCCGGTGTGTCCGTAGTGTTCGTTTCCGCTTCTGCAGTAGAATGTCCACTTGATGGGTCGTTTCTCGCAGGCTGGGGTGCAAAAACCACGCGATCGCGGGAAATGCGTTCGTGTTGCTGACCCATCTCCACTACGACAGTGTCGGATTCCACTGCAATTGTCTTGAAGGGACCGTCGGCGACGGGTGAGAGCTTGTGGCTTTTCTCCTTGCCTGGATTCCAATACTCCTTACGGATGAACATATAGTCCCCTTCCTTAAGGGCGGGTGGTCTTCGAGGGGCTCGCTCATCGGAATCACGCTTATATGCCGCTTGTGCCCGGGCCATTGACTGTTGTGCTGCAGGGACCAGCTTGGTAAACCATGTGTTTCAGATTTCCCTGTATCCCTTCGTCGAAGGAAATTGATCCAGCGTTGGCTGTGCTTCGAGCGCCACTGGCGGTGGGGTGCGAGACAGAATCAATTCAAATGGAGTCAATCCCGTAGTACGGAGTACCTGAGCATTGTATGCGAATTTCAGCGCATCGGTGAACAGGTCCCAAGCGGTGGGGTGATCGGCTACGTATGAACCGAACGCTGCTAACAGCGTCCGGTTAAACCGTTCAGCCTGCCCATTACACTGGGGGTGGTAGGTTGTCGTAAAGAGATTCTTGACATCCAGAACTCTGCATAATCCCCTAAGAACTGGGAGGCAAACTGTTTCCCGTTGTCCGAGAGTAGATTCACCGGTGGACCGTAGAAAAATGCCGAACGGGTGACGAATGCTGGCGCAACCGTCAGTGACGTGATTCTCCGTAATGGTACGGTACGAACGAGCTTCGAGAAACGATTCGTGATCACGAGTAGAAGTTTTTTACGCCGCTTAGTAGCGAGGAACGGTCCCAAAATATCGATGGCTACGAATTCCAGGGGCGCCCTTGCGGGGAAGAGCTTCAACTTCGTCGCATGGCGGCGAAGATTTACGCGATTCCGATCACACTCGGGGCAGAACCGCACAGTTGCGTAGCAATCCATAGCCATCGCTGGCCAGTAGAATTTCCTTCGCAATGTAAGGTACAGTTTCCGTACTCCGACGTGACCACTAAATTTGGCATAGTGTGATAAGTGTAACACCAGAGATTGTAGGTCGTGTGGCACCACTATTTGTGGGTTTCCAGTTACCGTGCGAACGAGATATCCAATATCAATCTCCAGAAAGGGGAGATCAGCTCCTCCATTGAGTTGCGTCCGAGTCTTCGTACAGTAGGGATCGCTGAATTGTTCCCTAACCATCTCCTCCGTTGTGACGGGTACGAAGTTCCCTGGTAGGGGGTTCTCACTTTCGCTGACAGCGAGTAGGTCATCCAGTTCCTGGTCAAAATCCAGTTCGTCTGGCCATTCCCCTTCGATATCATCCAATGCGGTGTAGTCGTCAACTGCGAAGCAGGGTATTTCCTCGTCATCGACGGCTAACGCTTCCTCTGTGGTGGGTAGGCGAGAAAGGGCGTCGGCTTGTGTATTGCTGGCGCCTTTCTTGTAGGCGACGTCGAAGTGAAACTCTGCAAGACGCAGTCTCCAACGCATTAGGCGGCCTGAAGGCTCCGATGTGGAGAGTAGCCATCTTAATGATGAGTGATCCGTGTAAACGGTGAAATGAGCACCCATGAGGTAGAGGCGTAGTGTGCATAACGCCCAAACTACTGCAAGACATTCCTTCTCCGAGACGGAGTAGTTCTTCTCATGCACGTTTAACGAACGGGACCAGTACCCAATTGGCTTGCGTTCCCCCTCTGGGGTGGTTTGAAACAAGGCGCAGCCTACCTGGCAGTCACTAGAATCCGTGTCCACGGTATATGAAAGTCGCGGTTTCGGTAGTGACAACACTGGTGCAGTGGTTACAGTCTCTTTGAGAGAGTTAAAGGCTTCCGTCTGAGTGGACTTGAATGGGTCCAACTTAGGCGGTTGACCCTTCCGCAGAAGCGCATTGAGAGGGGCCGCAATGTCCGCGAAGTTGGGAATAAACCGTCTATAGAAGTTGACTAATCCTAGAAAGGATCTCAGTTCAGTCTGGGTAGTCGGTTCCGTGGCCTGTTTCAGCGACTTCACATGAGCTTCCTCGATCATGACACGTCGTGGACGGATTATGTGACCCAGATACTTGACAGTATCCGTGAAGAATTTGCATTTCCTCAGCTTGAGTGTCACTCCGGCGTCCCGTAACGTGGTCATTATGTCTCTCACATGTGTGAGGTGATCATCCAGAGTATCTGAGAATACAATGACGTCGTCAAGGTAGACGAGACAAGTACGCCACTTGAAGCGGGCCAGTAGGATATCAATAGCACGCTGAAAAGTAGCGGGAGCATTGGTTAAACCAAAGGGCATCCGTTTAAAACGGTAGAGGCCAGAATGGCAGACAAACGCTGTCTTGTCCTGATCCTTCTTTCTCACTGGAACCTGCCAGTACCCCCAGTTAGCATCCAATGCCGTGAATACTGTAGCATTTCCGAGAGAATCGATGTATTCATCCATGCGTGGAATAGAGTACACGTCCTTGACGGTAAGAGCGTTTAGACGACGATAGTAGATACAGAAGCGCCAGGAACCATCCGGTTTCGGAGCCAGTACCACTGGTGATGCCCACGGCGAATGTGCCGGTTTTATAACTCCTGCACGGAGCATCTTGTCCACCTGAAATTGCTCTTCTTCTCTGGCCTTGGGCCCTGCCCTGTACGGATGTTGGGCTACTGGCCGAGAGTTTGGAAGGAGATCAATCCGGTGTTCCGTGATATTTATCTATCCGAGAGAACCATCCCACATTGTTGTGAACTCACGAAGCATATCGCGTAGTCGTTTGCGGTGTGTCTCTGGAACATGTCCGAGGTCGAGTTCTTCCAATTCCTTCACTGGGTCCAATTGGTCGTAACTCGTCGGAACGCGTGTCTTCTCTGTCTTAACAGGTTGCTGACCCGAGAAACTCGGCGACGGAGACGAATGAGATTCAGACTCCTCCCCCTCCTTAGAGTGAACGATTCCGAGCACATCGGCAGCAGTCATCTTCGTCGGTACCAACGCCGTTGGATGCGGCATGACCGAGCCAATTACTTGGTTTTTCACCAGATACTGGGTTGTTTTGCCTAGATTGGCTATCAACACGTAAAACGGATTATCCGGTTCCACCTGGACCACTCCATTAGCAATGGCAAGAGAGTATTTATCATACAACCACCGCAATGGCTGGAATATTCGTAAGCCCTGTTCACGGGAGTTCACCTGTACCCAGACTTGAGACTCTGGAGGCACGAGTGTCGCGGAGGCAACACGAAGCTTCGTAGATTCCCGAGAACTCGGTGGTGCTTTTTGCGCCGCAGGTAGAGGCACATGCTTCTTGGAGGCATGCCTCAAGGCACGACGAATTATCGGCACGGACGAACCATCTTCCATTTCAACACGCCTCTGGCGGGGCCTAATGGCATCGACAAAGCGGTCGCAAAAGTCACAACCCAAAATGACTGGGGCGGCCAGGGACCGACAAACGACAAAGTCGAGCTTCACCACGCATGAGCCCAAGCGGATTACCAACTCGATGTATTCTACCGTTGACAACGGGTTGTTATTCGCGTCAGCGACGTCAGGAGTGTCGCCACAGCGAATGTGTGACCGCAAGGCGGGTGGCAATGCTGTCTCAACAATGAAGTTCGGACCTGCGCCTGTATCTAATACAGTGAGATAATGCAACATAAACTGGGGTGAAAGGCCAAATTCGACATAGACCTTGTAATTGCGTTTGGCCATCACCATAACTCTATCCGGTAACCGGTTATTTCTTACCCGTATCCACGGTCGACGAAGAACACCAAGGTGATCTGGGTTCACGTCTTCGACGTCCTGTTTCCTCGAGAGAATTCGGACCTGGGAGCGAGGTAGGGACGCCTCGGGCGCCTTCAGCCTCAACTCTGAGGGTGCCTCTCCAAGAGAGGAGACTCCCACAATTACTTTTTCTGAGCAGATTCCGCCTGACGCGTGTGCTCAGTGTTCTGAACCATTGATGCCTGGACACCGGCGGCAGAAGCGTCCGTAGTAGCGGTTGAATTTCCCTCGAGAGGGGCACGGGGGTGAGAGGTCACCATGTTCTGGGCGATCGGAGCTGCAATTGTGCGTGGAATATCCATCTTCGCGCGGATGTACGATGCCATCGGAACGGAGGCCTTCTCTTCAGGGGAGAGGGCTTCGTAGTTGGCAATGACTTGTTCCCATTCACGCGTGGTTAAAACGGACTGCGGAGAAGTATGCCCTCGCGTATAGCAGAGGTGACAGATCAATCCAACAATGGCATTGACGTTCCGAGTATTCGAGAATCGCACCGCTGGGCGGGAAACGTGCCAGCCAGGCCGTGAAGCCCGGGTTCCACCGTTCTCATATGACAGTCGAGGCGGTCAAACTCGGTTCAAATCTGCATACAGCAGTGTATTGTCCGGAGCCGTTTGAAACGAGGCATCCGTGGTTGAGGGAAGCTCCGTTGTCGGGATTGAAAGCACGTCGCTACGGGCAAAGTGCACCTGATCATACTCCTTATTGGAGTGTTCCTCAGCCAGCATTGACGCAGACGGGGTTCCCGATTCCAACATCAACGCTTTAGCGGACTTCAACCGGGTACCCGGGACTCGTGCACGTAGCGCATCGCCTTCGGCGCGTGCATACTGCACCAGTTCCAAGTACGTAGTATTACGGTTCTCTTCACGGCGACGGGCCACTAGGGTCCGTATAGCCGGGTCTAGTCCATCAACGAACATGGTACAACGCTCTTGAGCGGAATTAACATTGCCACAACGGTGAAAGGCCTTATTAAGGCGCACCGAGTAATCGGTTTCCGTTTCGCCAGGGCGTTGTTTGGTGTCTCTTAGAGCGAAGATAGCCGACTGGATGGCGGTACCAGTGGCATAGGACCTCATTAGATACTGAACTGCTTCAGGCCAGCAAGTAAACCCTCCTTCAGAGGCGCGCGATGAACCTCTTACAGAGTTGTACTGATCTTCCGCAAGTCCGCGTAGAAAATAGGGCAGCGCGACAAACGTCTGTGCTTCATTCCTCCCAAGGATGTCGGCTTCCGCTACAAAGCGTGATAAGAAATCCAACACCAAGATAGGATCATTGCCTGTAAACAGTTGATTACGGAGCGACAGATGCATCCGTTTGATACAGTTTTTAACCTTTCCCGTCCCACGGGGAGTTCTATCCAATGAGGAGTCCTCAAAACGGTAAAACCGGTATGACAACAGCTTCTTGTAGAGCAGGTTGGTAGGCTTCAACTCCTTTAATCCGGAGTGCTTCCTTCCCTTCGAGCGGGCGCGTATCACACCTTGGGTGGCTGATGACCGCTTTGAGAGTGGCGAACGCTCACGAGGGGCTTCTTCTACTGACGAGTCGGACGAATCAGACCCGGTTGACCGGCGTGAAGAAAGAGAAGATGCTGACGAATCAGAGTCGTAGTTCTTCCGCTCTTTGCGTGCTTTGGATCCACTGACCTTCTTGTCACGGTGTGAAACAGCAACCGGCTAAGCCGTGCGATTGGCTCCAACTAGGACAGTTTGTCCCACCGTTTCGAAACGGGTGCGGAGGCGATTAACCTTCTCAGCCACGTCCTCCACGAAATTAGCGGGTCCTCCAAAAGCTTCCGAGAGGGAGTTGAAATCACCACGCAATACGCGGAGATACTCAGAAATTTCCTGCAAAGCAGTGGCATCCACCATCTTTCGAAGTAGCGACAACTCCTTAGCAAGGGTAGCATGGGCAGCCCGCATAGAGCGGAACTGCTCTTCCACAGTTAAGTGGGGGGTGTCATTGACAGTAGCCCTCAGAGGTGCCTTCGGAGTGGGAGCTCCGGAAGGAACCGTACCTCCAACGATAGAGGCGGGACCAGCAACGGCAGGAGCCGGTCCATCACCTCGATGAGGGTTGATCAACGACGTGGGCGGAAGTCGAGTGGTCTTCAGCACAGCTTCAGTAGTCGGCATCCCTTCGGTCCGGGACCGTGAACGGGTGGGGATCCGTGACGGAAGTGGTGGATCCGAACTTCCAGTCTGACTGCGTGTCTTCGGACGATCTGACAGCGTCATGACCAGGAGAACCGTACAACGAGATAATCGACAGCCAATTGGCTGGGACTTCCAGTGAACTTCCAAATGGAGACAAGGACAAAAGGACTAACCTCGCCACGATTGAATTCACGAGTGAATCTTCCGACAAAAACTAATCGTTTCTAGGTCGGGAGACCACTTGTTGAGCAACGCCTTTGGCGAGAAAAGCGCAGGCTCACGAAGTCGTTCGGAATATTCCCCTCGACAGGGCAGCACAGCGAACGGAGCACTCTGGGAATGACACAGCTAAGCCGGGTGTAAATCCGAGGTCAAATTACCACGACAAGCGTCGGAGCGTGAGGCTGATTAGTAGTCGGTATAAATCCACGTGTTGACACGGTCACAAAATGAGTTCTCTAAAAAGAGTAGCACGGCAGCGGCAAGGTGTCGGAAACAGGTCATTGCGAACAGGGCAAAAAGACAAACCCCAAAAGGGGAGAAAGCGAACCACCAGAGTGGGCAAAAGAGAGAGAGAATAAAGCAAACCCAATACAGGGGCGAGTATACGACAATAGGTCAGAACAAGACAAACAAATAGTGGTTATACTCTGAGCGCCACAAGAGTGGGTAACTATACGTGAACAACACGGCTGTCACTCCACTTGGAGGCGAACAATCCGCGAAGGCGTGATAGTTAGAGCCAGGAATCCCTTGCTTGGCAAGGGGCAGTTTACTTGGGAGATCGATGCTCAACCCTCTAAGTACTGAGCTCGGCGCGCCATTGACAGTGGGTGCGCCGGGCAAAATCATATATAAAATATCTAAGTAAATACAGCAATGATGGGTTCACTGCCTCCGGCATATCCCGGCTACACGTGTGCTATTCACACCCGCTAAGCGGCACCTCGACCCGTGCAATCCACGTGTACATGTGTGGAAATTACCTCAACGAGGCGACACGCTAAAGCGGTGTAGCTCATATATATCTACTAACGCATGATGCGGAAATTAACTAAGTACCTCAAATCGCCTCCAAGGAGTGTTGTCCTTCATATTGATATGCAATGAAGTACGTTGAAGGGCCTCGTAGTGCTGGCGCAGCACTTAGTACTGCGCCCGAAACGCATTAAGCTTATGTTGGTGAGAGAGGCGCTCGGACAACCATATCTGTGTTGGAGTTTCACTTCCAGTAATTTTGCCCCGTTCAAATGTTTGACGAAGGAGCTGAATGGCCGGTGAGTTCTTCGTGAGCTTCGGCATTGATCCTGGAAAAGGTTGAGATGGTGGTGTTGAAGTGGGATGGAACGGACCATACGTAGTGGAAACCGCCAAACCATAGGCCAAATATACGTTTAAGTACCGAAGCACAACAAGGCCTCTTATCAATGGTAGAACTCCGGACGACAATAGCCGTCAAGTGTAGGCTGTAGATTATAGGGTTTTCCCGTCTCATTACTTACCGATCTTATGATCACAACATGCACATCAACCAGTTTGAATTTGGGAAGTAAACCTCCTTTCGAAATACTATAAGTAATAGGTACGCTTACTGTCACACTTACATTGCATCAAATGTACAGGAGTGCAAAAGTCTTGGTTGACATGATCCTTTAATATTGATGCACCTGCCAGGAAGAAGGCGAACAGCTGTCTTATAGTAATACATACCTCTTGGAAAGATAAGTCACCGACAATAATTATGTTGCCATAAAAAGACAGAGCCATTAGTACATATGCTGATTTACTCCAATGCTCGGAACTTGGTTGAAAGTGAAAGCGTATTATGAGCATAACATTGTAAAAACTTAGCTGGTTGCAAAATTTATTCCATAATAGAAACCTCCATAACATTGAATCCAGCGTGTTTTGTTCAATTTATGTTGCCATAAATTCGTTCATGTTGTCATATTGCTTGGTATTGAGATTGGATAATGTATTACTGTACTCAGTACAACCTCCAAGCACCAACAAAACCATCCATAAAAGTCATTTGAGCACATATTATGCCATAATACTTTTACCTGTCACCTCAAAAAGCTACGTGATATTTAATATGTGTGATTTACATGTCTAGATATGTTTCATTTTGTATCGTCCAAGTAGTAGACACTGAGGTAACTAAATGCTTTTATTTTCTGCACACGCAGTAAGGAAAACGTAAGCTACGGCAACCACAAAGTGATCTTTGTTGCCAGGACGTCGCTCCTAACCGTTGAATCTGGGAACAAGACAAATCCCAAACGATGTAGATTGTCCATTCAAAATACCTAGGGTTTGTGATAGTAGAGATTGTATCTTGTATCTTGTATCTTTTGCCTTAGAATTCACACTGTGAAGTTGATATAAAGCCGTCCTCCACGAGCTTCCGACACCCCAAAACTTGTAAACTGAACCTCTCTACGATGGCGCCAGCAATTTCAAGTTCAACTTTCGAAGCATTATCTCGGAAGTACATGCGAAACTGCCCTGGTTTAAGTTCTCTCACATTTGGGAGAAGATATCGCTCAATATTTGGTGTCAGCTCGGAAATATGTAGCCTGATCTGGGAAAAAATAAAAGACAATCTTCCTCCGGCAGCAACCCCACATCATTTGTTGTGGAGTTTACTTTTTTTAAAGCAATATTTAACGGAACACACAATGAATGCAATCATCGGCGCGGATGAGAAGACGATTTGGTTATGGGTTAAGATCATGGTCGGAAAATTTTCAAATATGTCAGAGGTATGTCGTGTGTACTGTTTTTTTATTGGAATATTTACCTGAAATTTTTATCGAAGATATGCTGAAGTGACAGAATTGTGGCGTCAATCAGCGAAGATTACAATTTATTTGGGTCAATTGATGCTACAGATTGTAGAATACAAGAACCGAGTCCGTTCGACCCGAAGTGGTTTTCGCACAAATTCAAGTCTGCTGGTCTGCGATACGAGGTTTGTCTTTCACTGTTTGAGGATGATGTGGTCTGAGTTAATAGACCCTATGAGTGTGGATCATATTCCGACAATAAGATATTTACCAGTGAATTGAAGGGATATCTTTTACATAATGAACTGGTTTTATCTGATGATGGCTATACTGATTCAAAATGTATCAGTCCTTCACACGCTATTTTTCTCTTGGGCACAAACCAATCTTTGGTTCGTGCAAAGCAGGAAGCTGCAATTAGGCGCTTGAAACAATTTTATGTGCTTTCGCAAGTCTATCGGCATAACCTATCGTTTCATTCAGCTTGTTTTCATGCTGTGGCCCAAATCACAGCTATGGTAATGAAGTATGATAGTGTCTTATTTCCTGTATAAACTTTGTCTCATGTTGACTTCTGAGAGTGCTCTATTCCTCTTGTTTGTTCATAACACTTTTATTATAATATCTTATTACTGCATGCCACACATACGTTCTTGTTAATCAACATTTATGGAAATAACTGCTAAGGACAAATATAGATAGCGAGTTTAGATTTGCTTCTTATCAATAATGCTATCAATGTGCGCAGCAAGAACAGAAATCTGTAAAATAAAAAAAGTAGTTTGGTGATGCAAAAATGTGGCAGCAGGTTACTGCAAAGGCTAAACATGAAGATGATATCCTTTATCTACTATCGTTTTGCATATTTATGTGAAAGGTTTTCTTTACAAAGTAGGAAAAATATTTTTGTTCATTTTCAATTTCATTACTTCATTTTTGTCTTTCAATATTTGTTGAGATTAAAGTTGTGTCAAACTTCAGTCAAGTTTGATATACTGAATTTATGTTTTATATGTTTCGTTGCCTGTTCTTTACATGGGATAAGTCTAAGACTTCAATTTTGAAATAGTTTACTGTTAAAGCTTGGGGAATGTCCAAATTGCTTCAGTTTATCATTCATCATGAAACTTGAATTCCATTGCAAAAGATGAACATATAATCTTCATACAACTTACCTGTCTCTTTTCATTAGCGATAAAATCGTTGTCATCTCGAATTTGGTACAACTTGTTTTATACCTTTTTATTTATAATATATATGTAAGCACTTCAAGAAGCGATTTTTTCCCGCACCTCCTTGTAAGACCTCAAGCCGACTGAAAAGATATTTACAGTGGGTAACACGATATAGTGCTACCCCCGTCCAACATCTAAATGACTGCACTATTGTGGATTGCGCTTTATTCAGTTCGCAGTTTCAGTAGTGATTACGATCGCGCGTACCCCAACATCAAACTTCTTGTACAGCCCTGGAAACATCTGGGCTGGAACTTCCACTTCTCTAATATGGGCATCCACATAACCCAATCCTATCTAATCGATGAAATCACCTCCATGCTGCGACTGAAACACGCTTACACAGTACCGACCCCATACGTGGGTGTTCTTTCGATTTCTACGACTGGATCACACGAAGAAACGAACGACACACTCAAATCCCACTATCAAAGACCCTTGGGTGCGATTCGCTACGTTGCAGATTAGACCAGGCCGGACATTGCCTTCATTATCTCTGCCTTAGCCCATGCGCAAGGCAATCCATCTGCATGCCACTTGATTCTTATTAAGCACCTCGCTTGCTATCTCGAAACGACGAAGCACCACGGTCTTTTGTTCCGCTACAACGAAAGCCACAAACTGTCATGCTACACGGACGCCGACTACGGAAACGATGAAAGCATTCGATGATCTGTTTCCTGGTCCTTCATAACCTTGAACCACACACCTATCGCCGGGCTCAGCGGCTACAGAACGTTGTGGCGCTGTCCACATGCGAAGCAGAGTCCATCGCCGCGTCCACAGCTGTGCGGAACATCCGTTGGCTTCTGAAGTGCAACTCCCTCCTTGAGGGATTCCCGCGACTTAGTTATTTTCCGACATGTCGGCTGGGTTAATTATGACTACATACGATGGCCACGTTGGTGGATGGGACACGTGGGACACGGCAGAGTCTAGGAGGTTGGCACAGCATTGCTGGTAGTTATGCACCCTTTATGGAGGTATTCTAGATTACTATAGTATTTGCCGTACAGTACGGGAGGTTAGCCACATACTATATAGTGTCGGGGCAACTGGGTCCCGCCACGAAGTAAATCTCCCCAACCAGGGTGGGCTCTAGACTCTTCGCTTTCGGCGGTATTCAACTCCTCCTTGGATGGATATCCCGTACCATACGGAACGACCCCAGTGGAAATCTGTGATACAGGTTGGATATTGATATGATATCTCTGCAGGACGTAGGATTAGAATGAGACTTTTATCGTACAGATATGAAAAATATTTAGAAAGGATACAGTTCCGATAACTTTTGATATATTCCAGAAGTGGAACTGATATATATGTGATATATCTTTGGTACTATTTCCTACATTTCCGATAAAAGGGCGATATATTCTGAAATTTGTGTTATCAGATCTTCCTCAACATTATACCGTAAATACATCAGATCCATTTCAAGACCTTTCGTGAGACTCACCCAAAGATGATATCTAGTTCAACAATATACTAAAAACGTATCTGAATTGTATCATAACCTTACAAATTCTGCTTCAAATATATCCAAATCATATCACATGTGTATCTCAGATTTCTCCTGGGGTCTATTCGCCCTGCGTCAACCAAACCAACCCAATTGTGGGAGTATTACACCGCTATATGTCGCGTTCGCCTTTTATAAGAATTTGCCGGGCTTTGCCGTCTCTCTCCCTCACACTTGTGACTTCCCCTTTCTCTTGTCCTCTTTTTCGGGTTGTTCTCCTCGACCCGCGGCTTGTGCTGACACCTGTAAACACTTTCCACCTCTGTGGAACACCTCCTCATCTGAGGATACGCACGCACCGTTTACACGGACTCCAACTTCTGGTTTACCTTCCTACGCCTGGAGTGAAGGGTTGCCTCGGTCTTACAAACCGACTCTGTCGTGTCATCCCTGGAAGGTCTTTGCTACTGTGCTGCCTCGCGTGAGAAAGATCCCGAACGTCTTCGTGGTTCTTTCCCCATTGGGACATTGCACTACAGCTTCGTGGGTTACTGAAAGAACTCTGTCTGCACTCAGTCGACCCAACACCGTTATTTGTAAACAACACATCTGCAATAGCGACCGAAAATGGAACCGCACCGACCAAGAAGCGAATTACATCGACATTCGCTTACACTTTCTTCAAGATGCTGCACAACGAAAGGTGATCTGTATATGCAACAAGCTTACGAAGAAAACTCTAGCAGACAGTTTCACAAAACCATGGAAGCATTACTCTTCTCTCACGCATCAACGGTATCTCAGGTTCACTCCTCTTCCTAGAGCAACAGCAGAGGTCATCCAACAAATAGAGTAGCTCTCCCCGATATGAATCCATCCCAACTTTCGGCAGTGAGGGGTTTGTCGCGCCTCACAAGACAGCAATAATGCCACCACCTCACCCCACAGATTGTCTCAAGACAGCAACAGGCATGCCGCTGCACACCTGGCCTCTTGGAGACGCACCAGGCCAGCTCCAATAAAGCCATTCTCTCCGTCGACGTGAGCCACCCAGTGGTTTACGCCATCCATGTTCGTCACACTACCGATTGCGCCCATCAAGATGAAGCTAGTATTTGTCAACTGTGTTATCTCCAAATATGTAATGGTTAGCATATTATGAACGTCCTTTTTGGGCACTAAACGACGCGGGTGCTGACAAACCCAAAACACAACTGGAATGCCAGAGGGTAACGTTCCGACAATATATATAAACATAATGGCAATTTCTAGGGTGGCGAACAGAACACACGCAGTGTTTTTCGAGCTAAGCAACTACGAAGCATTCTAAGACTATTCGCTTAAAGCTTAAACACAGCTTCTTTCTTCCACAGAAGAATGACAAAAAGCGGAAAGATCGGGCATGTAACAAAGCATTCTTCAAATCCCTTTTTAACTGTCAACTCCAAGGATACCTAAAACTGTAAACAGAACGAAACCTTAAAATACCAATGAAATATTGAAAAATTGCATTGAAACAGAATCCACGGCCAAGTAAAGAATCACTTACGTAGACGGGTGCTTAGCATTGCGGTGACCATGCGCACGCCACTATTGGAGAGCCTGGCGTTCGTTTCGCGTCATGGTGAGACGCTCACGGCAAATGGCTCTCCCCCGTACCAATGAAAGAAGACGACGAATATCCGCCGGCGTTTCGTCGTCAACGTTTCTCTTACGACTGCTGCCACTAGCATTTAGAGCTGTAGTTTCACCTCATGATCGGCAACCATTTCGAGTCACGCAACGTTCTGAACGGTAAGGCTCCCGTTCTTTCAGAGCTTCCAACAAAACTTCTGGCGTCAGATGAGCACCAGTTGTGGTATTGATTCGAATCATTCCGCTTTCCTAGACGTTGGCACAATGCCATAGTCTTTAGAATGAAGTGCAATGCGTTCTAGCGGAGTTCACAGCGGATGCGAGTCATATGGGTATGAAGAAGTTGTACATCAGGGAAGGTAATTATGACTAGTTTGTCAACCCATAGTTCAAGGTGGAAGGACCTCAATTGGTATTGGTTATGAGTTGCATAGCAATGAGTATGATAATACACGTGTACTTGTGCAGGCCGCCCTTCTTGGGGATACATTAGATAATTTCTATTTATCTATTTATGTAGTTATTACACTACTGTGCAGGACTGCAGACCACCACTACTCAGGTGTGTGAACTCTGCCAGTCCCAGTCAAATAAACATGACCAAGCGAGTGCTCGGCTGTGGCTCAGGAACCACTGGTGCACGTTTTCCTCCTTGCGGAGAGTTGGTTCCTTGAGTAGGACTATTTATCCACCTCGTGAAGCCCACAGTACGACCCGCCGCCCATAGTGCGTGCGTATCCAGGGTTTCTGTACTGTTTTTGTCGCTGTTTAACAGGTGTCGCTCATCCCGACTACCGGTGTTGCTCGTCTGCGGTTGCCTCATTTTCTTATCTGTTCTCGCATCCTGCGGTCCACGGTACCACTCTTGTGAGGACCATCCCACTTGGGTGACCTCATCGATTCACCCCGTGGTGTAGTACTGCAATCCCGACTCCTCCGCTCCTTGCCGCCCTCGCTTCGCTCGTCGAGGCGGGGGGTCCCGTTCTTACACCCGGTTAACGAACCCATCCCTCGAGGGGCTCTGTTTTCTCAGCTACCCCACCTGGGAGGAATATACCGAACGTCTTCGTGTGATTTTTCCGTCTGGGTTTGCACTACACAGGAGCCTGCGCTAAAGCTTCCAACCGAGGCCCAGACGGTAATCTTGTCCTCTCCGCGCAAAGTCTTCTCGGAAATGGGCTCGAACGATGCACAACTTTCTTCCGGCATCCATACACCAGTTCTACGAAAGCCGTTCTTAGTATTCCTCCTGGACAAAGATTCCTCATGGGCAGTTGCTGTACAAGCCGAAATATCAAAAGCATCAAGATTTATGCACTCTCGCGATTGAATGCAGTTCACGTTGCATGTAGCTCTTGAGATGGGAAAACACTCCCTAGTCGAGAGGCTGGAGGAGGTGGGATGTGTGTGCCGGCTGACCAAGAATGAAGATTTGATTCTTTTTAACAGTAGAAGCGTTTCAAATTGGATGTGAGTGGCATATACATCAAACACTAGCTTAAGTTTTTGTTATTCATACCTATCTCTTCCGTTTCCTTGGTAAACTGTTTGGAAAAATCGACAAATATTGCGCTGTTCAGGCCTGCAGGTTTGCGGTGGTACACATAATAGGGAGGAAGATGTTTATGAATAGTTTCATACGTCCCATTCACTCGACTAAAACGTTCCTGCTCACCAGGGAAAGCAACAACCGGTTTGAACTTGGATCCTGCTGCTTTCAGAACTGGAATTACATTAATGTGGTCTAAATTGCCCCTAGTCTTTATACCTTTTTGTAAGAGCTTTCTTTCCACCGGTTCAACTCCTATAAGAAGGTAGCGGCCGATCATCTTCATGAAAGAAACCCCCGACTCATCTAGGGTGAAAACGTGATCGGGCTCAGTTATGGGATATCGTCGCATAAGCTTCTTCATGCGAGCAACGTCCTCTACGATGTTCTCTCTGGTTACCGCTTTTATGCGTTTTTTTCTACCATTTGGACTGAATTCACTTTTGGCGATGGATATCGTTCGATGAACGAGTTGGTCCATGTGGTTGAAGGCCTGGTTTTTGGATGGGAGCATTAAAGGCGTCTCGTGGGAGGCAAAATCGATACGTAGTGCTTGGCTAGAGCTGTGACTCCGTTTTTGGTCAATGGCGTATGGTTGGCAGCAACCTTTTGAATTGCCTACGAGAGAGTTATTTCCTCGTCAGTGGTGAACGTAGTAGGACGTTGAGGTGAAGTATGCGGGAGATGTACGTCTTTAGGCCCCTGAGTAGGTGAGTTGGGAAGATGGTCAATCCACCACCGGAATTTTTTGTTTTTGAGACTCTTCCTGAAAATTCAATGTCACTCAGTGCCGTAAGAGATTCATTGTAATAGTCCCACAGCGCCAACTGAAGTGTTGTGAAGTCTGCCATTGTGTTGGATGGTTTAATGATGCTGCATTAGCTGTGTGCAGTTTTTTCTCTGAGGTTTGGATTCAAGTTTTACTGGGTGTAGTGAAATTTTCTTCTGTAAATGGCTGTTCTAAGGGGATCTATATACTTATCGTATTCGCTTCGCGCCTCCAAAAGCGCGCCAACTTTGAATGGTTTCGGGTTGGTAGAGTTACGGAGTCAACCTGTTTCGATATCGACTATCATTCGCGCCAGATTCAACGTAGATGCGAATTTGTCGTTCACAGTTTCTGATATTTGTCCGAAGTTATAAGCAACTACGTTACCAGCCTACAAAGGCAATAAATAACACCTTCAGCTTCTAAATATACCAAACTATTAGTGTTTATATTGCACGCGGCGGTGCCAGCAACAATTTTCACAAGCAAAGAAAACCATTTGCGTATGCCACCGAAGAACTACGAACAACGAACAAAATTAAGTCTGCCACAAACTACAAGAAAAATTCTAATAATAGGGCAGATTCTCTTCTTCAAACTTCAAGCAATAACTCGGTAGGCTACAGGAAACCTTAAGAGCCAACTGTAGACGAAAACAAACGGAGCTAGTCTCCAGATGTAGGCGATTGGTTTTGAAGGTAAAAGAGAAAGGCCAAATTACCCAGTTTCCAAAGAGAATTAAAAAAGAAGAATAAAAAAAATAAATGAGATGAGCGAAACAAGTAACGATGGGTTCCGAAAAGAAGCAGGGTTGGTTCAGATTGTGTCAATTGTTGTGGTGGGTCAAAGATGGGAATTGAGATTTGGGCACAGCTCATATAGAAAATAAACACTGAAGGACGACACTGGTTGAAAGTGGTTTGCAGTACTTACTTATTTTCTGCATCCTGCGTCAGTTTTGATATATGCGCTACATTGCTATTAGCTCGTTGCCTCGCGGAGGCCATTTGCATAGATGTACATGTAGAATGCTCGGCTCGAGGGGCCGTTTAGCAGGTGTGAGTAGCACACGTCTATGACGGGTATGCTGGAGGCATTGCATCCGGCATTGCTGTACCTACTTAGATATTCTCTAGAATATTTTGCACTGCACACCCTACTGGCAGTGGAACGCCGAGCTCAGTTCTTAGAGGGTTGAGCTCCCGGAGTGCTCCGTTTGCTGTGCTACCTAATTGAGAGGAAGATTCCGAACGTCTTCGCGTCTTTCCGCCAAGAGCGTTGCACCACAAAAGTGGTTTTCTGACTTAGAATAATTTAGTTTTTGTTAAAAGTTTTCACTCTTGATTCACTTGCCTCGAGGTTAATTCGTTTGTCTTTGTGTGTTTTTGGAATTCCACTAGAAGTTACAGCTCATTAGCTGTTGATTGATTTCGTTGTATGGTTGTTGTGGTCATGAAGTTTCCAGATCGTCCGAACACACGCATTCAAACTGGAGGAACGGACCCGCCACTCTCGTTGTGGATTCTCACCCGTTCACGGTCTCGTACCGAAGGGATGCCAGCTAGTGAAGTTGTTCCAACTATCACCCGACTTTCGCCTACCTCATTGATTAACCCTCATCGAGGTGATGGACCGGCTCCTGCCCTTGCTGGTCCCCCTTTTCCCACTAGTGGAAGGGTTTCCGCTGGCCTTGTCAGACAAGAGCCTCCTTCCAGGTCGGCTACAAACGACATTCCCAGTTTAACTGTGGAAGAGCAGTTCAGCTCTATGCGGGCTGGCCACGCTACTCTTGCTAACGAGTTGTTGCTACTTCGAAAGAAGGTGGATGACCCTGTTTTGCAGGACTTTTCTGAGGATCTACTCGTATTGCGTGGTGATGTCAACTCTCTCTTTGAAGATTTTGGAGCACCCACTAATTTCGTGGATGCCCTAGCTCAGAAGTTTACTCGCCTCCGTTCCCATTTGGAGACGGTGGAACGAACTGTCCTTGGACGAGCCGATCTCTAAACTGAGGCAGTTGCGGTCTCACACCGTGACAAGAAGGTCAGTGGATCCCAAGCACACAAGAACGAAATAACTACGACTCTGATTCTTCAGCATCTCGTCTTTCTTCACGTCAGTCAACCCGGTCTGTTCCTCTGAATCGTCGGTAGAAGGAGTCCCTCGTGAGCGTTTGTCACGCTCAAAGAGGTTATCAGCCACCCAAGTTGTGATACGCGCCCACCCGAATGGAAACAAGCACTCTAGATTAAAAGAGCTGAAGCCTGCTAGTCTTCTCTACAGGAAGCCGTTTTCATACGAGTACTAACGTTTGGAGGACTCCACATTTGAGAAAACTTTCTGAGAGACGGGGAAGAGCAAATACTGTATCAAACGCATATAGCTTTCGCTCAATAATGAACTGTTGAGAGAGGGTGATCCCATCTTGGTATTGGATTCTTTATCACGTTTTGTAGCAGAAGCCTACATCCTTGGAATGAATGAAGTACAGGCGTTTGTCGCACTTCTCTATTTCCTACATTGACTCGCGGAAGATCAGTACAGCGGTGTAGAATGTTCATCGCGCGCCTCCGAAGTATGGGTTACCCTATGCCCCGAAGCAGTTTAGTACCTACTGAGGTTCTATGTCATTAGAACCGCAATCCAGTCGGCAATTCTCTCTCTGAGAGACACCAAAAAATGCCCCGGCGAAACGGAAACCGATTACTCAGTGTACTTGAACAAGGTTTTCTACCGCTGTGGCAATTTTTACTCCGCTCAAGAGCGTTGTACCATGATCGATGGACCAGAACCTGCTTTACGGACCCTAGTGGCCCATCGACGAGGAGAAAACCGTAAGATAACGTACTTGAAACTGGTGCATTATACACGTTCCGGAGGCTATGCGCTACGCGCACGAGTCCACGATAGACGATTGAAGCCCATTAAAGCGTTGATGTAGAAACCGGGAACCTCTTCTTCTTCAATTCTGTCTGGCGAACACTTCAATAAGAAGTATGAGCTGCTGCACTTTGCTCATGGCGACGTGCTTTCAATCTCGACAACGGAGCTTCTCTCAACCACGGATGCCTTGTTCTCGACGGCTCCAGATGATACTCTGCTGTATGCAGATTCGAACCAAGTTCGACTGCCTCGACTATCATATGAGTACGGTAGAACGTGGGGTTCAGGGCCTGGGTGGCAAGCTTCCCGCCCAGCGGTGAGATTCTTGAATGCTCGGAACGTCAATTGCATCATCGGATTGATCTGTCACCTCTGCTACACGCGAGGGCATACTTCACCGCAGTGCATTTGAACCATGCCTGACTGGGCGCAGCTCAACCGTAACTATGAGTCCCTTCCACATGAAAAGGGGGCTTCTGTTCCGATGGCATTTTATATCCACGCGAAGATGTATATTCCACGCACAATAGCGGCTCCAATTGCCCAGAACATGGTGACCTCTCACCCTCGTGCCCAGCGGAGACAAATTCCACCACTACTGTGGACTCTTCTGCCACTGGTGCCCGGGCGTCAATGTTTTAGAACACTGAGCACGTGCCTGAGGCGGAACCTGCTCAGAAAAACTAACTTTGAGAGTCTCTTCTCTTGGAGAGGCGCCCTCAGAGTCGAGAATAAAGGCGCCAGATGCGTCCCTGTCTCGCTCCCAGATCCGAATTCTCTCGAGGAAACATACCGTCAAAAACATGAACTCAGAGCACCTTGGTGTCCTTTGTCGACCGTGGATAGGGGTAAGAAACAAATGGTTTGCGAATGGGGTTATGGTGATGGTCAAGTGCCGTTATAAGGTCTATGCTGACCTTGGCCTCTCACCCCAGGTTATGGTGCGATATCTAACTGTCTTAGAAACAGAAGCAGGTCCAAACTTCATTGTTAAGACTGATTTTCCCCCGCCTTGCGGTCAAACAATCGCTATGGCGACATTCCTGACGTAGATGACGCGAATACCATCCCGTCGTCAACGGTTGGTTACATCGAGTTGTTAATCCGCTTAGGATCATGCGCGGTAAACATCTGCCTTGTAGTCTTGTCGGTCTCTAGCCGCCCCAGTCATTTTGGGTTGTGACATCTGCAACCGCTTCGACGATGCCATTAGGCCCCCACCAGAGGCGTTTGGAGATGGGAGATGGTTCGTCCGCTCCGATTTTTCGTCATTCGTTAAGGCATGCCTCCAAGAAGCATGTACCTCTACCTGTGGCACAGGAAGCAACACAAAGTTATCGGGAATATAAGGGGCTTCGTGTAGCCTCCGCGACACTCGTGCCTCCAAAATTTCGACTCTAGACACAAGGGAGTTCGCGTCAACCCGGCTAACCAATCGTGCATCCATTGCCGTCGCTGTATGAAAAATACGCTCTTGTTATTGCCAATAGAGTCGTCTAGGTGGAAGTGACAACTAAGCATCTGGTGAAAACCCAAGTGACTGGCTCGGTTATGCCGCATCCAAATGCTTTGGTACCCACGAAGATGACTGCTGCCGATATGCTCGGAATCTTTCACTCTAGGGACGGGGAGGAGTCTGTATCTCAATTGCCTCCATCGCCGAGTTACTCCGTTCAGTCACCTGTTAATACAGAGAAGAAATGCGTTCCAACTAGTTACGACCAATTGGACCCAGTGAAGGAGTCGGAAGAACTCGACCTGGGCACCCTAGAAGAAGTTCAAAGCTACAATTGTGATACTATTGGCATACTTACAGGTGTAACAAATGCCGTACTGCAAACGCTACAGGACTCTTACTTGTGGTTACGAATGGCGTACAAGTGTCTTACTTGGCACTAATTGTACGCCACCAGTGCGCCAGATGTGCTCCTCGGGTACGCAACCTATCAAAAATTCAAGGGTGTAGAACCCACGGGACGCATACATCTGGCGAACAATAGTACAAAAAGTGGCAAACCAAAGTGCAAGAAAATCTAAACGAATTGAATACGAATTCAGCACTATTTTGCCATCAGACCAGCGCATAAGGGAGACGATTCTGAAACAAATGTAGAACAAGATCATCACTTTACTCAATTAATCTAATTTTCTTGATCAAAGGGGCCCAGTGCCACTTCCGTGAGGTGCCACTGTGAAGTGACGCCATGCTCGCAGCGTGCCACACTCGAACACTGCCCCGAAGGGGAGCCAACACGTGAACTAGGTAAAAAACAGTCGACAACAAGTTGACTGCCTGATTTGGTAGTATCATGCCCAAAGCAATAACGAAAACGTACGAACAGCCAGTTCCCGCTCGAAGACCTCATCCTGATCCGACGAGGACATGATCAAAGCATAGTCCAGGATAACACGGTGCTGATGGCAATGGCGGACGGATTGGAGATTCTCTCAATTGCCAGTTCCACATTGTTTGTTCACATCACCTTTCATATTCTGCAAGTGAATAAGGGACGTCAGGGAGAAAGCTATGATCGCAACTTGGCGTGGTACTTCCAACCTTCTCCTGAAATACCTGCACTTATATCATATCCTCCACCAACCATCGCGTCTCCTCCATTCCGTTACAGGCCACCCAGGGCTCACCAGAGTAGCAATTTGAAATCTTCTCCTCTCACTTCGAATGAATATGGAGAAAACTGTGCGCTCATCCGTTCATGTGTACTTATGCATACAAATAATGAGTTAGGGGCAAGAACTCTTCAAACTTCAGGACGTATGTACGAAAGAGAGAACGGACTTCTTATGCACAACTGCAGACATTTCGAAATGCAGGTTCGGAGAATAACGTGCCAACTGCAGGGCAGAAACTGCAGCTCAAGGATTCCGATACTTGCTTTCATACTGTGAAACCAGCATGGAAAACTTCTCCCCATGTGTGCCGAGTTGCCCAACACGGATTAATATAAGCCATAGTCTCAGTACGCGAGCTTTGCAGACGATACATATGAAGTTTGTTTAGTATTCCCATCGGGTGAAGACTCGGCCAGCTTCGTAATGGAAAGAAATAGTGGAAAGGAGAGGATGTTCACATCGTGGGACTGCCTTACCTTAACGCACACGAGAATGGTTAGGCCATGTGTTCACTTGGCTGTCGGTGCATTCAGATTATTCTCTGTGGAGAGGATGTATCGAACGGCATAAGGACTTATTCATACTGTAGTGGTTCGAGCAGAAAGACGAATGAAAACGAGGGTCCGACTCGGAGAAACTACTGCCCCGAGAACGGGCGTCCAAGCTCTAATTGGAGTGTACTATACATTTAGTAAGTGCGGAGCTGCTCCAGGGACATCATTTCGCGTAAATGGCAAATGCGAGATGCAAATCCACATCTAGTGCACTGCACTAATTCAACTTCGCAGTTTCCATGCAAAGCCATATGCTCGCCGAAGATATAGATAGATTTGCAGTCGCAGACGAAGCCAGGTCATGGCCCATGTCGTCACGGTTGCTTTTGGAAGGCGCGTCTGGGTGAACATATCGGTCGTGTAGGAAGTCCGCTTCCCAACCAAAGTCGAAGGTGAAGTCTGAAGCCGCCTCCCGGTTTACGCTTCATTCGTGGAGCAATGAGGCGCGCAGGCCGACGTCGATGTCTTGGTAAAATGTCGTGCGTATGCATATCTTGCAGTCGCGTTTAGAGGCCGAGAAAATTTGATGCGTATGCCGATGTTGTCGTCGAGATGAGAGGCCTGTCAAGTAGATTCGCGATGCGAGGCCGGCTTTGCTGGCGGGGATATACTGGAGTCGCTACACGGACTGGCATAGACGCCAAGGTGCTGTCGAACGGTGAATTGCCTGGGTTGTGTCACGGAACTGTTCTGGGCGGGCGCGGAAGCTGTCGGCTCAGGACAGAAACGGGGGAGATTCCAGTCTCAAGAGCGCTTGTTGCGACGGTACCAACGGGACGTTTCCTTTCCATTTGCGGAAGGAAAGATAAATCTTCAAAAGTTTTCTTGTTTGTTCAGCTTTCAGAGGACCATGAGGGAACAGCAATGCGATTAACACATCATGCAAGACAGACACGTTCCCACGAATTTTCCAAAGCGAACATATATGCTTCCCATCTCTAAGATGACCACGACTGCAAGCTGTAGATCCGACGCATCGACACCGCTCGACGGTGGGGGTGGGGCCGGGAATGGGCAGGGGATGAGGTGACGTGGCGCGGAGCGAAACTTCGCAAATTGAGGGGCAGCGACGCAAAAGCGGCGGCGCGGCAGGGAGGGCCAATGACCGAGACAACAGCCACCCGCAGCGCGCGGTGGCGGCCCATGGAAATGCCGCACGTGTGGCGCGCACGCGTGCGCCGGCTGTACACTGCGGTCGAGTGCGAGCGAGCGCGTGTCAGCAGAAGAAAAGACGCGGAGCAGCGGCCGAGCTGGAGATACAACAGCTGGTGAAATGGTTCAGGCCATGTAGACGAGCAGCGATTACAAATTTGATGTAGAGCGGACGCAGAAAGGAGACCCAACTTTAAGCGAACGAAGCAAAGGAGACATTTAGATGTCTTTGTACAACCTCTTCGGTGTGGCTTTCGCGATACCTCCTAAGCGAAGTAACGCAGTCTCTGGAAACCATCGTTTCCTGCTCAAAAAATCCTGAGATTCTCGGAGATCTTCAATGAAGTATGTTCGTTTGCTAGTTAAGGTTGGCGATCGAGCATACTCCGTTTCGACAACGCCGATGGGATGGCTAATGGAACAAACACTTTCTATAGAACGACAAGGAAACAGATTCACATTATCCACGGCATATCGGGCGTAGACCAAGCCATGTTGGCCTATCTGCAATGATCGAGTTGCCCAATCACCGAGAACAAGACTGTGAGTCATTCAATTCACAATATGCCTAAAGAATGCTTGTACTCGTCCGTAATAAACAGTGGCTTGGTTTGCATCTCCATCCGGAAAGGTGCCAGAGAAATAACACTTATTTCGCTCGTTTCTAGATACGCTCTGATATATCCATGGCATGAGTAGCCTTGTTTGGTCGTCCTTGGCACGAAAGAAAACCGATATTCTGTCATGATTTCTCAGCATAGCGCTGGCATCAGTGGATGAAATACCCAACGCACTGACGTAGTACCGCGCCAAGAGTTTTAGTAGGTCGGGAAAAGAATCTTGCTCGGATGTGATTGATGAATCGCGATACGGAGGAAGTAAATGGAACCCACCCATCTTAATATTGTGATACACCTATGAAATTGCGCAGGTGTTCCTAGCCTCAGCACTTTCATCTTCCCCCTCTGGAGCGAAATGAGGAATAGTGACTCCAAATTGGAGACTGTAAAGGGATGCGGCTGCATGGTATTTCACCTTTCCATTTGCAGACTGCGCAAACAGATACTTCGCGTTTGTAACCCGATTCAGTTGTCCAATGTAGTTTTCTGTTGTTCATTGTCCAAGCAATGAAAGCGGTCCACAATCTCGAATACTCTGATTCAGATGAAGAAGTAAATGGTAGACATATTTGCACATATGCACCCGCTCTGCCTCATTCTGGTAGTAATGCATCACGAAATGTTTGTAAAAGTCACGAGCAAGGTTGTCAATCTCACAAACCAGTTCATCTGTCAAACTCCATTGGCAAACCATTTGGACAAGCTTCACAAACAAATACCAGCCATCTAGTGCTTTCTCTGGTATCCAACCGTCAAGAACCACCAAACTACTCGAAGTGACAAAGAACTTCCATTAGATTGCCTTCCACATTCCTTTCTTCTCAAGTCCACGGGGAGCTCGGCAATATTCGGAACCAAAACCCCGCTTACACGATCAAATATTTGCGTTGACGGCCTTCATAGCCCTTCGGTTCGTTAGGTATCCTAATTCTGGATGACGTCCGGAGTCATTCATCCAAATTGATAGCATATCTCGAGCGACATTTTCAAAGAATAGATGCATTATGTCAATTGGAAACGAGCTGAAAGCACGAAGAGTCGGTACACTAAGTAGTGGTGTTATCGTCGTGCTCGCGAACCCATAGTGTTTGAGCTCCCGCTCCAGTTCTTGCTTCGTTAACAAACTTTGACGTGCTTGCAAATCTTTGTACTCCTTGATAACTTGGAAATGAGATCTAAGAGGCAGTTTGTCAACATCTGAAAGCGAAGCGAGCTTTGACCCATGCTTAGATGTTCTGTATGAATAAGATTTCGACCTCCGTTCGATCACAGTAGATGGGAAATATACATGATTGCCATAAATACCGTTTATAAGACAGAAGCGGCAGGGAACCAAACCGTTGGCTCCCTTCAAATGCGTCAGTTTCTTCATTGTGGGTAAGTCGGCAAGAACGAAGAGTAAATGAACACGAACTCTGGTAACAAGTCCGTTCCACAACCTCACAGTTTTTCCGACAGTGTGGAGATGTTGAAGCTCTGAGAGAAACGGATGAAGAAAAGAAGTAAGGTCCTTTGGTTGTTTTGGACCCGGAATGATGAAAAGCGGAAGCAAACGTGTGGCTTTGAATTTTTCCGAAGGGGGAAGGTTTAGTACAATGCAAATGAATGGCCAGTAGTTGTAGTCATCAGATCGAAAAGATTTGACACCATCGGCAGAAAGAGCGAGAAAAATATCGTTTTGCACGCTCTCCTTTCCGCCTAGATCTTCGACAATATCTTTGAAGAGTTTTCCAGAGAAAAAGTCCCTGAATGATTCCGATTCTTCACCAAACAAACCTTTACGAAAGTAGTGAAACAATCTGGCTCCCTCGACAGGATGTTTCAACAACGGGTGTAGGCGATGCCACACAGAAATGTATTCATAAGTTGAATATCTGGAAGTTTGGGAATGAGTACAAAATCCATACTTGAACAGGAATGGTCCGCTCTCACGAGAAGAGCCTTATGAAACTGTTCATATGCTGGGTGCTCACTGGTCCCAACGCCGGAGTTAGGTAGCAAGGCCTCTCGAATCCCTTTGAATGATTTGTATCGAAGGTGAGGCTCGTCATCCAATGTGGAGTCTTTGAAGAAGTCATCCATGAAACTGTCTGGAAGAGCATGCTTGATACCAAGAGACAGCTCCTTCGAATCCCTCTCCATAAAGATTCTAAACTTTATATCGGTGCAAACAGGATTTGAATTTGGCGGGATAGCTTCGGAGCGCTTTAAGTGTTCCGTATTCTCATACTTGGCTTCGACAGAGATATCGGACTTTAGCGCGCTCTCCGAATTGGTGTTGGTCGACTCACCGACATTGAAGCCGATATCAGTTTCGTGGGGATGGACGATTTTTCGGTTCAAAGACATGGAGTGGCTTTCAAGATTTGAAGTAGTGCATTGTAGAGAACAAATTTCATTTTCTCCAGGATTCCTCACTTCCGTGCTTGGAGAACTATCGTATTTCGAATGTGAATGATCTTCCAATGTATCCGAAATAGAATGAAGTTGCGAGAGGTCTTGGATGGCTTCAGGAAGCGGTAAGAAGCGCACCTTGCCCATCTCCTCTGCAATATTTTGAGCTAGAGTTCTGTGTTTCAATGCCGTCTGTCTCGATATCAGTTTTCCAGGATCACAGCGACAGTCATAACTGGGATGACAAACATACCCTAAGGGCACCATACTAAACAACTGTAAGCACAAGATACTTTCCTCCTTTCCCCGCTTGTCCCGCCTATGCTTTCCAACCCTCCAGATCGTCAATAACAGCTTCTTCGAAAAGCGGTCATCAGCAAAATTCCCTCATTTTAGCTCTCCTTGTTACCTACGGATCACCTGCCGCAGTCTTTTGCCATGGTGCTCATGAACGGGAAAATCGTCCTTCTCGACCCCCGTCGACGTCGAAATGGGAAAGAGTCAAGCAGTTACAGTATCGGCAAGATGATGGAAGAAGCTATTGTGGCCCACAACGATAGCGTTGCGGAGAATGACCAGTTGAATCGTCTTGAGTTTTCATCTACTCCAAGGAAGTATTCCGTAAATGTGCTCTCGACCGTTGGTCGCAAACTTGACACCTCTCGCGTATTTGTGAAACACATCGGCAAACGAAGCTACCGTTCCATCAAGAGGTGCACAGAATCACACGTATTCAACGAAGCCGTTGAGCAGAGCGTAATGCATGTGAACGAGAAACACAGGCTACTTTCATTTACGGAAGGAGACTGGGGGTCCATCAAATCCATAGTTCAAAAGCTCCGAAACGAGGTTGCACATTGCAATGCCAAAGCGAAATCGGCATCGAAAGGTCCAACGAAGAAAGCAAATGATAAACGTGTGGCGCAGAAGACACCCCCAATCTCTCAATCAAGGCCAAAAGAAAGCAGAAGTCGAAAGAGAAGACCTCGCGACGTAGGAATGATGAAGAAATAAAAGTACGTCAACGTGAGATGGTGAACAGTTCGGAGAAAATAACCCAAGGAGTTAGTTCGGGCACCGAGTTTGGTTCATCAGACGAAGAAGTTCACATTCAAACAGAGAAGACACGCTATTGCGATAATAGTGCTGAAATGAATCGGAGTGGGAACTGTAAGAACAACAGTCGTTCTCACATTAAGGACGTCGGTCGAGAGAGACGCCGATCATCTCCGAACAGTGCGCATAATATGCAAAACAATGTCCGTGGTGGTAATGTGACTGCGAGAAAGAACAAGAAATTAAGCGCAAAGCAGTTGCTTCTCAACACCAAAGTCCCTTCCGACGTTTGCGATTCATCCAATGACAAAGACGAATATGTCCATAGGGGAAGAAAACGCCCAAACGTAGCAGCAAGAATCTTTGAAGACTTGATTGAGGAGGATGATTCACAGCATTCGAAAAATGAAGGTGATAAGGATGACGAAATCTCCTCTCCGCGGAGCGGAAATCTCTTGTATTACAGCAAGGGAGAGAGCAAACATCTACCACCCATGGCTTCAGTAAAGGAGGTATGTGATGTGAGAAAATTGACGAGATAGTTCCTTGCTACGACAAAAGCAAGAAAAGAGGTCGGGAGACGGATGTAAAGGTAGCCTCTAAATCGGGAACTGAAGTGAGCATTAGAAACTGCAGCAAGCGACGTAAGAAAGTTTCTGCCCGAAATTGTATTGTTCAGAACTACAGAATGCCCGGAAAATGTGCACATAAGTGTTAGGTATGTGGAAATGGCATGCACAACTTATGCGGTATGCGAGCTCTTCGCGAAGCCTATGTCTAGGGACAGTTCATTTGTTCTCTCAAATGTTTGGGATTTCGTCTACGTGAAATTCCTTGCAACTAAAGAATGAACAGTTAGTGAGCCACAGTCCGAAAAACACTTGGAGAGATATATGCTGCAAGTTTAGGACCTGTTTGTGTGCTCCATGATAAATGATGAACATTCTTGTGTCTCTGCCTTGGACGAGGGAATGAATATCTTGTTTCCCATCTATCTCAATAGAAGCCATCCAGATCCGAGCAGCTTCAAAAAGATAGCGGAATATGACGGAGTTGAGCTGGAGGCAATGAAATTGATCCCAGAAGCAGTGCGGCTCATGGACCACTGCACTTTGGCGGCGGGTCTAACGAGAATAGCAGCTGGTACTAACGCCGTGATTTACGCCCGCATTTGAGATGCTCGGGCGTCAATGAAACTTCTGCGTGAAGGAACGTCCCGTTCTCTATGGGCGCAGCAGGAGGTCGAGTGGACACGAACAGGCCCGGGCCCAAATAACAGTCCATGATTGGCTTCTTTGGTGTCGCGAAAGCTGCTAAGGCGCAATCCTGATTCATGGATAATGGTAACGCGAATGACCCAATCAAATACCTTGAATCCAATTCAAACTACCAAAGAGAACGGGAGAAAAGCGAGTTTGGGAAGGGCCCGCAAATAATAAGAGCAGTTGCCATCTAATTCAGTCTTCGGCCGAAAGCGGTGCTGGAAAGCGTAACACCTCCACAGCTACATGATGCGGCGGGCACGAGAGTATTGTAAAACGAAGCAAGCTTTGCCACCCCAAGCAGGAGAGATGCGGTAGTAAATAGAAGAGGGCACAGTGCTGCTGGAACAAGTGTAAAACGAAGTACAGTAGCAGAGGCGGCGAAGGAGCCGCTGTTGACAGGCGGTGGGGCGCGTGCGGAGTAGTTTTTGCTCCAATCACTCTGCGCCACGCGTACAAGCTACCAAACCAGAACGACGCGTCTGCGCTGGCACTTTTCCACCATCCCCGCACGTAGCTCGCCCCCGCCTAGGCCTGTGTATCATACCAAATTTAGAATCGTTTCAATGTCGAGTCGACACTGTGCACCACGTTTGGCGGAGAGAAGTATCTCGCGCTTCGTCTCGTCGGATTAACGTATCACTGAGACGTAGCCGTTTAGCTTCTCATAGCTCTTTTTTTGCAAGATAAGCACCCGGCGTTCTTAATCTTTCCAACCACAGGAGCACATGAACTTTCATAATCTGAAGTGCCCCTCCTGGGATCCTTAAGTAAGATTACAGCTGTCAGTGACAGCCATTGAACGCGTTCAAGCGCCATTCTTAAGAGTTGGCGGAGGTACAAATGCCAACCGCCCCATCACATGCTTGGTGTTCGGCAAAGTCCAATCCTCAGGTTGCTGTACATTTCTTACCTGCATATAGTTACATGCGTTGTGAAGCACATCGACCTGGATCGGATGCATGATACCGTATACACTCGGACCATCGTTTTCGTTCCACGCGCAAAGAGTCACTTCTCGGTCGTTGAAGCTCGTCATATTTGCCACATATATTGGTAGGATAATGCCAATACGATCTAATTCGTCGATACTCGGTAGATGTCTAACGCGTATTCCGACAATGTCGACATCTCCGTTATGAGTGCCCCTTAACAGCATTGTCAAGTTCGTTATGTCGTCAAGTAAATCATGTATGATGGTCGTCATCCAAGAGCTGTAAGTACCGCGAAACTGTTGCATTCAACATGTGGTGTCGTCCAACCGAACTTTCACTGTCCGCCGGAGGTACATGCAACTCCGTGAATGGATTTTCTCTCACGACCTCTTCGTTGCCCAACAGCATGGGCCCATCATTGGTCGGGACATCTCGTATCTTAAGATAGTGTGCATGGATGGAATGAACAAGGTTTTCCACTTGACAGACTATGGTTTCATCACAAACATATGTCTTGACTCCAATCGTCATAAATCTTTCAAGCGAACTTTCAACACGCTCACGATTGTACAGACCATGGACTGTTTCCACTGCCACTCCGTCTAAGACGTGATCCGATACAGCATCCACCCCTTTCTGAATCACGTTCATATCTTCCCAGTGCTCCCGGGACCGCAACATTTGTTTCTCTTTCCATCGCCGAGCCCCCTCTAGATTGTGAACCACACATTTCCCAAACATTTGTGTCGTAAATTTGCTCCGTACAAGACGCGTCCCTGCAGCTATCACGTCCTTGTACTTCTTTGGGTGCTCGAGAACCTCCTGAAGACTATTCCAAGTGTGATTCAGCATCCTTGAATAACTCTGGTGGTTGTTCTGCAGCACACCGGTCTTATTCGTGATTAATTCACGCTGACCTCCAACATACGTCCACATCGCAAGCATCCCGGAAGCCATCGCTTCATACAAAACTATCCCTATCCCTTCATTAACTGACGGTAGCAACAAAATGTCCGACCTCGCATAGTACTTCTTCATCTCCCCAGGTCCGTACGCAGGGGGTTTCACAATCACCAGACCCAATCCATTTTTGAATCGCATTCTCCACCTCATGAGACGCCGTCAGATGAATGTCAAAGCTCCGTGTCTGATTCGCCCCAAATCGAGGCATTCTACCTCCTTCCCAGCTCATTTGTATCATGTGGTTGTAGTCCGCAATTACCGCACTTGGAACTACCGCATTCACTAGCGACGCATGTGAGTACGCGCACCGTGAGTACGCCATCAGTACAACTTCCGGTCGGCGGGATGCCAGCAGATGAAGAAGCAGCCGCGATGAGTGCTGATGTGGAGCTAACTGTGACAGGTCAAAAGTGTCAGGCGTTACTTCTAGCGAGCGTACGAAGAGATGGATGCTTTAGAAGGAAGGGCACAATGGCTTGTGCTTCCAGAGTAGAATTTCACGGAAGCACACGGCGCACGAAGGGATCTATCACCGTTCGCATCTACGTGTAACTTTTTTCGGCGGTTGAGCTCCTGCAGTTCAGGATTAAGGTATGCTGTAAGCCGGAGTTCCTAATTACTGATTGCATTTGAAAATTGAGCTGCCCACGTCAAAATTTGCCGATCAAACTTTTCGAACAGCAGCCATTCCGCTGCGGAGGGCTCACTGCTCCTGTTGCGCTTCATCGACGCCCGCCAGCCCACCGCCCACGCCACCAGGCTATGACGTCCTCCATTTCGACTGATAGAGGAGATGATATTCTCACCGTAAAGCGGTGTCTTGCTGCGTCGATGTTTCATCTCTTTCGACACACAGATCAGACAAACAAGTTCGGTTGTCTTTAACCGTCCCCATTGAACACAGATCCCTTTCATACGCATCACGCAATCCAACACGCCGACAACAAAAGCTGAAATGCCCAGCTCTATCTTCGAGCAGGTCAAAGCGGCCCCACCAGATCCCATCCTCTCCATATCCGCCGCTTTTTGAGCAGACCCATCCCCAAAGAAGGTCAACCTTGGGGTCGGCGCATACCGTACGGATGATGGCTCGCCTTACGTTCTGCTGATCGTCAGCCACTTCGAACAGCAGTTTGCAAAGGATTCCTCCACCACTCATGAATACTTGCCCCAAGATGGTTTGACTAATTTCCCCTATCATTCCGCAGGCTCATACTCGGGCACAATAGCAGCGGTCTAAAGGAGGGTCGCGTCGTCACCATACAGGCTCTGCAGGCACCGGGGCATTTCGTATTGGTTTTACCTTCATAGCCAATTTCATTGGAAACCGTTTCGTGTACATCTCCAACCCGACTTTGCCGAATCATGGAAACGTGGTTCCACAAGCCGGATGACCTCCAACCAAAATCTGTCGCTACTTTGAACCCAACACCCGAGCTGTTGACATTGAAGGACTGTTTCAAACATTGTGTACGGCATTCGAAGGATCCATCGTTATATGTCATGGATGTGCACACAATCCCACGGATGTAGACCCTGCAAAGACTGATTGGCAACGCATTCTTGAAGTCCACAAATCGAAGAAACTTGTTCCATTCTTTGACAATTCATATCAACTTTTTGCTTCCGAGAATCTAGACACTAGTGCGTGGTCTACTAGAATGTTTGTTGAGTCTGGGATTGAAATATTTGTTGCGCAATCGTACGGGAAGGACATGGGAACGTATGACGAACGCAATGGATTTAAGGGTTGAGGGTTGCACCGAAACGTCGCAAGCACGTTGGTGAATAACAACGTCGGTAACATGACGTTCTAAACCAGACGAGACAAAGCCGAAAACGTGGCCGAACTCAATATGCCGCGCTTTGCGGCGATTACACCCAAGCCTACCGTGCTCAATAGCGTCACCAGCGCTGTCAACACTATGCCGCCCGCGACTGTGGTGCCCGGAAAGCTGCCGCCAGCCACGCCTAGCATCATCTTGGCGATGTGCGTGTGACGGTGTGGCACGCGTTGAAGGCGGTGTACGGAGAGGATTGGATTGCATGACGTGGCGGATCTTTGTGGGAGCGAAAGCCATCGCAGGAAGGCCACGGCCATCTTGTGTAGATTGCTCGCATCAAGCACTAGTCATCAGCACGGTAGACTGCTGTGCGACAACGGAGATCGATATGTCGAGCATCCGTGGTCCAAGATCATCAAGATGATGTTGGACGCGCCGTGTGCGTTGCACACGTGGGACGCACTCGAGACCCTCGCAGGAGGTAGCAGCAAGCGAAGAAAAGCTCAGGCCATCTTGGGATCTAAGACAACTTGAGAGGTTGGGAAGCCTTGGAGGCGCCGTTCGCACCGCGTTCGAGAGGTCCGTGCCACCTCGCGCCTATCTTCGCAGTTGCCGAGCACCTTTACGAGAAGCAAAGCCGCAGGCATGCAGATCTGACTCGTGCCAGCAACTGAAGCGATCACTTTACGCTCGAAGACGCCGAGCTCTATGCTATTCGGACCGACTCGCACAAGGGCAAGCTTTCCAAACCGTGCTGGTGTTCCGTATTCCCGTCCCCCATCACAAACTCAACCATATTTAAACACTGTTGAAATCAGCAACGCGCAGCTTGCTCTGGACTGCCATCTTTCGTCTTTTTGCCAGTATATTCCGCAGATGGCCATCATCTGTTTCTGCATGCAGGGATAAGATCGATGACAACATGGCAACCAAACCCTTATTGCCACCAAAGCTCAGCAGCTCCCGCACAATCGCAGTCACAAACATGCAGTATTGTCCTCCCCGCTCGTGTTCCCAAACCATATGCGACGGTAGCCACGACTGCTACTGATCACACGACAGTGTGTTGATGATGCAAGTGAGATCACGCTTTTTAGTTCTTGTAGTGTCACCCATCGTGTGAACACACACTACGGACTTTATCAACCAGATGAATAGAAACAGCGTATATAACAAAAGCTAACAGCATTACTTCGTGCTTTCTGCTACAGACAGACCGTTGTGAGCGGCGATGTGCCCACCCCGCTTCCAAGAGGAAAGTTGTTCTTCATATCACCGCGCGCTGATGTACCGCCACTATATTTGCACGTATCTTGCGAACCCAGCCCGGAATAGTGGCCAGTGGCTCTTGCTTTAACCGGATTCGACTGGAGACAGAGTACAGTATGGCTGTTACGCATGCAACACATTTCGGCATCTAATAAGTTGCAACAACTTAAAGCAGTGGAAATGATGAGTGCTGCTTGTAGTATGGTTGTTCTTTTGCCATCATTAGAGATATTAGCACAAGCCGTGGCTGGTGCTGGATTCCGTGTGGATGATACACAAAATGCGAAGCCGCTCTTTTTGCTCTGGGGTAAAGAACATCACGCGCGATGTGTCGAAGCCCATACTCCGAATATAACGCCACAATATACTCCACCGCGGGAGCCGGAGGAGGAGTGTTTGCTTGTACTCTTTGAGCTTTCTGTAAGCAGTGTGCCTGAGGCGGTGCGTGTCGAATTGGGTGAAGGTTTTGCGAAAGTTGTTGGCACCAGGCGGGAATTGGGGGAATGAAATGTGGATCATGGAATGAGAATGGTGAATGCAGAAGATGCGTTGGTGGCGGAGGTGTTGTTGGAGAGAGCGGAAACTGAATACAAATATGTGTGTGTGGATGGAAGAGAACATATTTTGTGGGAGGATGGTAACAACAGACGTTTGGATTGTGGCGATGAGACATTAGTTCGCGTGCAGGAGCATTGGACAGGGCATTGATTGACAAATGATTGAGTAGCAAATAGCAAATGACATGCAAAATGCGCACTGATCAACACTCAAGTGGAAGGAGAGTCGCACCCCGTACAGTTTAGATGTGGAACCCAAGCAAGATAGGGTGCTCGGACAGGCGCGAGAGCCGTGCGGAGAGGCTCGCGGAGAGGGCTACGGAGAGGCGTGCGGAAAGCCCATAGGCTGAGATTAGGTGCTAATACGCCGTTTTGTGGATCGCTTGCGGCTGACTAAAGTATTATGATGAGCAGAAGAGTGCGCCTGTACTGAGCATCAATATGTTATGCTCTCCTGTTGAGTTTGGTATAAACGCAGGGGCGCATGAGCCGGAACTGCCGACCGACGTTCCCGGACGCCAGACGAATTCGCTATAGCTGTAGCTTCTGGAACGGGAGTATATGCGGATAGCTTCTGGTGTTAACCAATTGTGGTCTGAGGACATTAAGACAATAAGAAGTATGAGTGTGAACAGAAAAGGAAAAGGCAGTGAAATGGAAAAGGGATATCAAGGGATGGAGCGGTTGAAGGCAATGTTAGAATTCAAGAAGAACGTGAAGCGTGGAGATTTTACCGATTAAGATCTTAGTGGACGTAAAGATTCTCGGGTGTTCAGCGGAATGACGAGCGCAGGGGGAGGTAGTTCAAAAACTCAGCTACAATTGAAGAAGGGAACAGCACCGCCTCACACTCCAAAGGTTCGGTTCATTTCGGCGCGTTTGTTGGGAAAGAAGGTTCGGGGCTTATTGGGTAAGCTGACAAAGACCATGGACTGGTTTGGGAGGATCTCTTCTGCTGCAAACGCAATTTAGGATGGTGAAAATGTGGTCACAAGCCCCGATACCGCAGCCAGTGAGCCATCATCACATGATGATGAACTCAACCTCTCCAATGCTAAGCGCATTGTTGGTGCTGACATTTTGAGCGCAGGAGAACAACATGGAGAGAGGTCTGATGACAACCATGTCGAGCACGTAGAAATACGTGGTGAGCAGGAGGAGGAGGATACTGGAGATAATGTGGGCGACACCCCGCGCCGAATGAGGAGCAAAGTGGACAGTTCGGATGGCTTATCGGTGGTTGAAAGGGGGATGGTAGTAACCACTCTTAGGAAGCTGCGTTCCACAGGAAGCTTTGAGTTTAAGGAAAAGACGTCTTCGGCATCCCAAGATGAAAACCCCAACGAGGGAGATTTGCTTGCACACAAAGACTCGTGCACTGCTTCGAAAGATTGTGCAGGAGGAATTCAAGATTCCTAAGCAGCGCCTTCCAGGGAAGAAGTGGGATCGCAAGAAGCCACCCAGTTTTCCCAGCAAGCTTCCAGTACAAGCTCGAATGCTTCGAAATTTGTGCAAGAACAAATTGGAGGGGTGGAAGAGAAACCTCTCGTAAAACCCGGACATATTGCAGCTGCAAATGGCGCTTCAGCTGGCAGCGTGGTAAGGGTGAGAAGTTTGTTTGGGGAAGATACCTCTCTCGTGGCTGATGCAGTCAGAGCTCACAAGCTAGAAATAAGAGAAAAGAGGAAATCATCTGCGCACAGCAAAGATGGTGCCGAAGCGGGCGGCCAAAGCGCAACAGATTCCGAGATCGTGAAGGCAAATGTTGAGGTGCTAAATGGAAGTCTTGCTGATGACACTGAATCGCAACGAGCATCCGCGACTGTCTTTCCTTCTGGAGAAGTCAAAACCGTAGGGAGCTCGTGGAAGTTGGAGACATCCAATGTACCTGATGACGTAGTCATTCGTAGTTTTTCATCCGCCCTACAGGTCACAGAATTGACTTTGGAGGCGAAACCGATGAACATCGAGGAAAGGGATACATCGGAACAGCACAGGTCCGAAACAGGCACCTACACCGACACAGAAGGAGCCGAGCAACCGCTGCTGCACTCCGTTCAGGAACTCTCCAAGCATCTATCGGGACGTGTGAAAGAAATGAAATCGTCTTTGAATCACGTTCGGGCGAGACAATGACAGGAAATGAGCATGAAGAGGACTCGCAGTGCGACAAATGTCATATCCACACCGGGCTGTCATGTGACAGTGCTGTTCATAGGAGTGCGGATGATAATGAAGCGAGATCCAAAGTGCAGACGACTTTGGAAGGTGCTGAGGCCGAAGAAGAGGGGCCGAAAACAATTGAACCCTTGGAAGCCACCAAAACCATCAACACCGCCGAAGAAGATGAGAAACAGGTCCGGGATACTGCTAGCACCCAGGCGGCCGGGGAGACTTCGGAGGCAGTGAAAGGCGAAGGCTCCATGGCGGAACGTGTGAGCCAAGACCAATGGAGCAGCGGAGGGAGGTCAGACGGTGATGTAATCGATGGGTCTTCTTCTGGCTTAGTTGCCAGCTCCGATGACCTTTCTCAGCCAGTTTCTCATCTTGTGGGATCATGCCTGCTTATATAATGTCCATTATGATTAGTGGATCGTAAACATGAAGAAAAAACTAGCAACCACTGTTTAGTCAACGCTATGCCGAGAATATCATGATCTTCTGCATTTTGCGGTTTGCATCAGTATGTGTAATGCATGCACCGCAGAAGGACAGCAACAGATGCTTAAAAGCAGGTAGTAGATGCCCACATGTCCCTCCAAGAGATTGTAGCCGAACGGGCGTCGATAAGGAAACGCAGATTCAAATGTAGAAGATGGTGAGAACAGACATTTTGCGTGTGCGAGGCAGACTTTGCTTCGCTTAGACTACCGTTGTGCCACTTCAGTTACATTATCGTAGGGAAGTGTTGTTTGTTGACCTATTGCGGTACTTTAGTTATGATCTACAAGTGGCGCTCTACAAAATGGCGAACAATTTCCATACCAATGGCGTACTAAATTTTGAAGTACGCAATTTGTGCAAAACCTCGAAAATGACCCCGTGCCCCTTGCTGTACACTTGTACGCCATTCGTGTCCCTATAGCAAACTTGTAGCAGAACAGTACGCCAGTGATAAACTTTAACTTCTCCTAGGGTCATGCACGAAGATTCGGGTGCAACTCAATAAAAGAGCTGACCTCCCCTTTTGGGTAATGATATAAGATATCTCGTTCACACGGTAACTGGAAAAGCCCAAATAGCGTTGCCACACCCCCCTCAATCTCGGGTGTTACACATACCGAAGTTTGCCAAAATTAGTGACCACAGTGAAGGACGAAAAATATACCTTATATTGCGAAGGGAATTATACTGGCCAGCAATGGCTGTGGATTGCTACGCAACTGTGCTGTTCTGCCCCGAGTCTCATCCGATTCACGTCATACTCTGACGCCATGTGCCGAAGTTGAAGCTCTTCCCCGCAAAGGCGTCCCTGGAATTGGCAGTTATCGATATTTTGGGACCATTTCTCGCTACTAAGCGGTGTAACCAATTTCTACTCGTGATGACGGAGCCTTTTCCGAGGATCATTCGAACCATACCGCTACAAAAAATTCTTTGACGGTTGCGCAAGCATTCGTTACCAATTAGAAATTCATATACGGTACACCGGAGAATATACTTTCCGATAACGGGAAACAGTTTGCCTTTCGGTTCTTCGGGGATGAATGCAGAATTCTGGATGTCAAGAATCTATTTACGACAACCTACCAACCCCAGTGCAACCGGCAGGTTGAACGGTGTAACCAGACGCCGTTAGCGGCATTACGTTCATACTTAGCCGATCACCTACCGCGTGGGACCTGTTCATCGACGCGCTGACATTCGCGTACAACACTAAGGTACACCGTACTACTGGATTGACTCCATTTGAATTGGTTTTGTCTCGCACCCCACCGCACGTTGGGTTTAAGGCACAGCCAACTGTGGATCAATTTCCTTCAACGAAGTGATGCAGGGAAACCTCGAAGACATGGCTTACCAAGGTTTTTCCTGCACCACAACGGCCAGTGACCCGGTCACAAGCCACATGTAAGCGTGATTTCGAGTACGAAGCCCATCAAAGACTGTTCGCCTTTAAAGAAGTAAACTATGTATTCATCCCTAAGGAGTGTTGGAAAAACAGGCCAAGAAAAACGCCATAATTTCGTACCCGTCGCAGACGGTCCTTTCAGAACAATTGGTGTGGAGTCAGACACTGTTGTAGTTCAGATGGGTCAGTAACAGAAACGCATCTCCTGCGATCGCGTGGTTTTCGCACCCCTGCTTGCGGGAAACAACCCATTAAGTAGACACACCACCGCGGAAGCGGATATGAACGCAACGGACACACCGTACCCCCATGGACCGCTCTATGGATTTACCACTCCCGAACATGGGTCTCTCTGATCTGCCGATGTTATGGGACTCTACGCTCCCTGGTTCTTCTCTATCTGACTCCACTCCACCTGGCGTAATTACTGGCCGCCTAAGCGCGCTAACAACCACACCCCATATCGCTACATATAAGGAGAGGGAGGGAATGGTTAATCGTCATGCTTCCGAGTTGTCGCGTAATTAACACCGTGTCGCACGAAAGAGACACACCGTTAATGCGCGAGAAAATCCCTCTAGGGAGCCCTGCGCCTCTTCTGAATGTTCGTCTGTCAATCCAGAAGCGGATCGTAACTAGACACTAATGCTGCGCCACACAGTACCAATGAGACTCAATAGTTACCGACTAGGCTGATTTCTACGCCGCAAAGCTCACCTGTAGTGACTACGATACAAATTAAAGTGAAAATACTGCATACGGAGTCGTTGAGCTCGCAAATGTAAGAAAGGGAAGATACGTTGGGGACTGAATCGCTCAGCACGCCCAAGACGGTGTACACCGTGATCACGTCGCCCAGTGCCCAGCAGGCAAGAGCCAACCGTATTGCGGTGAAGTCTCCACTGGCAACATTTGCGGAAATCCCGACGCCTCCGAGAAACTAAGCGATCACAGCGGCATACCAGCCCCACCCAAAGAGAGCCGGACGGCGGGCACCCCGCTTACGTTGGGTTCGTCTAGAAGAGAAGCCACCAATGCGCCTACCAATGAAGGTTAAAGCCCGGGAGTTTTCTAGGCTCAGCCGTCGCCGTCGACACCGTTGCTGTGTCTTTGGACGTCGGCTCAGCGCCATGGTGGAAGAAACCGGTTCGTCTACGTTGTCACCATACCCCATATCGGGTTCTTTGTCCATCATTTGGTCATCGTCACAGACGTAGCCCTAGAAAAACTCGTCAATATCAACAAAGCCAATGAGATGCACGTAAAAGGTATACCCCGGAGCAATCCGGAGTGCTGTCGCTTTAGCTACGGTTATCACTTGCACCTTCCGTGGTTTGAAAAAATGAAATCCCCCGTCAATGTCGTGCGCCGTCCCAAAGACTGGTCAAAGCCGCTGTCCTCGTGATTTTGGCTGTTTTGGGTGAAGGGCACGCTGGCCCAATCAACTTAGTCGACTATATCGGGGAGCTGACGAACTTCTTCGGAATTGTTCTCAACTCCAAGAGGGGCCCACAAAGAGAGTTCTTGAATACACGGACGAAGGAGAGGTGGAATATGCCACAAGCGATACTGGTCATATACGTCCCATTTTGATCATGTTACGGTTATGCCTGTCATGTCAGCTGCTGGTGAATCTCTTAATTTTGTGATTATCTTTCCGGGAAAACAAGCTCACTATCGACGTATAAATGGTCGAATTCAAACTCTTCTTGAATTTTTCCCTAATTGTCGTCTGTTCCAGCGGGACCCTTCGGGGGTTGATAGTGTTGTAATCTACCAGTAGTAACACAAATTTGTAGATGAAGCATCGCAGCGGTGTCGAAACGGAGAATATCTCTCTCCTCCTGGATGGCTATACATCACTCACACAATTCAATATCTTAAATTTCTTCCAGGAGAACAGATTCATGGTACTTAGAATGCCATCACACACATCACATATTTTACAACACCTAGATTTTGGAGTCTTTTTGCCCTTTATGTCGAATTTGAAGAAAAATGTCCAATAACTGCAGCGAGAAATTTCAGTCTTAGACGCGAATAACGTCTCAGAGTGCATCGCAGTGTCGTTATCGAAGAAGCTCACCTACTTGAATATTGTGCTCAGTTTTGAGCGAATTGGGGCATGGTCTCGTGTTTCATGGCGCGCTTCTGCCTCTCCACTGGGATACGTTGTCGAATACTATGAAAGTGAGCATGAAGTTTCATGTAAGAAATTGGTTGACTCATTCTCTGTGCGCGCTCGATCACTCATTCGATGCGCCATTGTGGAGCAGAATGGAACTCTTCGCATCAACACCAGATGGGAGGTTGTGCTTATGGCAAAAGCAGTTGTAGAGGCGTTGTGCACACGGAACAAATGACGTCAAATGGCTCAGGAAGAAGCGGCGGAGAAATTTCAGAAGTTATCTGGGGAGTGGTTCGAGACGGCGGCGGAGCTACGTCAAATTGTTGATTTGGCGCCTGAGCGCGTTATACGACGAGAAAAGTTATCGCCAACTCGAAGAGTTTGTCGCCCTGTTCGTGTTTGGAATGCAATACCGACCCGCCTGCGAAGGTCTGGTGGACCTTCACCAGATGAGAACTGAAGCCTGTGGTTTGGCGGCGGTCAATTTGTGTTTTCCTGTAACGGCAAAGTGGCGCTCGTTTACTGGAGAGATTGTTCATGTGCCGTTGGCATATATCTCGTTTTCTTAGATCTGGATGTTTTTCAATAGTAAATAAAGGCCTAGCAGTAGAATCCCTGCTTGCAATTCTTTCTTGTTGTTTCATGTAACTACTGCGGGGTATTTTTGCTTGGTCTGGGCCAAGAGTAGAACGTAGTTGATCGAGATTTTCCATCTAAACAGGGTGTTCACTGTCTCGAATGCGGCTTCTGGTCAATGGTACCGGGTGAAAAACCGGACAGCTACTGGGGGAGCCCCACAAATTAGAACAACTTGAGAAGGAAAAGCTAAAGTGGAATCTTGAGGATCCTTCATATTCTTTTTCGTTTGTGTACCAGGTAGATGGCCGAGTGGAGTGGAATTGAACGCGGCGGGAACAACAAGAAAGAAGCTTTTCAAGAAAAGATCGCGACCACAAGAACTTCTGAAAAAAAACGACTACATTCTAATTTATGACCCTCATGCACCTACAAACAACGCGATTAAACTACTAATACAATCTCAGTGGAAATCTGAGATACACATGTGATATGATTTGGATATATTTGAAGCAGAATTTGTAAGGTTATGATACAATTCAGATACGTTTTTAGTATATTGTTGAACTAGATATCATCTTTGGGTGAGTCTCACGAAAGGTCTTGATATGGATCTGATGTATTTACGGTATAATGTTGAGGAAGATCTGATATGACAAATTTCATAATATATCGCCCTTTTATCGGAAATGTAGGAAATAGTACCAAAGATATATCACATATATATCAGTTCCACTTCTGGAATATATCAAAAGTTATCGGAACTGTATCCTTTCTAAATATTTTTCATATCTGTACGATAAAAGTCTCATTCTAATCCTACGTCCTGCAGAGATATCATATCAATATCCGACCTGTATCACAGATTTCCACTGGGCAATGGTATGAGAAAGTAACTCATGATCCAGGAAATCGAACGAAGAAAACTTTTCTTGTTCTTTGCCATGTAAGTTTCTGACCTCCAACTTTTCCTCAGGTATGCTTGTCTGCCCCAAATTTCCAAAACGTTTCTAACATGAGCTCTTTGCAATATCATCATACATTTTGAGTCGGTCATTCATGAAAACTGCCATTTAACAAACTGAGAGCCACAATCGCTATAATATGGCACTTTTGTTGTCAGAAAATTGTAAGCATCTTCAGTTTTTTTGGCCTGGGCTCGGAAATGGAAGCGCTGCGCGGTCGTGTGGAAGGAAAAAAATGAAGGGGAACGAGAAGTACGACGGGAACGCAGACTTATCGTCGGCCCGCTTGTCCCCGGGCCGGCAGAGCTCTGCTGGCCCTCTTTTTCTTATGTTTGACCGATGGTCTGCCTTCTCCCGTTCAGGGAGGTGACAGAAGCAGCGCAAGGTGCGGCCAGCTGACTGAGTACCTTTCAGTGTAGACAGGCTCTATTGAGAAGCTCTACCCCCGCCCGACAAGAAACGAAACTCAGGGTCCTGGAAATCAGACGAAGGTAACTTTTTCCGTTCTTTGCCACGTAGGTTCCTGACCTCGAAAGCTTTCTCAGGTACACTTGTCTCCTCCATATTTCTAAAAGGTTTCTAACATGAACCCTTTGGAGTATCATCATACATTTCGAGTGTGGTATTCACCAATACTGCCACTTGGCACAATGAAAGCCTCAATCGCAATACCATGGCACTTTTGCTGTCAGGATATTTTCAGCCTTCTCGTTTCTCCTTCAAATTTTTCTTGACCTGTAGCTAGATACCTCTTGATCGGCTTCTCCGATGCGTACGTCTGCAAAAGCCAGAATGCAGCTAGGTTTATAAAACCAAAATCAAACGCGTCGAAAATCCGCCGTAGACTTTGTACTCTCCCTAAGATGCTTCCTCTGAGCCACACCACTCAAACTGTTGATTCAAATACATCTCTACAGCCTTCTTTAACTTTTTTTTCTGTTGGCGGGTGAGAAGGCCCACTACTACCTCTGGTCTCTGATCAGCAACACCACTTGGCATCCCCCTACCCCTCTTGTTATTCTCGATCTTCAAACCAAAAGCCAGCGTGCACATATATGGCGAGGCATATCACTTTTTGCCTTGTTTTGCCCCGTACGGTTGTCAGATTCTCATTGAGTTTACTCTCAATTTCTGTTTGTGGAACACTCCGTCCTCAATCTCTCCCCTTTTTGGTTTCCTACGAATGGTTTCCAGTTCCAGCTAATTCGTACTGTCCTCGGCAGTGAGAGCACGAAGTTTCTCTTCCTTCGCCTCGTGCGTTACAACGCCCATCTGTTTCACCATTCCGATATCCACAACTACTAACCTTGTGTAGCTGGTTTCCGCTGGCGTTTATTTCATCTGTCTCGTTCTGTGTCACACCTATATTACTTAGAGAGAATGTTATCATGAATGGTGATTTGTTTCTCTCCCATAATGTGACGAAGCAAAGCTCTGTTCATTGCAGTTCGAATAAGCAACGAACAAAGAAACGAAAGTGATGGATGACGGAGCTATATGAAATGCACCCAAATGGCGACCATGTTAGCAAAATGCGTCTCTTTTCTTTACATTTAATTCATGTTCATAGAATACGAAGACATTGCCTCCCAAAGTAGCAAAATTGGAGAGTATCTCTTCCGTTGCAGTGAAATCTCAGCAAAGAATCTTAAACTTCCCCTGGAAGACGAATGCATGAATTAGTACTATCAGAAACATTTTAACAGCCGTGGGGCTAATCTGTTTGGGTTTCCCGTTACTACCTCTATCAAGAAGAACCGGAAAAAGTTGACTTGCGCCAGCAAATCTCTTAGTATGACTGAGAATCCTATAGTTCATAAAACTGATATACAAGTCATTGAGGAGCAACAACTTCAGCTACAAAAGGCTCTAGCAAGTTGTTAAAAGGAATCAAAGTTCGAAATTTTGCTGTTGCAGTACTTCGTGACATATATGCTGCAGTTTTTTGAATTCCGGTTGCAAGAAAGGTTCTCAAGATCTTCATCGGTTGCTTTCTATCGCTAACCCTTCTTTAGCGCAAAAGCCCTCTGATACTCAGCGAATGGGGAGCAAGAATACATTTCTATAATTCGAATCACTGAAGCAAAGCACTACGGAAGGAATTCTTTCGACTCTAAAGGAGAGTTTTGGGACGCTCCGTATCGATGGTTAGACCGAATCGAACGGTCAGAGGGTTATTAACGTCCTTCGTTCTGTGACAGAAGGTGAACGACCTAAGAATAATTTAGTCCTAAAATCAATATAGACAGAATCGAAGACGTTGGATGAGGCATACTAGGCCAAAATAGTTGAAAGCTCAATGTCTGAGTTTTGGGATATAAAGCGAGTTTGCGCAGAGTTAGCGATAACACTAGTTCATGTCTGAAAGCCAAGGAAACATTTCGGCAAAGTACAATCACATGATTACGGTACAGGACCAGACACATCTCGCCAATTTGTTAATGGAGGAGTTCAGAAAGCTCTTTCGGGTGAAACAGATTTGTTAAATGGTTTCAGATGTGGTAATGGATCTCAGAAACCATCCGAAGCTTTATCATAGGTCAAGAAATTGAAGACGCAATATAACAGAATATGCCCCTTGATGCGATTTCCTTCTACGCCTGACAAGTATGGCCGAGTTCAACTTCCTCCGAGGACCATTTAACCTCCCACGATGGCTGTGACACGATTTGAGTCTTCGGAAATCATGGTGGCTTCTTTTCTCCGCAGCAAAGTTGTTCTTTTCAAGCTCATCGAATGCCCTGACTTTTCAAGCCACCTCTACGAGATCGAAATAGAGGGAAAAGAGACTTATTCAAGACAACCATTAGAGATGAATCCTTGTACGCTAAGCCCCTGGACATATACCACAATCTACGTCTAGTCAGACAGTACTTACGCATTTTAGACGATGATTCGTCTTTGTTATCGGAAGTCTACTACGCAGCTATACAGCTTTTGACAAAGTTAAGGCAACTCCCGTTAATGCCTTTTTACACCGCCGATAAAATTGGCGAGATTATCAGTGTCTTTGAGCAAAGATTGCACGGGGAAGAAAAGAAGATTGCCCTTTCAACCCCGTTTCATCGAATAGCTTACATCTTGGACCTTAGAAGTTGAAGTGAAAATATTACTGAATTTCGACCTTACATATTGAAGCAAATCATGGCGTTTGTTCGCTCAGATTGATTTATCATGAGTAGAAAGTTTCATAGCGATGGAGGAGAAGATGGCCCAATGGAGCGCTTTTGCCAAAACTTCATAGATCTCCGGTCGTTCTGGCGGTCACAAGTTTAGGATCCAGTTCTAATGCATTCACTGGGGATGTAAAACAGATCTTCTGCGAACTTTAGGATCGATTATGAAGAATCCTTGCTGCTCCGCGAATTTGCTTCACGCTTTCTTTGATACAGTTCTTCCACTTCAAGTTTTGAACACATTTATAGGCTGCAGGCATGCATACGCACATTCCCAAGGAACAGCTTATATAAGGACAAAGTATCTAGACTCATACTCCGTACTTTCAATGAGTCGCTGCTACACTCTCGAGACATGACAATTCGAAAGATCTAGAAGAAGGAATAGGCATCGCTACGATATAGATCTGCGAGTCAATTAATTCCCGCCAGGCAGGGGAGAAAGTGCAGGCAGTCATCTTTATACCAAGTTGCTGGAAGACGAGAGGACCAATTGTGATGCTATCGAAGATGGAGCAGAAGATATGAGCTTAGAAAACCTCGAAGTCTTGCGTTGTGACTTTAACCTAACTTCTGGGGCAGTGGGACTGTTCATAGGGAACGTCGGAGGCCAAGATCGCGAAATTGGGCCTAACATGAAAATGAAAATGTGCAGCTGGGAACAACACTCTCGTTATATGTAGCACAGTATGGAAAGCTACAAACGTTTCCTAATTTTGGAGGAGATCCTAGAGTCCCACCATCTGCCTTTGACTCTCATCTTGAAATTCGTAATTTCTTTGTCCGTTTAGAACCGTGCTTTTTCGATAGCTTCCTTATTTCATCTCCAGTTTTCTCCTGTGCGTCTCCCGAGTTTTTAGGTTTCAATTCCTGTCCAAAGTTTTCATGAGTACTATGCGTAAAAAAATCTGGTGAGAAGCCTTTCGGTTTTGGTAAAACAGTGTTCTTGTCCCTTTCGCGATATGAGAGTTCTTCGTAGCCCCCCAATTGTGACAAATATTCACTATCTTGCGTGAAAGAAGTTCCTTCTTCCTGTTCCCTATCGACAGTAGCCTTCTCCTACTAAACTACTCTCTCTCGTTGTCCACTCTCCTCACCTTCCCAAAAGCCATTGATGGCCTTAGCTCATTGGTGATTGTTTCTATAATAAGAAGAACGAGAGGGATTTTTTATCTTGAATACGGGTAAGCAGCTGAAGGACGATCGCACTCCCTAGGCTGCGATCGTTCTGCCGCTGCTTACCCTTATCAAGACGTTGCAAGTGATGAGTTCGCTAAACAAAGTTACCGAGAGAACCTGAATTCATCGATGTAAATAAAGCACGAAATTTAGCATAAAAATGTTGCGGTGTGGGCAAGCATATCCAACAAGGCTGCTTTCTAAAGGTGCAACTACCTCCATCAGCCTACTCGTACCATGACGTGAGGCGCAATCGCTTCTGTGATGCTTTTCTATCAAAATACCAGTATTTACTGACGCAGGAGAAGCACGACAGTAGATGCCTCTTCGATACCGGCAAGCAACTCGAGAACAGGGGCACTCTACAGATTAAGACCATCCTCGAGTTGCGTGTCGGATTGGAAATGCTAACACGCACCTCGAAGGGGCAGAAACGCTGCATATAATGGCGATTGGAGTCCTTCTTTATCTTTTACATATGGCAAGCCCGAGTCAGATGCACATAAGGGCGCGGTTTAAAAAATGGTCGGCACGTAAGGCCGCACTGTCTCTCATTCATAAGTAGCTCAATTCTAACTAAGCGCAATACCTTTATCAAGAGACGATCTGTGATCGAGAAGACCAACATCTCCTTAGGCCATTTCGTGATAATATCAGAAACACAAGGTAACGAAGATCAATACAGGTGGTTTGCAGAAACTTCTTGCATGTATCCGTATTCGTTATCTTCGAAGGTAGTGATAGATATCGTTAATGAAACCTGGACGATAACCACGGAACAACTTCTTACCAAACAGTTCCTTTCGAATGGCGTGTAAGGCAGGGGTGCTTCCACCATAAAATTGTGATATAATCTCATTTTCCATGGTAGAGGCCACTGCGAGTTCGGTAATGATACTGTTTAGATGTCTTAAACTTCTCTGCTTGGACGATTTCCAACCTGTAGAGCGCGGGAAGTATGTCAGAATTATTGAGATCTCAGCTCCAATAGAAAAAAAGACGATCGTCAGCTTACCTGGTGCGCAGAATGTAGTATAGAATTATGCTTACAATAGTGACGTACCGAAGAAAACCCAAACCGAATCGTCAAGTTCCAAACTCCAAACCAGTACAACTTTCGTAGATGAGTTGGAACCAAACCATTGCATATTTTGGCAGAAACAATCGACAAATTATCCAGAGTGATATGGCCTAGAATGCATGAGAAATTCTTATAACACACCCCTACAAACCTCGAATATGGCCCAAATATGACCGAGATATGGCCGAAACGTGGCCGTCTAGCTCGAAAATTTCAGAGAACGTGTAACTACGGAAATTAAGTACTTTCGTCAACTGACACGTGTACACTTTGGTCATATTTGGGCCACATTTGGACCATATTTCGGCCATATGAAGAAAAATGAAAGTTGTTTATCTCCGCTTTATAAACGTTCTCACAACTTTTCGAGTTAAAGGGCCATATTTGAGCCATATCTCGGCCATATTTGGGCCATGTTCGATACTTATATGGACACTCTTTAGACATCACCGCGGCTGCAGCACAATGCCAACAAATCATTAAAGACAAAAGTGTTCCTACAGATACACGACAGGGGATAAATCTCGTTGAACTGTTCCATGAAAGAAAGAAAAACTTCCGCAAACATGTTGTAAGACAACTCATTTTATAAAGTCGTTAGAGACCCGAGATACACCGCAGAGTATTTGTCAAAAAGCAAAAAAGCGTTCAAAACACTTCTGTCTCTGGGAAGAATCAAGCAATGAAGAAGAAGATTAACATCAGTACCGCTTTGCACGCATAATACACCCCTAAGGTTTCTCATCATGTTGTTTTACATGTTGTATTGAGAGTAACGCGCGGTAGATATAAGCTTCAGTCTTGTGGTCGCGTGATCTCCAAACCATTAGTATACTTGACAAATTGCGCTCCAAAAAGTTTGGTAGGCATTTTGATCTACTTTAAAAAGAAGACAATTGACTCAAGGAATCGAGCCAACAAGGCAATGAGCTTCCTCTGCATCTCTTCAGAACGGTTTCCAGTTGTCGGAGAGTAGGTTACCCGCCGGACCGTATATAAATGCCCAGTGAGTCACAAAGCCTTGCGCCACCGTCAATGACGAGATTCTGCGCAACGGCACAGTACGAACAAGTTTCAAAAAACAGTCCGTTATTACGGGAAAGAACTTATTGCACCGCTGAGTAGCGAGGAACAGCCGATGATTTTGATAGCTACGAACTCCAGCGGCGCCCTTGCGGGGAACAGCTTCAACTTCGTCGCATGGCGGCGGAGCTTGACGCGATTCCGAGCACACTCAGGGCAGAACCGCACAGTTTCGTAACCGTCTACAGCCATGGATGGCCGAAGAACCTCCTGCGGAGTGTAAGGTAAAGCTTCCTTCCACCCACATGGCCACTCAGTTTGGCGTAGTGCGATAAGTGTAGTACCCTCGACTGTAAGGCGTGTGGTACCACTATCTGTGGAGATCCGGTCACCGTGCGATCGAGATATCCAATGTCATTCACCTGAAAAGGGAGGCTAGCTCCTCCATTGAGTTCTGCCCGAATCTTCGTGCAATAGGGATCTCTGTACTTTTCTCTAATCATTTCTTCCGTCGTGACGGGCACAAAGTTCTCTGGTGGGGGTTTCTCTGGTTCGCTGGCAGCGAGTAACTCATCCAGTTCCTGGTCCAACTCCGTATCATCGGGCCATTCCTCTTCTACGTCCTTTTCTTCTCACACCAAGGTATCTTCCATTGCAAACCAGAGAGCCTCCCCCGTGGTGGATGACCGCGAAAGCGCGTCTGCCTGCTTGTTGTTGACGCCCTTCTTGTAGATGACGTCAAAGTCGAACTCTGCAAGGCGCAGTCTCCACCGCATTAAGCGGCCAGAAGGCTCCGATATGGAGAGTAACTATCGTAACGATGAGCGATCCTTGTAAACGGTGAAGTGAGTGCCCATTAGGTAGGGACGTAGCGTACACAGCGCTCATACCACGGCGAGGCATTCCTTCTCCGAAACGGAGTAATTCTTCTCATTCACGTTCAACGAACGGGACCAGTATCCAATTGGCTTGAGTTCCCCCTCTGGGGTGGTCTCAAACAAAGCACAACCTATCTGGTAGTCACTCGAATCCGTATCAACGGTGTCAGTAAGTCCCGGCTTCGGCAGCGATAGAACCGGTGCTGAAGTAACTGCCTCTATGAGAGAGTTAAATGCTTCCGTCTGAACGGGTGTAAACGGCTACAGCTTCGGCGGTTTTCCTTTCCGCAATAGCGCTTTGAGGGGTGCTGCAATGTCTGCGAGGTTGGGAATAAACCATCTGTAGACGTTGACCAATCCAAGAAAGGATCTCAGTTCGGTTTGCGTCCGGGGTTCCGTTGCCTGCTTCAGCGACTACACTCGAGTTTCTTCGATCATGACTCGTCCAGGACGGATTATGTGACCCAGATACTTGACAGTATCCGTGAATAATTCGCATTTCTTCAGCTTCAGTGTTATTCCGGCGTCCCATAAGGTAGCCATTATATCCCTAACATGAGTGAGGTGATCATCCAGATTATCTGAGAAGACGATGATGTCGTCGAGGTAGACGACACACGTACGCCACTTGAAGCCGGCCAGTAGGATATCAATAGCACGCTGAAAAGTAGCGGAAGCGTTGGTCAAACCAAAGGGCATCCGTTTGAAACAGTAGAGGCCAGAATGACAGACAAAGGTAGTCCTGTCCCGGTCCTGCTCTCTGACAGGCACTTGCCAGTATCCCCAATTAGCATCTAGTGCCATGAATATGGTCGCGTTTCCAAGTGAATCGGTGTATTCGTCCATACGTGGGATTGGGTACACGTCCTTGACGGTGACAGCGTTTAGCCGACGGTAGTCGATGCATAAATGCCAAGAACCATCCGGTTTCGGTGCCAGCACGATTGGAGATGCCCACGGCGAATATGTCGGTTCAATGACGACTGCGCGGAGCATTTCATTTACCTGAAACTGCTCTTTTTCTCTAGCTTTAGTCCCTGCCCTGTAACGGTGTTGGTTTATCGGCCGAGATTTCGGGAGCAAATCAATCCGGTGCTCCGTGTCATCGTTCTCTCCAGGCGAACCGTGCCACATAGTGGTGAACTCACGCAACATCTACATCTCACGCAGTTTCTCGTAGTGTGACTCCGGAACATGTCCGAGATCAAGGTCCTCGAACTACTTCAATGGGTCCAACCGATCATAACTCGTTGCGACGCGATTCTTCTCTGTGTTTGCAGTAGCGTTTCCCGAGCGACTCGGTGCTTGAGTTTCGACCTCTTCTCCCTCCTTAGAGTGAGCGAGACCGAGAACATCGGCGGCTGTCATCTTCGTCGGTACCAACGCAGTTGGGTGAGGCATAACAGAGCCAATGACTTGGATTTTCACCAGATACTGGGTTTCTTTGCCAAGATTGGCCATCAGCACGTAAAAAGAGTTATCCGGTTCCGCTTGGACTACACCATTGGCAATGGCAAGAGTGTATTTATCATACAACGACGGCAGTGGTTGGAAGATTCGTAAGCCGTATTGACGGGCATTAACCGGTACCCATACTTGAGACTCCGGGGGCACGCGAGTACAGGACGCAACACGAGGCTTCTTGGATTCCCGAGAATTCTGCGCTGCAGGGAGAGGTATAGGCTTCTTGGAGGCACGCCTCAAAGGACGACGAACAATCGGTACCGACGACCCATCTTTCATTTCCACCCCCCTCTGGCGGGGCCTAATGGCCTCAACAAAGCGGTCGCAAAAGTCACAACCCAAAATGAATGGGGCAGCCCAGGTCCGGTATACGACGAAGTCAAGCTTTACGTTGTAAACAACGCATGAACCCAAGCGGATTACCAAATCAATTGTTCAAACCGTTGACAATTGGTTGTTATTCACGTCAGCGACTTCAGGTATCACGCTAAGGCGGATCTGTGACCGCAGTGTCGGTAGTAAAGCCGTCTCCACGATGAAACTCGGACCAGCACCTGTATATAAGACAGTGCGAAATCGCACCATGAACTGGGGTGAAAAGCCAAGGTCGGCATACACCGTTTAATTGCGTTTGGCGATCACCATAATTCTATCCGGGAACCGGTTGTTTCTTACCCGTATCCACGGACAACGCAAAACACCAAAGTGTTCCGAGTTCACGTCTTCAATGGTCTGCTTCCTCGAGAGGATTCGGACCGGGGAACGAGGCAGAGGCACCTCAGGGGCCTTCGGCCTCAACTCTGAGGGCGTCTCTCCAAGAGAGGAGAGTCCCAAAGTTAGTTTTTCTGGGCGTGTTTCGCCAGAGGGGGCTGCTCAGAATTCTGGATCATCGGAGCCGGCGCTGCCGTGGCCGAGGATTCCGCAGCTCGTCCCATAACGACACGAGGGTGTGAGGTCACCATGTTTTGGGCAATCGGAGCCGCAATGTTGCGTAGAATGTATATCTTTGCGCGGATGTACGATGCCATCGGGACCGAGGATTTCTCCTCAGACGAGAAGGCTTCATAATTCGCGGTGAATTGAGTCCATTCACGCATGGTTAAAACGCACTGCGGTGACGTATGCCCTCGAGTGTAACAGAGGTGACCGATTAATCCACGAGGAGCGTTGGCATTCCGAGCGTTCGGGAATCGTACCGTCGAGAGGGAATCGTGCCACCCAGGCCGCGATCTGCGAGTTCCGCCGTTCTCATACGGGATACGAGGTGGCCGAACACGGTTCGAGTCTGTATATAGCAGTGTATCATGCGCCACCGTTTGGTACGACGCTTCTGCGGTGGATGGGAGCTCCGTGGTCGGGATTGACAACATGTCACTACGGGCGAGCTGGACTTGACCATACTATCGATTGGAGTGTTCATCAGCCATCTTCGATGCAGAAGTGGTTCCTGGTTCCAATATCAACGCTTTACCGGACTTTGACAGGCTTGCCGGGGCTCTTGCGCGCAACGCGTCGCCTTTGGCGCGTACGTATTGCACAAGTTCCAAGTACGTAATCTTACGGATCCCTTCCCGACGGCGGGCAACCAAGGTCCTCATAGCCGGGTCGAGTTCATCGAAAAACATGGTACAACGCTCTCGAGTGGAATAAAAATTGCCACTACGGTGGAACGCCTTATTCAAGCGCACCGAGTAATCGGTTTTTGTTTCGCTAGGGCGTTTTTTCGTATATCGCAGAGCGAGGATGGCCGACTGGATCGCAGAGCCAGTGGCATAGGACCTCAGAAGGTACTGAAATGCTTCGGGCCAGCAGGTATCCCCTCCTTCGGAGGCAAGTGACGAGCCCCTTACAGAGTTGCATTGATCTTCTGCCAGTCCAGCTTGGAAATAGGGCAGCGCGATAAACGCCTGTCATTCATTCATCCCCAGGATGTCGGCTTCCGCTACAAAGCGTGCAAGTAAATACCGCACCAAAATGGGGTCTTCACCTGAGAACAGTTGGTTTCGAAGTGAAAGCTGCTTTCGCTTGATGCAGAGCTTAACTTTTCCGGTTTCCCGGGGCTTTCGATCCAAAGAGAAGTTCTCCAAACGGTAATACCGGTACGACAACAGCTTCTTATAAAGAGGGTTGGTACGCTTCAACTCTTTCAATTCAGAGTGCTTCCTTCCCTTCGTGCGGGCGCGGATCACACCTTGGGTGGCCAATGACCGCTTTGAGCGAGATAAACGCTCACGAGTGGCGTCTTATACCGACGAGTCGGACGTGTCGGTCCCGGACGACCGGCAAGAAGACCGTGAAGAAACTGAAGGGTCAGAATCGTAATCCTTCTGCTCCTTGCGTGCCTTGGAATCCCTGGTCTTCTTACCCCGATCGGAGACAGCGGCTGGCTCTGCCAGAGAGTTAGCTCCAACAATGAAAGTCTCTTCGATCGTCTCCAGAAGGGTGCGGAGGCGAGTGAACTTCTCAGACACGTCTACCACGAAGAGAGTTGGTCCTCCATAAGCCTCATGAAGAGAGTTGACATCACCACGCAATACGCGGAGATCCTCAGAAACAGTCTGCAAAGCAGCCTCCTCCACCTTTTTTCGAAGAGAAGAAAGCTCCTTAGCAAGGGTAGCGTTGGCAGCCCGCAATGAGCGGAACTGCTCTTCCGCAGTTAAGTGGGGGGTGTTATTGACAGTACCCCTAAGAGGCGCCTCCGAGGTGGGAGCTACGGAAGGGACCGTACCTCCTACGACATGGGCGGGACCAGCAACAGCAGGAGCCGGACCATCACCTCGACGAGGGTTAATCAACGACGTGGGCATAGGTATGGGGGTTGTCGGAGCGACGTCGGCAACCGCTACCCCTTCAGTACGGGACTGTGAACGGGGCGGAATCCGCGAGGGAAGCGGCGGATCCGTGCATCCAGTCTGACTGCCCGTCCTCGGACGATCCGATGACGACATAATCAAAACAACCGTATAACGCGATAACCGACAATCAATCGGCTGGGAATTCCAATAAACTTCCTAAAGGAGACAAAATATACGAGAGCAGTCTCGAGAATGAACCGAACTTTGGAATCAATCCAAAAGCACGACTTCTAAGTCGGGAGACCATTTTGTAGTTCAACGCCTTTGGCGGGAAAAGCGAAACAGCCACGAAGATGTTCGTTATCTCCTTCTCGGGGAGGTAGCACAGCGAACGGAGCATACCTGGAATGAAACGAAAAGCCGGGTGTGAACAGAGGTCAAACTGTCACGACGAGCCCAACAAAAACTTGTGCAGTCAAATTCCAATCAGAATTCGTGAGATTTTCACTTGTTCGTCCTCTTTTGTTCATTGGAACAAATCCAAAGTCATTAAGTTTTCATTGCATCAAAATCCAATGAAGATAAAATGACTTACTTGTTTCTGAAATAATACATTCGTTGAAAATGCCTTGAAAATTAAAGAAAAAAGCCTGACTTGCTGCAAATGTATTGAGATGTCAATGACGGAAAATTTTGCCTTGGGAGCGTCGGAGTGTACAATGCGGACCGGGCACCGTGTAGAGACACGTGCGAAGAGCGGTCTCAAGACTGGGCCTCGTAATAGTGGAACGGCGACGACACGATGTCGGACGGCGAGCCACGTGACAGTGGGCAGTAGAAAAACCCCAAAAAAGGGCAAAGGGGTCAACAAGAGCGAGGATACCCAGTGGAAATCTGTGATACAGGTTGGGTATTGATATGATATCTCTGCAGGACGTAGGATTAAAATGAAACTTTTATCGTACAGATATGAAAGATATTTAGGAAGGATACAGTTCCGATAACTTTTGATATATTCTAGAAGTGGAACTGATATTTATATGATATATTTTTGGTACTATTTCCTACATTTCCGATAAAAGTGCGATATATTCTGAAATTTGTCATATCAGATCTCCCTCTCGATTATACCCTAAATAAATCAGATCCATATCAAGACCTTTCGTGAGACTTACCCAAATATGATATCTAATTCAGAAATATACTAAAAACGTATCTGAATTGTATCATAACCTTACAAATTCTGCTTCAAATATATCCAACTCATATCACATGTGTATCTCAGATTTCCACTGGGGATAGGTACGCAACACACAAACAAAACCCAATACTGGGGCGAGTAAACGACAGTAGTCGGAACGACACACACGCAGTGGTAATACTCTAAGCGCCGCAAGGGTAGGTAACTATACCCCTAGCAAAACTTAAATGCAACAAATGGCGCACAAATGGCGTATAAATTGCAGGTTTGAGAATAAATGGCGCACAAAAAGTAAAGAAGATAGAGTGGTGATGCATGAGGAAGTTTTATATGGCGCATAAAAGTCACACAAATATGTCTAAAACTGCTACGTTCAAAATGTCCGCCATTTATAAAATTTTAAATGTGTTATATTTGATGAACAATTTTATTAATTTTAAATAGAGCATAAAATACATTGAAGTCATGAATAAATATGAATGTTTATACTGCAATTTTTATACGGCATTTTTTAAAAAATGTAGATGGCGCACAAAATTTTATTAATTTAAAGTGCATATAAATGGCGCATAAATGTAGAGAAAAATATGTTTGTTATTTATTTATATTTTATTGAGTCTCGAAAGCCATATATAAGTGGCGCAGAAATTATATCTTGGTTAGAAATGGCGCATATTTTGGAGGGTTATAAGGTTTGTTTCTTGTAGGCGATATGCGCCATTAATACTGGATACTTTCGCTCTTACAATTTTCGCGCCGCCCACGGAACCGTTTAGCAGCCTTTCAGCAGTCTTGTGAATCAATAACCACACTACCGTGTACACTTTTCGGTTCGGATTTGGCTGACTTCAAACCATGGCGCGAAGCAAAATGTGAAAGTGTCCACCGAGGCTCGCCTGCTTAGATGCAATCCGTCGACCGACAGGTGCAGCACCGCCTGCAGCCTGGTACGGCTGCGGCTATATGATATCTATCTAGATGATGGTGGGGCATAGCTGCGTGTGTATGTGTGTATATAGACATTCTGAGATCATCATGCAGTGCAAGCAAGGTCTGGCGCACTATGATCGCGCCTTCTTCGCCACTGATTTGCTTTCTGAACCAAGTCCAACGCACTTGGACTGTTTTTCCCACCAACTTGATGATCTGGGCGCAAAGCGAGCCACCATAATGCGCCAGATTTCGGTGCGCCAACGAAAACTAGACGACAGGAAGGGCATGATTCCTCGCACCGCTCACGTCAATGTAGCAGACACGTAGCGACAAATGCAAAAAGTGGGACACATGGCGTGTACGCGCGTCGCCCGCTTCCAGAACGAAACACAGATTCTTGTTGAGAAGTCGCTGGGCAGCGCATTGGAAGGCTTTGAAGGCTTTTCGAAATTCTGGTTGTTGTTCACGGCTCCACCAGATCTGCGCTTTCATGCCATGTGTTCAGCCCATCAGCTCTGTTTGTGCTTGGTGCACGTATGTGCTTGCGATGTTAAACGTGGCGTCTCGACTATTGAGCCGATACAGTTTGAAGGTGATGCGAGCAAACTTGATCAAGTAGTTATTATTGGTATGAAGCCATACCTGTCTTCCTGCGAAGCATGAACTGAAAGGCAACCACACGAGCAAGAACCATTGAATCTTAACACACCCCTATCATATTATGCTGTAACAGTTTAGGATCCCCCTACTACCTTGCTTAAGCCATTCTCAATACGAGCATCGTTTCATCTCGCATGTCGAGCATTCTCTTATTTACTTAACGAGCATTCTGATACCCAGGCCTCGTTTCAATTGGTGTGCGGAAACTCGCTATAACAAGAGTACGAACAACGATATCTTACAATACTGATATGCCTGAGAAGCCGTGAATGTCAAAGTTCCTTTGCGGACAGTTTTTGATGCACTGTACTCTTGATCATCATGCAGGCCTCATGAACTATATATATCTCTCTCTTTCGAGTCATACGGCTTTTCACAGAATGCGATCTCCGGTCACTGGTTTCCTCATGTGTCCAATCATGTCTAGCTCGCAACCACATTATGACTGCACCCAGAAGACGTTTGCTGTGTTTGGACTGGTATATGCATGTATTAGAATTGCTCAGCATTTAAGTACGGAACGCCTATGATACCCTTTCAATTCCCATTCCATTCTTCTGACCAACATTGTTGAGATCTATGTCTTGATTGCTACATGAAAGTGGAGGCTGGGGCTTATGGTTCCCGGAGTTACACAATCGTCGGTAAGCACTTCATCCGTTCACCAGCTGCCGACAAGCACTCAGTCTTCCAAGAAGACATCCCAAAACCAGATGAAAGCTTTCATTGATTACCACATTAGTGATTCTGCACACGTGCTGTCGCGTGTAGCTCCTGACGCATTGCGTAATGAAGATCCCATACTACCCCAATAAGGGGATCTCCTCCGAAGATCTCACTGTATTAAATGGTTTGTAAGTTCTCAAAGCCAATACACCTTTCATGGCATCATGGGCGTGGTGATTTCTAACAAGTACGAGTTGAAAGAAATGAGACTAGGGTTATATTTCCAGCACCAGTGTATATGGCGATCATAGGGGTGCAATGGTTGATGAGAATAGTCCCATTCTCAATCCCTCTGCGAAAAGAAAACTGCGACTCACGGTTGAAAACAGATGGATTTACCTGTCCAAACAGGTCACAGTTCCGTCGTGCATTTCCCGAAAGGCCGGAATTTACGGTCCCGGTCGAAATGCTTTGCAGACATTGCTTCGAAACCCGAATGTGATGAGTCAAACTACAGATACACTCGACATGCTTGTATCTCGTATCCATGTGGCCGATCTGGCAAACGCGGTAACATCAGAAATATGCTTAGAAACCAGAGAGTACGGACACAAGGAAGACAAGCATTCCAAATCGTTAGTTCAAGTCTACAACATAAGCGATGATCTTCCAGCCAGTCGACGGTCCGTATTCGGATACGCTGAAGCATTAATACGAGACCTGGAACTCTCACAGGATAACACAGAATACAGAATTGAACCTCTTTCGGCTCGTCACAAAATCAGGGCAAGCAAACAAGTTTCGAACGCTAAGACGAGGAATATTCTTGTGCCAAACCTCCGAATTCCAACTTATCGAGAAGGCCTGGATGCTATAGCTCGAGAAATGCAGCAGTCCGAGTGACTACTTAAACAAGTAGATTCAGACAAGGAAACTATACAATAGAAAGAAAAGACGAGCAATGACAGGCACGACACGCAATGTATCTCAACCATATCGGTTCTACTAGTCATCTTTCCTCCCTCTGTCGAATCGCTCGTTACGCATTTGTTCACCATCTCTAGGCATACCAGGCCTCATTTTTGATACTGCATCCATGGGTACCATCGGGGGGCCAGGTATAGGAGGCGGCATAGAACGATTCATCATACCGGGTGGCGGCGGCATGCCCATCATTGGAGGAGGATGGGGTGGGAAGTCTGGACCTCGCATTCTCTTATACCTGGGCTCGTAATTACTGTCTGGGCCATTGTATTCGTCTGGTTCACGCCTTCTTTTCGGAGGTCCTTGACCCATGCCACCGAAGTAGCGAGCAGGAGACTGCCCAGGCGGACCGTGCCCAGGCGGACCGTGCCCGGGCGGCCCATGTCCGGGAGCACCATGGAACGGGCGACCTCGACCTCTACCGTCACGAACACCTCTTCCAATTCTACGACCTCTTTCCCCGTAAGGTCGCCCACGTCCTGTAGGGCCTGACTGCTGTGGCGGTGCTGCAGCGCCGCTCCACATTTGCATACCGGTCATACCTGTTTGTGAGTCCCGAGCTCTTCCGAATCCACCTCTTCCAGGATCGTAGTCGACTCTGTGCTCGTCACGAACCTGCCCACCAGAACGCCCGCGCCCGTACTGTCTACCATCAGAGAAACCGACGTCGTAGTCGACTCGAATAGCCCTTTCATCTAACTTGGTTCCAGAGAGAAAATTGACGCTATTCTCTGCGTCACATCTTGTGTACTATTCGACAAAGCAAAAGCCGCAAGGGGTCTTCTTATGGCGGTCTAGACCCATGATAATACGTCGTATCTCTCCAGCTTTAGAGAAAAGATCGAATATTTGTTCTTCTGTTGTGTAGAATGAACGATTTCCAACATAAAGAGTTGTACTTTGTTTGAGGGCGGATTCCCGTTGTTTCTGAGCAAGTAAAGATGTGCATGCAGGTTACTTTGTTGCGTAGTAGTTTAGAGGATCCTGTCAGTTGCTTTGTCGTATAACGATAGAATGGATAGGAATTCAGAAAAACACTTACCTGCTCACCTTGAAAGCGTCTATCCTGATAAAGGCTGATCGGCTTGGCGATTTCGGATCTGAAGAGCTTGGTCGCCACTGTTCGGCAATTTGTGAGGAAGGTTTCTACTGTTGAACCGAAAAAACCTAGCGTCTACTGAGTAGTAGATGGTAGTTACGAGTCGTTCACGACGGTAGAGTTGGAATCCTGATGCACACGCTGTTGCTCCTCAGACGATATGGTTACCGCAAAACGAAAGAAAGTGCTTCGTTCAATATAACCACGAGAAGAGCAAGTATTTAGAATGCTCAAGGGAAGAACCACCTGTATGGAGTACTCGAAGAAGCAAAAATAGGAGTAAGGAAAGCAACGCGAGTCTTTCGCAGCGGCCTGCAGTCCCATGTTCACTGATGTAGCGACTTCACTTCTGGGGCGGCGGAAGCTCCCTGCATGAACATGAAATGCAGGTGAAAGTGTCAGCGAGATTTCGGTACTGCTTTCGCGTCGCACCTTCTCTGCAAGCTGCAAACAAAATCCTGTCGAGTTGACAATCTTGAGCGGGAGGAGGTGAGCGCTGCGATAGGACCTGCGGAAACCGCCGTAGGTTTCACCAGGAGCTATGTTGATCATGTGCCACGTTGAAGATGATCAAGTTTGGGGTTTTATTTTGGTTTGCAATTCACCTTCGTGGATTTTGTAGCTCACCGAAGGCATGCAGCTACTGTGCGAACCGCAACGCCCGGGAGCCTGAAGCTTCCTCAAGCCTCTCCTTCCAGGCTCTCGTTCAGGCGGTCACTCGGGTTTCAAGACCGCCACAGAAGAAGACTCACCGGATTGCAAATCATCGGGTAACGGATTGAAACCTCTCTGGGGGCGAGGTTCTTCGAAACGATTAGTTTGGATCCATTCTACGCGTATGGAAAGAAAGCTGCATCGGAATCGTCGAACAGGCTACCTGTGGCTTGAGCACATCTCACGTAATCTCTGAGCAGTCCATCTTATCAACCTCACCACCTTTCCCGCTTTACCCCGAAAATTCAAAAGCGTTCATAGTCTTTGCGTAGCAGTAATGTACGCCTTGGTTCCTGACACATTTAGCCTCCATTTCTCATAACTTATGCACATTGAGAGCAACATTTGAGCGTATGCCATAATGTTACGGGCTCCCTAGATTTTTTTTCAATGGACGTGCGCTGGTTGGAACTTCAAGGAACATGGGTTGGACTTGCTATGGAGTTAACCAAATGCAATTGTGAGGTAGAGAGCTAAACACATACCATGATGCGCCTGGCGAATTTGCAACAAGCGGCCGCTTGTGCTCCTATTTTGTGTCTTTTCCTAGACAATGGAGCATGTCTCTGTAATGGAACGTGTGCTGTCCAGCTCTGCGGCACATGAGTGTCTGCAGGCCAAAGTCGCTGCTGGCAGGTTCATCGATATCTTTTGAATGCGGTCTTCAGATATTCACACTGGGCTGCTCGCCTCTAAACGAATTGTCCACGAACCGAACATCGTTCCTTGCGATTTCGGAAGGACACGGAGCTGCAGTATCGTTTGCATTTCCTCGTGACCTAATATTACAGCTGGGTCTATGCCCTTGATATGGTCTGCGAGAAGTCCTTCAGGTTCGGAGGAAGCGGAAAACACAGAAACCACGGTCAGTGTAGATATCAGTCGAACTTGTTTCTTGCCTTCATCAGGAGCGTAGTTGAACGAGATTTGATTTCTGAAGAGTGTGAATTATAATCGCGAAGGACATGGACGGGACGAGATACGATGAGTTGCATCAGAATACGAATGGTCGTCATCGTTCCGCCTGATGGGTTAACATTGTCGTCATGTTCTGAACCCAAGTACAAGGGTAACGACGACTACAGGCGTTATCCAAACAGAAGAAGATATAAGTACTTCGTCATGGTCACTTTGGCGTTTTCAGCTTTTGTTCACGGTGTACGAGACGGTTTCAAAATTGCGAATCTGCCAGAACAGAAGAGTAGTCATCTGCGGTATTTTAGGCAATGGCATTTCGATACAAACTGCTTGTGATAAGGCCGTACCTTCTTGTTTAAAGCTCAGTAATATGTGGGATAACTCATTCGAAGCTAGGATGAGCTGGCATAAGAGTTTGCAGGGAAGAACTCTGGACGCTTTGAGAACGGTAATTGCGTATGAAGGATTTTGAGTTTTTCATCACTTGAAGGAAGAGGTTGTTCAGAGTAAACAAGGTACGATGAAAGGTTTAAAAGAATGGCTGTTGACGTATTCGTGTCATGCTTGCAAAGCCTGACGTTGGTTTAAGAGTTTTTGGATGAACTCGTATGCTTATGTTGCTTATCTGGCTTATCTGGTTCAGTGTGCTTGGTCATGAGCGGTCACAGGATCAGAAGTTTCGACGCATGGCTTGGAGGAACTGCATTGGCTATTGCTCCTTAACAATATGGCCGTGTGCAGTAGAGCGGATTACATACGGTGACAAATCAGTCGCAAGGGCAAATGCTTATACATATAACACGTTTGAAGAGATGTAGAACAAGGGCATATTTGGAAATGTTTGTTGGCTCCAAGCGGCAAGTGACAGATTTGTCAAGGAGATTTGGCGCGAGAGCGGGCGGCGGGGAACGAGGGGCGGGGATTTCCCTTACAGCTAAGCTATTCACTGTTCGCGCGCTGTACTTGATGATGAACGCATCAAGTTGTGTTTGACATGTTGTTGAGCGATGGTAGAGACGGCCTGCGTTCTTTTGGTGGCTTACTACTGGTCCCTGCGGAAGTCACAACACAAGCACGGCTGCGGAAATGAAGATGGGAAGCTCTCGTTGACGTGGGTTTGGGGCAATAGCGAAAACAATTCAAGCTTGTGTGCAGCAAATCTCTTGCCATAGGGATGCGCCTTACTTGCGCTGGGGTCTCGACGGGGAAGGGTTGGATTGGAGACGAGACGACACGTAATGTTATTTAGCTATAGCTAGAGGCTGCAGACTGAAGACGGGGGTGATGTAGCTGTGGTGTTGTTATATGTACATGGGGCGGGCAGCGGCGCGGTATTGGGGCAAATGCGAGCGAACCCTCTCTTTGTGCTCATCATTGTGCTGGACTTGGGCGGCGCGTGGCGGCTGCGCGAGCGGAGTGCGGCGCGCAGATTTTTTTCGGATTGGTGTGTGTGTGTTTGGCTGCGTTTTTAATAAGCATCTAATTAATGTTCTCGATTACGTGCTGCGCCTTTATCGCCGCACAACTCCTCCCATCGCAGTCTCAAGAGGTGCGCAACTGCGTCCAACATCCGCCACCCGCCCCCTCTCCGCTCTGTCGCCGAGACGCTATGTCGCCGACTGCCACCTGAGAGACTCTCGCGCCCAGTGCCGCAACTAATCGGCTTGAGACAACGAGCTTCCGTCCTTCCGACGCTCCTTGTCATTGTCATTTCTACTACGCACGCGAGAGTTTTGGAGCTAGCTCATGATGGCTGCTCCCAATGCTAATGCACGACATGTATTCACGATTGGGGCACGCTGCAACGCGGTCAAAGGGAGAGGGGGGAGAGGGGGGGGGAAGGGGGTCGGGAATTTTTGGATGCAAGAGTGACTTGCAAGTGCAGCTGCAGCTCAAGCAAGATGAAGAGGGCAGAGACTGCAATGGCGGGTTACGCAAGCGCAGCAGAGAGTGTAACTGTAACAGTACAAGCGTGTACAGAAAGGTTGGGTGTTTTGATTTGCTGCGGTAAGGCAGCGGTCGGTCGCAAGATTTTAGACGCCACCATGGAGGTTCCACCATCATCTTCGCGCTGGCAAGCAAGCGGTTTGTACTTGTACAAGCTGAGGTAGAAGAAGTTTTCACCGCGTTTAGAGATTGCGCAGAGTGGCACCCCTTCCATAAGGGTGGAAACAAGCCGTCAAGCAGATCACAATACACGGCTGCACGATAAGTGTTCAAAGTTGAAGCAGCGGTTGCAAGCAACGTGCGCAGAGCCATCCATACGGAGCGGTGAGTAGAAAGGGACGGAGCCATACGTTAGAAGCTATTTTTGAGCCAGTCCAACGTCTGGCGGCGGCGGGTGGGCCGGCGGCGGTACAGGTATCTACATAGTGGACGGCGGCGTATGAGGGGGCAGCTAAGGTTTGCTGAGATGCATGGCAGCTGCAACAAGGCGTTCCATCGCCGAGCTCGCCCGCGCGCCATTCGGCGCGGCAAGGCTGCCGGAACGACGCGGCAGGAAAGCGCCCAGCGGGCCACGCGGCAGGGAACGACTCTGCGTGAAGCGATTTGACGGCGAGAAGGCGGCGACGGCGCGGGCGAGATGCGGAGCGGAGTTATCCATCTAGCGATAAGCGCCACTGCGGTCGGCGGCAGTGGCGGAGGCGGAAGCGGCGGCGACGAAGAAGCTGCAGCGGGAGTGTGCATGCAAACCACACAATCTCCAGGCGCGGCGCACTCGCCACTTTGAATTTGAGCGTTTGCGCGGCGGCGCTGACAGCTCGTCGCGGGCGCGGGCGGCGCGCGCGAGGCGTGGCAAGCGCCCATCGTCTACCGCCAGCTTTCCAAACGGGGCGCGGCCGCTGCCACCGCCCGCCTTCGCGTCGCGCGCGCCGCCCCGCCGGCGCGCCGCTACCAGCGGTACTGTACCTCACAGCGCCTTCCTCTTCGGCCGCGCTCATACGCGCCGCACGCTGTGGAACGCGCGCGCCTTACCAGATGTCATGCAAGCGCGCGCGCGCGCGCGCGCGCGCGTGCGCCTCCGCCTTCATTCATGCGTTGCTCATAACTGCACGTCCCGCCGCGCCTCGGCTCCTGTCGCCCACGTCGTCGCCGCCATCGTAGCCACCGCAACCGCGCCCGTACTGCCATTTCTGCCTTCTCGTTTCGCCGTCGTCTCAACCGCGGCGCCAGCTCGTCGGCCAAGCTCGCGTAGTCGTCGTCGTCGCTGCCGCTGCATTCGCTAGCGCACGTCTGTGCCTGGAAAGAGTGGTTTTCCCCACGCCCGCTACGCATGTGCTGCATTCCGTGCGTGTTCATCGTGCCGCCCGTGCAGTGCCACTGCGGGCCATTCCGTGCCGGAGTCACCCGTGGCGGCTGCGCCGTTGCACGTGCTGGCCTCCACCACGCTCACGCCCCCCAATGCGCCCGCGTCCGATCTACCCGCACAGTCCTTCATGCAGCCGCATGCCGCTCCGCCGCAAAATCCCGCTCGCAATATGGAACAGGCGCTCGCCTCGCATTTTCGCGCGCAGCCCGCTGCTGCGCACGGCAACGCCAACGTCGACGCACTGTCCGGGCTGGCGCCGTTGTCCGTCTTGGGAATCATGCCGAAGCGAGCGAAAGAAGAGTGGCTAGCAGCGACGCGAGAGGGAACGAAGTTGCGTGTAACGGTTCGGAGGCAAAAGAACTGAGACAGCGCGGGCGGGTTGCGGAACGAGGTGATTCGGCCGTAAGCCGTGGAAAATGGCGATAAGCGCCGCTGCAGTCGACGTAAGCCGGAGTGACGGCAGCGATGGCGAAGCTGCAGCAGGACTCCAAGACGGGAGGGTGATCACAAACTGCACAGTCTTCAGGCGCTGTGCACGCACAACCTTGAATTTGAGCTTCGGGTGGCTCTGACGGTTCGTCGCGGGCCGGTCTGTGCGTGAGTTGGCGAGGTTGCTTTGGAAGTGGTGTGAGCGGAGGAGATGTAGGCGTCGATAGCGCCCACGGGCGAGTGTGTGCTGTCAGCGCGCTTTGCCCAAACGCAACCAAGCCGATGCATGGAAGCCCCGATGCACAGCGGCGTTGGGCAAGAAGCGAGAGTGAGGTGCCCACTTGCGCGCAGCCTGTATTGAAGTTACTGCGTGGCGACGTGTACACGTGGCATCCGTGGGTATACAGGAAGGGGTAGCATGCCTTTCTTGCAGGTTAAATGTATCTATCTAGCTCTATCTACGAAGGTATCTATAGGCGACCACACGGGAATACGCAGAGAGAACGGCGTCGGGTTTCGATGACTTGTAATGGGTATCTCTGGCGCTGCTCATAAGCAGGCTTGCCGCTTCGTAGAGCTAACACCCGCTCATGAAATGCGAAGGTAACTTCATGCTGCGCTCTCAGATGACGAGCTGTAGACTCCGTATGCGCGTCACCGCCACCGCTGTGGCTAGAATGCTGTTGCGTTTCGTGCTCCACGCTCTCTCAAAACGCTTAGATATCTCCCAATGAAGCTGCTTGCCACTGTCGTGCGCTCTTAAGTGGCATCGGACAGTCGATTTACCCGCCTTGTAACATAATGTTGCTCAATTTGGAGCCCTACGAATGCATGCCGACAGCGATATGACACGGTCGTCTGCCCAAGTATGTCTTATACCTATAAATACCAAAAATTATCCAACTCTAGCACAACCGTCTGGGAATCAATGTGAGCCACGTTAGTGCAATTTTGAACCGGTAAATAACTGTTGAGCTACTGCGAGGGTCGCAGGTTCGAAACTTGGGTGACCTTCTACTTTGGTAATTGCGTCGTGCCCCGGTACTGATTTTTTCAGGCCGCACAGAAGGGAATTGGTTGTCCTAAATTGACGTCTAAAGCCTGTGGGCGAACATGGCTTGTCCATCATAGCCTACGACGCAATGCCGGGTTAATCCCGGCCACCTTTTCCTTGATACGTCAAGAACTCCTTGTCAGTGACTTTCTTATATCTTCCTACTCTTCTATGGCTTGCAGAATTTTCATGCTCAGCTCCGTATATGACTTGTAATTCTGACAGAACTAGTGTATTCTCTGTGATTTGAAAACATACAGCCAATGGTTTCACTGTAATTGTAAGGAATAAATATTTAAAACTTTGACAACGGCAACAGAATGGAGTTCAACACGTTCTATCTCCATACTATACGTTCCATACCTTCGTGATCTGTCACAGGACAAATCGCAAATCCATCGCGCCGTATCACCCCACACAACATCGCCCCGTCTCAGCGTCACCCACATCGAAAATCACAACCGTTTTGTCTGCTTCTTGCAGTACCCATACTTGGTTTATGTTTGTGGTCTGCAGCGATATTGATGTACTATAGCTACGCTGACGCAGAAAACCTCGAGGGTTGATACTACGCGTTAGGCTTAACGCGGTATCTCTTCGCATGGCTTTCAATGCTATTTTGCGATTCTCAATGGAAGGTGATCACGAGTTAGAAAATGGTCGAAGCAGACTGACACTACGTAAACTCATGACTACGCAGATCGCAAGTGGTGCACAACAATATGTCTACGTCTGCTGAAAGAAGAGGTCACTGTGAGAGAAGCTGATAAGTATCGTATCTTTTGGGTTATGCATTCATTCCAAGTACCTAGTTTGTGAAGAGCACCACCTGAATGCGTGTTGCTTTTTGTAGAAATTGATGGAACTGCTAGCGCACACGCGTTTCAAAGACCAGTAGTGCACACGAACGCGCTGTTGTTCAACTTTGCAGTATATTACGTGACAAAGACGCTTCGATTCCAGTTTCAAATCCGATCTCGTTTGCTATTTCTGGAAATGACGCTCTCCGGCTTCGCATCTGTGGTGGTAAAAGCAAAAAGATCAATCACCAGGGATTCGCGCACGTTGTGGATTTGTGGAGGATAATCCCCCGTCTGAACGAGAGCACGCGGCTTCATTCACTGGAGTCTCGGAGGTACTAATTGGCGTGAAAAAGTACGTGTACCGTGCCCTGTTTAAACGAGACAGCGAGCCGGGCATTATCCACCTAGGCTGTCATTGCGATTTAGTGCAACCCAACAAATTCAAGTTCAAGACCGTGTTGACGCCCACTTGCTTCGAAAAGGTTGCAAACAGTATCCTGTCGTTTTCTAAGCTCTATTTGATGTTGTAACTGTGCGCAAGAGTTCAACCCTCTGAACGTGAAGTACATTTTGCGCATTATGTCACAGTCCCAGGGTATGAGCAGGCTGGGCACGCAGATGACCCCCCTCCCAAAGCAATATTTGGTCATTCTACGTGGTAAAGGTGGCGTATCCGGTATCACGGTTTATTTTATACGAGAGTGTGGGCAAGCTCATCACGCCGTCCGCTGACGTGCTCACGCTGTACGTGGTTGCGCTCCCGTTGTGCACTTTCACCAACAAGAGTGCCGAAATGGGAAGAGAAAGGAGCACGAGCATCATCTTTTCCTGCCGAACACCCGCAGCATTATGGTGCTGGCTTCTGTCACAGTACCGCTCAACTTCGCACATGGGATTAACTTTTGCTAGGTGTCATAGGTAGATCGGTACATACATGCACGATGGTCATTGCAGGCGCAACTGGAGCAGCGCGGCAAGCTAGTAGACGCACCTTACTCTTTTCTTTCTGTTGGCCGTGTCGGTACCGCGAAGTCGGGAAGGACCCCTCTCAACGCGCAGTGTGCATATCATCTTAACCTCCATTGTTCAACTTCTATCGCCACAACCAACCGTGCTCTTCCGACTCGTTGCTGCAACCCACTTCCCTTCTCTCACTCCATATTAATTTACTTCATGGTTTGTTGGCTCGGCTGGCAACTCAAGAGAAAAATGGGATACACGTGCTACTATTGACCAAAGCGAAGACCTCATCGGTGTGCAACCGTCAAACGTATGAGTCATATCCTCTTCCGGAATCAATCAAATCCCTTGAGTGCTCTCCTCAAACAATGCATGTGGAAAACGGATTACTCATTAGAGTTGCGAACACTCTGAACAATACACGAGATCGAACAGAAGAAAAGCCCATCAATCGCATCCTTTCCAAGAACACGTTGCCCGCACAGGTTATGCATAGGTTTTTCACATATCTTGCACCTATGCGTCGGAGGCGAGTTAAAAACACAACCATCAATCACGCAAACCCGGGTGGGTGTCGAATCGATACCTGCTGTAACATTGTCAGACTCCGGACTGGAGGATGGAGAATGACCTACATCTGTTGCATTTCTAACAGTTTTTGAATGCGTAACACGACCACGAGCGTTTCCGTGTCCGGTCTTCATGGTGCCTTTGTCTTTCATGTTCAATGCTGCATTTTTCTGGCCATTTCCCACCAATGAATTCATCGGTGTGTTCTTTCGAAGTAGAAGGCTTCTTCGCTGTTTCAAAATTTTGGGCTTCTTAGTTGTAACTTCAACGCCCTCAAAGCTGTCCCCAGCCTTTCGCTTTCTAGGTTCTGCGGACAACTTAGACCTCACCACAGTGGGTTGAATTCGGCTTCGTCTACCGCCTTTTATTACAGGTCGAACTTCATCCTCGTCGCTTGATGTTTCCATATCTTCTTCAGTGGCGTTATTGATATCATTAGGTTTCTCTTTCGTACGATTTTTCTGCTGTACAGTGGGACGCGTTTTGGACTTTCTCTCCTTCCCTGCATTCTTGTTTGTAGCTGCGGCTATGCGCAGTTTTGTAACGAGCGCTTTACGTGCCCCCCAACTTCCTTCGGTGTATGCCAGTAATCTGTGTTCTTCGTTTACCGCACTTATGATGCGATCAACCTCCTCCATGAACTGGGTTCTCGGCGTTTCTTTCATTATCGTTTGATAACTTACTTTACCATAGTACTTCTTGAACAATTTGCTTCGACAAATCTTGCGCTCCACAGTCACCATCACCTTCTGAGAGTACGCACGGGGTTTCTCAAGTATCTCCAAACGGATGGTTTCCTGTTTCTCACCGTTTATTCGGGCGTTGTGAATCTCGATTGCTTCATTGAGAGCCTTCCCAAGGCTAACGGAGCTAGACTGCTTCGATGTGCGTCCAATAGTTGGGTCAGGCAGCACAATCGCGTTCTCGACAACACCCATGGCTGCAAAGTGGAGATTTTGCACAATGAGCTGGGCTCGGTAGTTCTGGAAGATTGGCGATGGCTCTCTTCTGTTGGGTACTTGTGGAACCAGCGGTGCACTCGAGTATGATTCATGGCAGTGCAATCTTCCAGTGTTTTCAATATTTTGTACGCCATTTTCGGTTCATTGAAATCAATCCGAAACACAATACGCCTCATGATGTGTGCCGAACAAGGATTCCCGCGAATGATATATTAGATGTTCTCTGCATCAATATCATCCAAGAATGAAAAGCAAGTCAGACATGAACATGTCGCACATGATTGCCTTCAAAGTGATTCAATGCTTGTTTCACTTTGTGTGGTTCAATATTGTCTTTCTCACATCCAGAAGTGCCTGTAACAACCAGGCATTCTTCATAGCAAATCATGGACACACTGGGATACGTGTGCCACCCTTGTTACCATTGTCGGTGCTATACTGGGAAGCTCATATCTTTTCGAACGGCACTTCTTCACCGACATGAAGCCCAGATTGGAGCGGAATCAGAGGTAGGAAGCTGTTTTTTGCCGATGCCAGAACGAATTACAAATCATGAACAACTGCACACGTTCGGCTACACATCTGATTCTTCTTCTTCCACAACTATCGATGATGTGGAGGAAGGATCTCTTTTTGAATCTGACTATGAAATCAATCTCTCTATATCTTCTAACGGTTGTGAGACTTACATCTCTAATGTTCAAGAGGATTCTTCAAGTGTGGTACAAAGTTCTTCCTCAACTGATTGTCGAAAGCTTCCATCCCATCACAGTAGTTCTGGTTCCCAGACAACGAACTTCGCAGCGCCAAATCCAGGGATGAACTCAAAGGACGTCAGATTCCACTCCTTCATGAAGAACCATGGAAAACTCGTCGGAATAGGCATCAAACATGCCGTTACGGACGCGCTGATGGATGATCTTGTACGTGATGCGACTACTGAGGATGATCCTGCGATACGATATAAGTCATTTAATGGTATTCGTGCAGCTCTCATACGAAACTCTCCGCTTCACACTTCGTTCCATCCATCCTGTCCAGTGTATCATCAGCTTCTTTCTCACTTTGCGGATGGATCAGTGTCGTCCTGTAAGTACTGTTCTCAAACATTTGGTTCACCATGTGATGTTCAGTACATCAACGTTTGGGACAGACTACACATTTGGCTGCAAAGCACACTCATGGGACCTCTGCTTTTCGAATACTATCAGCAAGGGATATCAGAAGCCCTTAACAATGGAAACGCATCTATGAAAGACTTTTTCAGTGGATCTTTGTTTCAAGAGGTAGTGGAGGAGCTCGGTGGACATTCTTCTGTGCTCGATGACATTTTTCTCTCCATCTCTACCGATGGAGTGCAGCCTTTCGAGTCAAATGATTACACGTACTGGCCTGTAGTTGCAACGGTTTTGAATCTGCATCCATCGGAAAGATACAAATCGCGAAACCTGCTCCCCGTCATGTTCATTCCAGGTCCAAATGACCCAAAAGACCTCACGTCTTTCTTGAGACCGTTCATAGAAGAGATCAGATTTCTTTCCCATCATGGCCGAAGCGTACGCCTCTGGAACGGCCGTGAAGCAAATGTAAGAGTGCATCTTCTATTTGTGCAAGCCGATCTTGTGGCCATGAAGAAATTGACCCATCTGAAGGGCCACAACGGACTCGTACCCTGTCGATTTTGCAAAATTAAAGGTGTTTATGTAGGGCATGTCTACTTTCCGCCAAAGATAATGCAACGGTGTGGGAGCTTCGTGGGACAATCTAGCATGGCAGGGAAAAGAAAGGTACTGTGGCGCCCAGACGATCTGCCACTTCGAACGAACAAAGAAGTGAGAGCACAGTACGATACGGTTCAAGCGAGTTATAGCTCCATGAGTGGTCGTGACATTCAGGGTATTCTAAAAGAGTATGGATTCTCTTCCATTCATCCAAGTCCGCTACTTGAGCTTCGAACAATCAAGGCTTTCTGGTCGTTCCCACCCGATATTATGCACTTACTATTCGAGAATGTTGCGAAGGATATGGTAGAGATATGGACATCGGGCCAGTTTCCAGAGCTTGCATTCTTGGCCAAAGAGAATTTGCTCACCATCGTATCCAATAATATGAGAAACTGTGGTACCGGACTCTCCTCGTCGCTGTGTAGACGGCCAAGAGGTTTGGAGAAGCGTAATCTTTGGAAAGCAAGTGAATGGAAACACTTTGTTTTGGCAACAAGCTTAGTAGTCCTGCATGAATGCCTTCCCGACGAAATAATTAGAGGATGGAAGCTATTTGTATCACTTGTCCATCGATGCATTCAATGGGAACTTAAGCAAGAGACAGTGGATGATATTGATACTTTGGCAAAGGATTTTTTTCAGCACTTCTCAACCGTTTATTATCAGATGAGTCCTGATCGGATAAGAGTGTGTAAGTATGTTTATCACTTACTACTTCATATGGCTGAAAGCATAAGGAGATGTGGACCTATCTCCATGCTTGCCCAATGGTCTGTTGAAAACTTTGCGGGGCAGATGAATAGGTATACTCACGCCAGAGACAAATTTGCTGAATCGGTGAGGGAAAAGATAAAGTATCAAACGGCAGCTCGCTTCTATGGTATTATGCACAATATTAGCATACCTTTTCTCGAGGAGGAAGATCGCCATGGCCACTCATTTCATCTTCGAGTCCGATCGCATGAGATGCAGTTGAGAGACTACGAACTACGACATCCGAGAAAGGACACGACCATATCTACTGCGGAGATCAGAATGCTTCCAAATCTGCGAAGTATGTTAAAACGCTACTATGAAACTTTGGGAGTGTCTACCGGTGAGGTAAACCAGTGTTTGGCACTTGATGGCAACATTGTGTTATGGGATAGACTTCATCAGGACAAGTGCGCACTACAAACACCGGCTTTGTATAAGAAATTCTCCCAAACCAATGCCCAGGAGAGACACAGTTGTTTCTTTTCTGCATACTTTCGAATCGATAATGAAGAAAAGATAAACGTCTCCTACGGTAAGGCTCTCGGGTTTCTTGAACAACGAGTAGGTGGTGATGTGCATCTGCTTGTGGTTGCCAGCTGGGCATCCAGTGGCCTTCATGAAGGGGATCAAGGACAAGTTTTTGCGAAGAAACGTAGGGATAATCCCTCACTGTTTACCGGAGTTTCCATCGAGTCTATTGCCTGCATATCGCATCCAATAGGCGTCGTTGAAATCGAGGTAAAGAACAAGAAGGGCGGAGTCTCTTATCGAACTTATTTCATTGACGATATGCGTGAGCCCAGCGGTCTCCTTTCAGGAGAGCCGTGGACTCCTGAAATCGATTTCATGAATCTCGTTGGGTTAGTGAGACGAAAGAAGCGGAGGAAGCAGTCACTTTGAGTGCTTCGTACCGATTTCTTCTTTATTTTGATATCATGTCGGACGGATGCATCTTCCGGGTGCCTGGTGAGGTATAAAGGCGGCTATCGCATGCGAAAGTTTCGAAAGGACTTGTGGTACTCAAATAACGTTCTTGGTTATCGGTCCCATCACTTGCTCCCAAACGCGCGTTTTGTGCTGAGAGGGGAAAGAACAGACATCAATATACCATTGACGAGATAAATGTACGTCATTCTTTACAGTTGTAATTGGCCATACTGGTATTGGCAAGACAGCACCAGTTTTGAAAGTATTTATACTTTTGGAACCTTCCGTCTGATTTCGTTCTGAAACAATTTGATGAATCAGGAGGACCGCGTGAGAGAAAGCGCTTCGTCTACAAGCTTGGAAGAGTTTTCTGTAACCTGTATGTGTGGCGATCTGTACACGTAGCTGTGCCCTTGGTTCATACATTTACTGTTCATGATGTGCTTTCTTCTCATCGAGGAGCTCCTTGGCACCACCATCGTCAGTGATGGTGAATAACGGGAGCGTCAGCCAATTCAATCAGCACTATTCACTGCTTCGCGGTTTCTTCCGCGAGTTGTAACACACATACTGCAACAGTTCTGGAAACATATGGTCCTTCGAAGAGCGTTACGTACGTTGAGCACGATGCATTTTCCGAGCGCTGCATTCCCAGTCCCCGCGTTCTTCGTACTGACAGAAAGTCTTACTGTGGGTATTTGAATGCATTACAAGGATCACTCAGCTTCAAAATTGGGCCTTGTACCATGCACAGAATGCAAAACATGCTGTCATCCTTGAATCGTTAACATTTTCTTATTTTGCATTGTACTCTATTCCGTTTTCCCTATGTTATTGATGTCGTGGTTGCTTCACTTTTCTGCACTGTTGCAATGTATGGTATCACCTCTCGGCATTAGCACCATTCTAATACTCATTCACTGACTACAATGTGAAGTTTCGCTCTGTTTTTGTCACAGCCGTACAGGACTCTCGTATCGTCTCCAATGCGCTTGGCGTTGTGACCAGAGCTGCATCGTAGTCGACAGAGATGGATACCGGAGGGTATGGATTCACCCACATATACACGTAGAGGGCCCTTTCACACATGTTGGTAGGTTTAGAACAGAATCACTTTATTCTTACCCCACGCTTCTTGGCCTTCTGCTGTTACTAACCTGATTACATTTTGTTTCAACGTCTCATTCGGTTCATTTTCTGATGCCTCCTTTTTACTGATTGTCTTCCTGATTTCATACTGAGCCACATGTAACTTGGCTTTTTCATATCCTGAAAACCGAAATTAAATTGTTACTATTCAAATATTAAAAACTTTATACACGAAATTTAAATTAAACTTATATCACTTTTATTACTTTTTTAAACACTATATATTGCACATATAAGTTATTTTTATATATTATTTATGTTGTATTTTAGAAGAATTTATAAATTATTTATGCTGCTTTTGTTTTTGATTAAATAACTTTATATGCAGATGATAAGTACTATTAAAGTCGTATATATTGAATATATACTGACGTTTTTACACATATTTAGATAGTTTTTATAAGCTAGTTATGCACCATATGTAGCTATTACAAAGAGCGCAATTTGTAACAAATGGTTCATAAATGGCGCAAAAGATCACAAGAACACATGGGTATTTTTAGCCAATATAATAGTTTTGCGCCATTTATAAAAATTTCCGTAAAAGATATACAACTTTTTTACGCCATTTCAGAAATGGCCACAAAATGGCGTAAATATATTTGTGGTGAGCTTCGTAGAGAACTCGATGATTCGTTGATTTATACGCCATTTGTGCGCCACTAATATGCGCCATTTATTCGCCATTTAAAACCTTTTTTTTGCTAGGGTACGTGAACAACGCGGTCGTCCCTCCACTTGGAGGTGAACAGTCCGCGAAGGCGTGGTAGTTAGAGCCAAGAAGCCCGTGCTTGAAAAGGGTGATTTACTGAGGCAGCATAGCTCAACCTACTAGGTAGTGGGCTTGGCGCGGCCCCTGACAGTGGGCGCGCCCGCCAAATAAAGTATCAAATGTATGTAGTAAGTACAGCAATGTGGTGGCATCGCCTCCTGGGTATCCGTGCAACACGTGTTCCCATCAAGCCCGCTGAGCGGTAGCTCAGGCCGTGTATCCAACGTGTACAATCCCAAAAACCGTCTGAGCGCAAGACCCCACCAGCGGCGGTACAGCCCATATAACGACTCTACGCACCAATGCGGAAATTTCAATATGTCCCCAACACCTCCTCTAACGAGTGTTGTCCTTAAAGAACGACGAACGTAACTTTTTTTCCGGTAAAGTATTTTCGGATCCTGACAAAGTGCTCTCAACAGCCCTTGACAACGTCATAAAAAACGGCAAAAGGCTAATGGCATATGTCGTCAGAATCATAATATTCTGACGGAAGACAACATCATCACTATTTACAAGTCAACGCAGTTGAGCAAGGCACATCCGAAAGGGTTCATGACTTGGATGATTTTCAATATAGCGCTGACGGGAGCTTTTCGAAAGAGCAAATTGCACGGTTTACGGCTTCAAGAAGTCAAAAAAGTTTTGGACATAGAGGAGAATGTGTTCCGAATCGTTGGAAGAATTGGTAGTTCCGATGGGGCATCAAAGACGCAGTCCGAAGGCATGATGTATATCAACTCGAAGCCCAAGGAGGTTTTTGTCCGGAACCGTCGCCAACTTCAAGGCTTGCTCAATGTGTTTGAAGACTTAAAAGAGTACACGAGCATTGTTTTATCTTTTTAACAGCGGCAGGAAAAGTTTTCCTGCGCTGTGAACCTTCGTGCGACATTACCGAGCTCGTTTTTCAAGCCGAAAAACATGAGTGGTACTACTTTGGTGCGGTATATTTCTGAGGCTTTGACAACTAACAATACTACAGGGGTTGGCGTTCGTCGATCTATGACTTTGCATGGGCTTCGATCTACTGTGATAACGCAGTTGTTTAGGGCGGGGATGGGTGATGCCAGTATCGCTCTACGGTCTGGACATCTTAATCACCGCTTTTTTTGTTCTACAAAAATTTACGCGGGTCGTTTGAGAAAAGTCAGCAAGAGGGGAATATTGGTGGTTCTATTGAACAAAAGTCAAAAAGTTTGGATAAAACTGAAGAGTACATGGATAAATCTGAAGATAATGCTTGTAAACAGAGAAGTTAATTTCAGAAGAATAATGAAGATGGAAATGTGAAGGCTCAAGCAGTAGCCAGAAGGCGCACTAGTATTGAAGCATATCAAAAGAGAGTGGAAGTCTCTGTTCAATCGTTTCTCAGCAATCAAGGGCAGTTCTCTGGTAATGTTCCCAGTGGAAATCTGAGATACACATGTGATATGAGTTCGATATATTTGAAGCAGAATTTGTAAGGTTATGATACAATTCAGATACGTTTTTAGTATATTGTTGAATTAGATATCATATTTGGGTAAGTCTCACGAAAGGTCTTGATATGGATCTGATGTATTTAAAGTATAATTTAGAAAGAGATCTGATATGACAAATTTCAGAATATATCGCACTTTTATCGGAAATGTAGGAAATAGTACCAAAAATATATCACATATATATCAGTTCCACTTATGGAATATATCAAAAGTTATCGGAACTGTATCCTTCCTAAATATCTTTCATATCTGTACGATAAAAGTTTCATTTTCATCCAATGTTCTGCAGAGATATCATATCAATATCCAACCTGTATCACAGATTTCCACGGTAACGTTACCGTCAACGTAATTACGTAAACTACAGTGTGGGAGCGGGGAAGTTAAGGATAAGAGATGGAGAAACCGCGTGATGGGATCACGGCGACTGGACCCATAGGCAAAGACTGTCTTCGATATTTGAAGACTGTCTTTGTTATTGTGAAATGACCAGAGACAAACCTAACTTGTGAATAAAATATTTTGAGGACCGCTTGAGGTTATTTGGTATGCCCCAGGTGCCTGATATCAGGTATTCGTTCAGGACCTGGGTGCTGAGGGAACATATTGTTAGAGAGGTATTGCTGCTTTTGTAAAGAGTTATCGTTTTTTGTTCGTTAGAAGAAAAAGCATGCCATTCTTCAAAACATAAACGTTACAAGCCCAGTGGAAATCCGTGATACAGATTGGATATTGATATGATATCTTTGTAGGACGTAGGATTAGTACGAAACTTTTATACTACAGATATGAAAGATATGCGGAAATGATACAGTTCTGATAACTTTTGATATATTTCAGACGTGGAACTGATATATATGTGATATATCTTTGGTACTATTTTCCACATTTGCGATATAAGTGCGATATATTCTAAAATTTGCCATATCAAATCTCTCTGAAAATTATACCGTAAATACATCAGATCGATATCAAGACCTTTCGTGAGACCCACGAAAGTATGATATCCAATTCAACAAGATACTAAACACTTATCAGAATTGTATAATAACTTTACAAATTCTGCTTCAAATATATCCAACTCATATCACATGTGTATCTCAGATTTCCACTGGGGAGTCCAACGAGATACAACTTTAGAGTAAACTTATTGCACAATGGTTCAATTCAAAAGCTAATGTACTTGAGTACGAACAATACTTGTTGTTCAGCATAGCAGTCATCTGGGGCCCTTAAATCAAGGTGAAATATGCTAGAACCATCAGGAAAGTCTAGCAATTCCTGACGCGGAATATGCGTTTCCACAAAAATAGGAAGAGAAATTCTGCAAACTGAATACACCGGAGTCCAAATGGAGTTCCTCAAACACTTGAGACTTCTTTTGAAACTCGCAATCATCGGATCCCAGTGGAAATCTGAGATACACATGTGATATGAGTTAGATATACTTGAAGCAGAACTTCTAAGGTTATGATACAATTCAGATACGTTTTTAGTATATTGTTGAATTAGATATCATATTTAGGTGAGTCTCACGAAAGGTCTTGATATGGATCTGATGTATTTAGGGTATAATTTAGAGGGAGATCTGATATGACAAATTTCAGAATATATCGCCCTTTTATCGGAAATGTAGGAAATAGTACCAAAGATATATCACATATATATCAGTTTCACTTCTGGAATATATCAAAAGTTATCGGAACAGTATCCTTTCTAGATACCTTTCATACCTGAACGATAAAAGTCTCATTCTAATCCTACGTCCTGCAGAGATATCATATCAATATCCAACCTGTATCACAGATTTTCACTGGGAGATGATATGGAAGCATAGCATGAAATTGCTTGTTGATCCACTTTCCGTGAAGCAGGCTCATGTCAGTCATTGGCTTCGGCCATTCCACAGCGAGGCTGAGAACAGTTCCTTCATCAACTACCCTTGCAACAATATCCTTTTTTTGCTCGCTGGAAGGAAGCAAAATAGGAACGATGATATGCTGCACCGTAGTTTCCGAATCTTCCCATTGTGACGTGAGAAAAATTGGAACAAACTCCTTAAGAGAAGTATCTGAATCGTCATTGACTGCTTCCATCTCATTATGCGCTTGTCGGTCATCCGCACTACTACGATTTGGACGCACAACATCTTCCTCATCCTCGGCAGTTCTTGAATCAATTGTGATGAAGGAGGTGCTATGCAAAGTATGATGAGTTAGCGAAAGAATAATCTAAGCAAAATGTGATGCACGAACTTGCGAAGCATGCTGGCCATCTCCTTACGAATCCTGCCATATCGTAGCCAAATGGTTGATAGTTTGAACGGTTTAAAAACGGGGTCCATACCATGAACTTCACTAGCGCTCTCGTCTTCGGCAATTTCACTGTTTCGAAACAATCGTCTAAGACGTTTCACCGCTTCGGATCCCTCTGTAAGACGAACCGTGTTCCGCTTTGGAGCCATACTAAAGTGTGCAGTTGTGACGGAGCTGAGCTGAGTTGGTGCGGGATCTGAATTGAGCTTCGGTTGAATTTCAGTGTGGCGCTCGTGTCAAATGTCGCTTAAATCTGCCAAAGTGCTGCACGGTTACATTTTGACTCGAGTTTTGCTACCCCATTTTCATTCACTTGTTTACGAAGCCAAAGGTGCCTATTTGCAACTGCTGCAAATTTTTATGTGTGTAGATACGTGTCTCGCAATCTTGTATCTTGCTGCTCCTAGCTGTTTGTAATTTAGAGAGCAGGCATAGAACGCTAAAAGGTTGTTCCTCTTTTTGGCATCACCCAGTGGAAATCTGAGATACACACGTGATATTATTTGGATATATTTTAAGCAGAATTTGTAAGGTTATGATACAATTCAGATACGTTTTTAGTATATTGTTGAACTAGATATCATATTTGGGTGAGTCTCACGAAAGGTCTTGATATGCATCTGATGTATTTACGGTATATTTTGAGGAAGATCTGATTTGACAAATTTCAGAATATATCGCACTTTTATCGGAAATGTAGGAAATAGTACCAAAGATATATCACATATATATCAGTTCCACTTATGGAATATATCAAAAGTTATTGGAACTGTATCCTTTCTAAATATCTTTCATATCTGTACGATAAAAGTCTCATTCTAATCCTACGTCCTGCAGAGATATCATATCAATATCCGACTTGTATCACAGATTTCCACTGGGATCAAGGGAGTATTTTGTGCTTGACTAGGACGATGTTACGAAGCTCTGACGTACGCTTGCAAACTTATTGCACTTAACATCATGGAGACGTCATCACTACCATACATGTTTCCCGCAGATGTGTCTGATGGATTTTTTGTGAGAGCTGTAGCTTGATTCAAACATTTACTATACTTCAATGGAATTGATCTCAGTATTCTACGCATAACACTACTCATGGTATCATAAAATCAAAAATAGATTTTGAGCCAACCGATAGTATCTGTCAGTTTAACAGTGATGCATTCAGTGATGAGTAGAATTTGCTTCAATATTTGCGTCCTAATATTTTTGCGTTTGTGTATCAGGTGCGATATGGTTTTTTGTCATTGCCACAATATGGCTCGGCATGTCTGAGATTGACTGCATTTGACTTATGGAGGTCACATTCTGGAGAACCAGGCCGTTAAATGTGGTACTCATTTCATCTGACACCATTACATGTTGACCTCTTTCGATGATAATGTAAATTGTGTACTTACGTTCTGTACGCGTCTCTATTAATATAGAAACCTGTTTCGGAATTGCCACAAAGGTTTGAATGTGAACAAATTGAGATCCCTTAGGATGTGTACGTCCGTTACGTGTTCTGTATAGATCCTATTTCGTCCAGCATGACAAAAAAATATGAGATACTGTAGCCATATCAGGCGCCAGCCCAACTCCGTGGGTGGCACCTTGCAAGAAACTACAGGAACGGTAACTACAGACGTAAACAGACTGTTTTTGTCTTCAGAGAAGTAGTCGTAGAGTAGTATAAAAGGAAAAGACAGAGAGGCAACTCTCTTTTGACGAGCACACACACTCACGCTAGGAAAAAAGTTTTTAGAAATGGCGCATTACGTTTTGCAAAAAGTAACAAATGGCGTAGAAAACCGTTGCTTTTATTGAAGAGATGGCTTATAAATTTCACGATTCACGCCATTTCACCACCATTTATAGCATGCTGTAGACAAAGATTTACGCCATTTTTGACACATTTCATATTTGGCGTACAAATAATGAATAAGTTCTCAGCACTCGTTTTCGAGGTATTAACTGTTATTCAATATTTGTACGCCATTTATGAAAAGTGTCAAAACTGGCGTAAATCTTTGTCGACATCATGCTATAAATTGCGGTAAAATGGCGTGAATCGTGAAATTTATACGCCATCTCTTCAATAAAAGCAACGGCTTTCTATGCCATTTGTTACTTTTTGCAAAACGTAATGCGCCATTTATAAAAACTTTTTTCCTAGGGTCAGTCATCAACAACAAGCATCCTTTTTATTCAACCTTTCATCTGCGCACTTTGCGCCACATTCGCGAATCAAGCCGCATTTCTGCGCATCGAGCCTACTCTGCAGTCTACTACTACCCAGTATAAGTTCACCTATAATGTCTTCTACTGCGTTCGAGCCTGCTGTCTCTAATACAAAGAGTTTAAAGTAAGTTTTAGTACTCAAAACACTCGCTACGACTGCGTACGAACCCTACGTTCTTCTACCCAGTGTCATCCTCTACGGAGTACCCTTCCCCTCCGGAGACCCCCCGTACCCCGCCGTTTTGGGTTTAGAAGCCATCAAAATCGATCCCTACATTAAGGCCAATTGCTACTGCCCCTTCACACCCTCGCCGCTACGGCTGTCACCCGCCCCGTCTGACGAACCCCTCCACACCGGTCCCACCTCTCCAGGACCCTCCGACGCAGCGCCTCGCCCGGTCACCCCCGCGTGGTCCACCGCGTCTGCCGACGACGACGGATTTCGAAAGTCACCCTCGCTGCCGCCTCCTCCCCGCCCGCCCAAACGCCCCACCCGAGGCACGTGCCACGGCGCATCGAGACATATCCGTTCTACCCCCGCATTGTTGCCGGTGCAGCACGGCGCGTCACCCCCTACAGTACAGCTGCAGCCTTTCTGTCACCCCCACGTGGCATAAAGCGCATCGACGGCGGCGCCGCCATACACATCGAACGCGTGGCAATTGCGAAGCAAAAAAAAGTAAAGAATAAGAAAATTTTTACTTGCGACTGCGGATCTGTCAGCCACACTCGGGTAACTTACAGGGTGCACTTGAAGGGCCGGAAACATCACGCTTACACACGCCAGACCATCCCCGTGGACGAGAGGTCGTGTGGACCTTGTGGGCAGTCATTCAAAACAAAGATCGAATTGGAACGCCACCGCTAAGGCCGCCGCCACCAAAATGTTGTGAATAACCTAAAGTAAATTAGTTCTTTTGCACATTTACCAATATTTTCTTTACCTCTTCTAGCTTTCTCGATATAAACTTCTTCAAAACCACAAAAACCCAAGTAAAAAACATAAAACCCATCAACAATTAACAAAAAATAAACAAAAAACATTACAAAGCAACAAATTATAGCTTATTATTTTAATACTAGCCAAAATTTTGCAAGGTTTAAAGTATAATAATTTATTTTTGAACATTTTTGAAGTTTCGATTTTTCATTAGAGGAAAACTTGAAAATTTCAAATATGGTTTATGACCGTCAACCCCTCCTGTGCTTCAGTCAAGGACCCCAAGTGTCCCTCCGAGAAACTCGCAGCAGGCAGGAGAACGAAACCCAACCGGTTCCCACCCCGAATCAGGATCAACGGTTGGGCCTTCAAACCCAAGACCTTCCAATCCAGAAGTTTCCATAAGGACTCCAATCAATCGTAACACGGACTCGCCTAGTTCCACGATGCCTACGAATAACGTATCAATTCATCGTCATTCCATTGTCCCTCCGGGTACTATCCCCAATCTTCCGCTTTGTTCACTTTTCCTCCCCCGGGATCATCAATTCCCCACATCTCTCAATATGGGCTATCAAATATTCACACGAACCTTTTTGGAGAACATTTGATCATACACAATGAACCGCACCGTAATCTTTGGGAAGCTATTCGATCCTATCAACTGGATATTCCAAACCTCACCGGAAATCAAATTGTTCGAGAACTTCGCAATGATTTCACACCCGAGCAGTTATTTCAGCGTGAAGTAACTCAAAATCTGAGTTTATTCAGCTCTTTGGCTAGGCTCATTACTCGACTTGGTGGAAACCTCTCCAGTAATTCAAACTTTACACCCCCTCGTCTTCCTCATACAATTTAAATCAACCATGAAGATATTAATACAGCTATGAAATTACTTGACGACTCACAAGGCATTCTTTCGCCACAGGCACAACCACCTGTTGAGAATCCTATTTCTTTCCGCCTTGTTAACCCCCCTTCCACTAGTACAATCCCTCCCACCACCAATTCCCCTCCTGAAGCACTTGCGCATGTCAACACCATACACATTCGAACTCATCGTCAAAATTCTCAGGACCACCCTCCTAATCGGAATGAGTCAAAGCCTAATAATTCAAAATTAGCACACAGTGTGGCAATGCGCTTCAAAGACAACTCCTCTAAATTTTCTGGAGCAATTGGTGACTCTTGGGAAGAATTCTTTAGGGAATACAAATTAGCCCTGGCTGACTACGATGTTCCCTCGGACAGGCAAATTTTCTTAATGCACCATATCCTTCGTGACAAGGCTAGGAGATTTTTCGTGCAAAAGATATTCGATCGTGTTGATTCACTCGATATGGCAAATGATCTCATGGAAAACCAATACAATTCTACTGCACGAAGGAAACGAATTGAAAACCAATTGAACGCCATCCGTTTTGAAAGTTACGAGAAAAACGAAGACAGCAGTACCAAGGCTTTGGAAACACTTGAAGCTGACATTTCTAAACTTGCACCGCAAGGTCCTGCTCATTGTCAGTCTGAAGCCTGTCGTATTGGATTTCTCCGTAAAGCCGTTGTCGGCAACATTTGGGCCACTCTCCCTATTGCGCGTTTGGATACCGAACAGCTTAACCCCAGTGGAAATCTGTGATACAGGTTGGATATTGATATGATATCTCTGCAGGACGTAGGATTAGAATGAGACTTTTATCGTACAGATATGAAATATATTTAGAAAGGATACAGTTCCGATAACTTTTGATATATTCCATAAGTAGAACTGATATATATGTGATATATCTTTGGTACTATTTCCTACATTTCCGATAAAAGTGCGATATATTCTGAAATTTGTCAAATCAGATCTTCCTCAAAATATACCGTAAATACATCAGATGCATATCAAGACCTTTCGTGAGACTCACCCAAATATGATATCTAATTCAACCATATACTAAAAACGTATCTGAATTGTATCATAACCTTACAAATTCTGCTTCAAATATATCGAAATCATATCACATGTGTATCTCAGATTTCCACTGGGTAACTTCCAAGAATTCTACACCCAATTGGAATGTTCGATTTAACGTGAGAATGAAGAGAAGATAGTTCGGAAGGAAACCAACCCAATGGTTTCTCATCCAAGTCCAAACTGTTCGACACAAATTACAATTCTGGCCCTCCCGCTCGTTACGGCCGATACAAACATAATCGAAAGAACTATCGAAACAACTATCGCTTCCGCAAGAATGTAATCTGCTTTGGATGTGGTGAAGAAGGTCACGTAATCAGAAATTGTAAGAACCCCCAGGATCTCGCCACAGTCGCCTCCCGTAAGGTACAACATCTTTAACGTCCGAACGTTCCCAGTGGAAATCTGTGATACTGGTTGGATATTGATTTGATATCTCTGCAGGACGTAGGATTAGAATGAGACTTTTATCGTACAGATATGAAAGATATTTGGAAAGGATACAGTTCCGTTAACTTTTGATATATTCTATAAGTAGAACTGATATATATGTGATATATCTTTGGTACTTTTTTCTACATTTCCGATAAAAGTGCGATATATTTTGAAATTTGTCATATCAGATCTCCCTCAAAATTATACCCTAAATACATCAGATCCATATCAAGATCTTTCGTGAGACTCACCCAAATATGATATCTAATTCAACCATATACTAAAAACGTATCTGAATTGTATCATAACCTTACAAATTCTGCTTCAAATATATCCAACTCATATCACATGTGTATCTCAGATTTCCACTGGGGTTCTGGTAAATTCAACACACAGAACAAAGCCTTCAAACACGTAATGTACGAGCTTTGCACCCAAACCCAGGATGGTAGTGAGGATAAATCAGATTTTGAAGACCCGAACACATTCTTCGAAACAAAAGATGTGCCCGATGATGCCTTAGAGGCTAATAACGAAAGAGATTCTGACTCCGGCGAAATCATTGACGACTAGCCCGATCCTTTCAAGACTTGCTACACGCAGTTTGACATCGACAACTCCAACTCACCTCTGGACTTTGGCCAAACTCGCAAAGGTGCACTGAAACGCAAACTTCACAGTGTTCCAAAAGGTACAGCACATAAACTTCGAAGATATTTGAAACGCAAATTTACGTGCTTTTTGGTATCAAAGGACGAGTTGGAATTCTCTTTTAATGAGGAATTTAATGGTGGATGTCTCGATATTGGCGCACAACGCTCTGTCATTGGTCATAAGCAAGCTAAAGCATAATGCACCAAGTACGGTATCGAAATGAAGAAACGCAAAAGCAACATTCTGTTCCGTTTGGGAGACAACATTTTCAACAGCATTGCTCAAATCTCCATCCGAATTTTCGCACCGCAAGGACGCATCATAAAGCTAACGGTCGACGTTATTGATTGTGAAATCCCATTTCTACTTGGCCTAGACTTCCTTGATCGAGAAAAGATCTACTTCAATAATGTCGAGAACCTGTTGGTGTGCAAGAATGGATGGGAAATGCCTTTGACACGTAAATTAGGACATATCTATCTCGAAATGAATGAATTCCAAACGTTATTCAGCAAACATGAATTACGTCGTTTGCATCTTCACTTCTATCATCCATCAGTGGAAACGCTTTTCAATCTCCTCAAACGAGCTAAACCAGAAGAAGCAAACAAGGGACAAGAGAACTGCTTACTTCCATTAGCAAAGCTTGTCAGACGTGTCAACGTTTCACTTCAAAACCACAGGGCTTTCCCGTTTCATTCCCACATGGTGTAATCTTCAACCAGGACCTAGCTATATACTTATTGACAATTAATAAGAAGGCCGTGCTACATGTAGTTGATATTCACACACACTTCAGTGCCGCTCGATTCCTCGAAGGACAATCACTGGATGATATCTGGAATACTTTTCTCAACTGTTGGGTTCAGATTTACACTGGATACCCGGACTCGATCCCTTGTGATCAAGGATCTGTTTTTATTTCGCCGAAGTGGAAAAACAAACTGGATGAGTTTGGAATTGACTTCCGCCTATCTGGCGTGGAAAGCCATAACTCAATCGGTGCCGGTGAACGTTATCACGCACCCCTACGTCGTATCTTTAACAAAATTAAATACGATGCAGATATTAAAGATGATGATCCCATTCTCGCTACTGGTGTCAAAGCTATGAACGATACCATGAACCCCGAAGGCCTCGTCCAATCCCTTCTCGTATTTGGATTTCTCCCTCATTTCCCAGGCATTCATGAAGTACACTCACGCGAGTAAGTATCGACAATGGCCAAGAAATAGGGATACTATGCGCAGCACCCAAGTGAGGACAAAGGAGCGTGCAGCGACGATAACAACGGGGCACGAGACAGACGTGCAGCACCGGTAGCGGCGGCGGAACGACCCTATGGGAAACAAGACGATGAAGAATCGGCTAGGGGGTGCTTGAGGTTTACGACGGTCAGCTCTGCCCAGTGGGAGGTGCTTAAGTGCATCTCCGGGGACAGCAGCCGCGTGTCGAAAATGAATAAACAATATACCTACAAAGGGGGTCACTGAGGACTGGCACAACACAGTGCATGGGCCCTACACGTGGACACCCTGAGGGGCACCTTGTGCACACTAAACTACTACTATGCTACTATGCGTACCCAATATGGGCTGATTCTATTGCACTACAGACTCCCCTTCTTAGGGCTGGCCTCGTCCCAAGGCTGGCAAAACATTCCCATGCGGGGGAGTAATCGCGAGTGCAAACGCATACAACTACAACCATTGAATCCGCTAAGATCTCATTTGGGTAACCATCGAGCGCCAACGAGGGATACAAAATGCCCCTGCAGGGAGAGCGGCCTACGCGGCACACCATTCAACACTATGGAGCACAATTATTTGTACACCGAATTCCCAAGAGGGCGGCCAACGAGCACGGTAGCGATGAGACGAATCGCAGACGAATAGAGTCCCATGAAAGGCTGCACGACCGACCAGCATTCTCCAGGGACACATGGCGAAGAACCGAGTTCCGGACGTCCACAATCCCTTGCGGTCTAACACCTGAGGCGCCACGGCGAGCGTGAAACCAAAGAAGTTCCGTAGGGGCGACAGAATGGTATGGACAGGTTCTCCTGTTGAGAACATTCTGGTACCCATATGCTTCGTCACGTACCGCGTCATTGCAGTCCCACCTGGGGAGGTTGCATACAGGTCAAACACGAACGTACTGAGTTTCAGACACCAAGAGTCCCGTATGGGTTGTAAAAACGAGCCACAGCGACCTCACGAACCGAGCGAGCAGCTACCTTCCGAACATACAGAGTCCCACCAGGGTGCGACGATGGTGACGGGACACGGCAAGCGTGAAATTGAGCACGTCCCGAGAGAGAGTGGAAATGGCGGGCTGATCCCAGCGTAACGTCCTATCGAGGAAGTTCAAATGGGTGCGCAAAATGTCACTGAACCCATTAATTCCCAAGTAGGACAAGTCCAGAGCAGTGACAGAGCGACGTGTGTGCTGCTCTGAGCACTCCCCACGGGCACGCAACGCGCTGATAGACGCCAAGTGGGGTTCCACTGAAGTCAGGGTATGAAGCAGTACCATGGAGCGTGACCGTGTAGTCCCAGCCAGGGAATAACTCCAACGATGAACGCGAACCGGCGCGACTCAGTACGTACCCCAGAACAAGAGCCAATGAAGGCCCATGCGTAGCCTAGGCGTCCCGAACGGGTGAGGTTTCTTTGCGTCGTAGCAATCCCAAGTGGGGCGGAGATCGCACATCTGCAGCAATTTGGGCTGCCTTGAAAGTGGAAACGGTATCGACCGTGGGCCATGTAGACAGGTGCATTCCGGATGGGCAGGTATACGTAGACTTTTTCGGCATCGCTTTGCCAAGACACCGTATAGCCATAGAGCTGCGCAATTGTAGTCCCAGAATGGGCAATACGACTGTATTCATTGTCGTGACCAGGCGACGCATTCATCTTACGCTGCAGGCAGTCCCTGGGGCGGTGCGGCGTCACCCTCGTGATTGGGTTGTTCCCATCGGATCCCAATATTGCGCATCGGGTGACAGTTTCAATCAGGTGGAGAACGAGCGCAAACCCACACTGTCAGGCAGTCTTGGTTGTCCCTTTCAGGGTGCTCGCAGACGGCAAAAAGGCGGAAGAATTTCGAACCCTCCAACTTGAACCAGTCCCAACGCGGGCTTGGAACAGACCACCATTGCGAGGCATGACCTATGACAATATTGGAGTCCCCTGCGGGTATGGAGATGCGAGACGGAGCTGTCTGGCAGAATGTTGGACATATTCCCGCACGGGTACTGGTCACAACGACGGAAAACGCGGCATAATTGCGTGATGCACTGTAGGCCTACTTGGGTTGACCTGGGTAGACGTGTGCAAGAGCTCTTTGCCTTCCTTCCCGGTGTGGGAACGTGCCCTTTGATGGTCCCCTGTACCCAAGAGAGTCGCAGTACACGCGTGGTCAATCCGCAGTCTGCGCTGCGAGGTCCAACATCCTCGGAATTTGCTCATGCATAGTCCGTTCCATTGCCCGTCCGATCCCGCGTGGGTTCTTTGCGATCAATTCCATCCTTCTGTAGGCGCTTCACCATCCTCCAGTTCAGTCCCGTTTGGTCCTTTTCGAATATGCGCGATACTGAATCACTCGCTGTGGATGTCCAGGTGTTCGTCCCATTGGGTATCATTGCCTTCCCAGATAGGTAAAACTCGAGAGCGAGATTTTCTCGAAGTAGTTTTCCCGAAGGGGTCTATGCTCGAGGGACTGGTGTGGATTTTGAAGGCCACTGCGCACTATTTCCCAAGGGAGCGAAGTTCCGACGGCAATAGATCCCGAGAGTGGGAGTTCCCCCAATGCGGAAGACTGTGGTGTCCAACATCCCAATGATGGCCATGGTTTCCTTGTAGGCGATAGTCCCAGTGGGTTGCGCTCGCTGCCCGCGCCTTTGGAGGACGGGTCCTTTTTGGCAGCTTCCGAGTCGGACTTGGACGGTACTGCTAGCACCGTCCATTGCGCCAGATGTTCCCATTGCGGGAATGTGCAGCCCGTTACAGCTTGTCTTGAGTCAGTAGAGAATTTTCGCCTCCCTAATTGACCCTGCAGGGTACGCTTTTCTCAGCGAGATCATCCCCTTCGAGGGCCTTCTCAAGCATTTCGGCTTGGCGCGTAGCAGGCTACGCTTGCGCCACGGTGCGAACATGGCGCACAAAGCCCTGGTTGGGCCCCCTCCCCTCCTTGGAGTGCGCTTGATCTCCAAGTGCCGAAATTTGCCAATGGGAACCGGCGCGAGCGCCGTCGGGGGGCTCCGCCGTGAGCGCAGCGACGCGCGCGTGCACGCGAAGATGCGCACGTGCGCACGGCGCGTGCCAGCAAGGCCGCTGGGCGCACAATACGCAGTGTGTTCGAATGCACATGTCCTCCATGGATGAATAGGCCACGACGCGGCAATTCTCCAAGGGGTTACTTGCAAGGAGAATCAAAAAATCTGACGCGAAAATTACCCTCCCGTACGGGGTCAAAACGGGCGATTCTTTGTTTGTCCCATATCTCCGAAACGCAGGCGTTTCAGTGGCTCGCAATGCCCGATTAGGGGTGCGCGGCACATCAAAATACTTAAGATTTTTGGATAGGGCCAAACCATGTCCCTACGTGTAATACTGAAGACCGAATCGGCTACCCAAGCGCGTGGGCCACGTGTCGTTTTGCGTCGGTGCAACGGCGCATACCGGCGCGCGCACGTTTGCATGGCGCGTGCGTGTCACACTTGGGTGATTCTGGGGTGCAACGGCGCACGCCAGCGATGTACAGCGTCCCGTCGGGTGTGTACAGTCCTCAGAAGACCTTGCGCTCCACATAGCGGCGGTTCCAAGTCACCCTAAGTCGTCCCAAAGGGGCCCAAACGTCTCTCAAAACAGCGCAAAGCGTTTTCGAGCCATTCGCGAGACCCAAAAAGACTTTGAACTGGCGATGTCCCTCCGGGAAAATTTGTGGCCGCCACGGCCGGGGGGAGACTATGCTAAAAATTATGTTGCTGAAACGGGAAAAGTGACCCAAAGTGACCAGATGCTGTCCGTTACGGCCCTGCGGGCTCACGGAGTCGCTATAGGTACGAGTACGAGCCCCGAGGTTCAAATGAACATGGTGCAGTAGCTCCGAGAATTCTTGCAAACTTGTATATCACTCCAATCGGGCTTTGAATGTCGCAGACCTATCAGAGGCAGTACCGTTGGCCATCCTGACGAGGTACTTTTGATATCGCAAAGCCCAAGAGGGTGCGTTTCGAACAAAGAAGTGCTGTGTAGGTCCCACCAAACCCAAAGAGGATGGAGACAAATTAGACGGGAGACATTCCAAGAGAGAGTGGTCACATCCCAAGAAGGGAAATCTTCTGAAATCAAAGGTAGACTAAAAACTGAAGGGCATCATGAAATACACAATCATTCTCCCCCCTCTTAGGCGAGCGCACCGCACGAGTTGCGAAGGCCCAAGCGGTATTTCGAAAGACAGAACGGCGGATATCAGGGCGCATATAAACTAATAATTATGGATATAAAACCCAGATGAAGGGCTCGAACGGAGACGAGCACAAATTCATAAACGAAAGCCAAAGAAACAAAAGAATCCCAAAAGGGTAGATTCGGTAAGCGGTTCATCCAGAACGGTATTGAATAATACCGTAGAGATGCGAAGAAACCCATTGGGGTCCCAAACGTCTTTGATTCATTCCCTGAGGGGTAATTGATGAGAAGATGAAAACCATTTTGGTTCTGTAGAGATCTCGAAAACTGTTCTTTCCAAATGGTTCACCGCGGAAATATGTCATCAAAGCCCCTGTGGGGTTCGCTGAAAAACTAAAATCCCACAACGTCTATGTGGGTCAACCAATATCCTGGTAACAGGTTTCCCAGGGAGGGATAAACCAAAATACCCAATGAATGGTCAGCCACGGAGCGGGAACCAATTTGGAAACCTGTGAGGTATCCAAAGCGTTCCCAATGGGTGAGGATAAATCCTCAAAAGGTTGAGGTACTCGATGCCCTGTGTTGGCTTCCTCGCCTTTTCCCGCAAGGGTGAATTCGAGAACTTCACTTCAGAGAAGGAGTTTCCTGTTCATCAACGTGAACACGACCCAAATGGGAACACAGTTTCCAGTATAAAAAATGATCCACATATTGAGACCCTCCTCAGTAGATATGCCTAGAAAGCCAACCTCTACCGGATACTGTATCCATGACAAAAACCAAACCGGGACGACCAAGATGGTGTCAGGAATCAGTAGAAAAACACTCAGTTGAGAAAGAGTGTTCAAGAAAGAAACGAGAGCAACTCGTTGCCAAGCCGCATTCGTACCCAATCTGGGAAAAAGATACAAGAAGGGAACCTCCCGTGTCAAGGTTACTTCCTCCCAAGCGAAGGGGGCGAGGAGCACGGGCTTCCTGACAGGGAGGTGTTCGAAACCCAAAAAAGGGTTTCGGGAGAAAGGGAAAGGGGATAGTGCAAAGTTAGAGAAATCAGTATCTCCCGTGGGGAAAACAAGTTAGAACAAATTAGACAACAAGAGCAAAAGATCTTGGATCCCAATGGGGTAGAATCCAAGTAGTGAATATGTGCATTTTAGAGGAGAAGTTGTTAAAACCCTAGGTCTCGGCATCCGCGTCCGGACTCAAAACGCCCGACTTGGGAAGGTTAGTACCTCTTTGGTTAACCTCTCTCTTGGTCTGGTGTCGGTTTGGAGTGTTCATTTCTCTCCGCGCACCGCGTCTTTTTATAAGGACGCGGCCGGTACTTTTGTTTCCCGACAGGGATGAACGTCCAAATTTGGTCTGTCTTTAGAAGGGTCCCACTCGGGCCGTGAATCGACTGCAGCACCCGAAGGGATAAAGGACGTTTGCCAAATCAGCATAACGAAGAAACTTTGAAACGAGTAACTTTTCCACTGTTGGGACAAGCCGAAAACGACAATTCGCCACAGTGTGCCCACTGGTGGCAATTGCGCCTTCTAGAACTCCAGAAATGGTCATTTTTGAAGCGACCCAATGGACTAAAGTGTCCATCAAGGCTTCCAAATCCGCATGAACCCTTTGGGAAATTCGACGTTCGATCTCATAGGCGACCATCGACTCCACTAATGGCTTCAGGGCTACTAGTAACCCATCAGGGAGGAGCGGTGGCTCCCCTCCAGTAGTCACAGGCGGGGCGACGCCCAAGTGGTTGAGCGGTGCTTCCCTTCGGGGCTGCAGAGGTGTTTCTATGGAGGCCTGCTGACGCATGACCTCCGGACGATTCCTGAATTCGGTGGGTGTAGACTGACGGAGAAGTTTCTCCGGCTTATCCATGGGGGATAGGATTTCTCTATGGGTACTCCGAGTACTGTGGACCCATGAGTGGGTATCCGGCGCGACTTCGACCGCGCCGTGATCTCGAGGGGTCACAGTCATGTCGACATGCTCATGAGAGAATCCTGGAGAGGTGGTCATGATGGTAAGGCGAAAAGCTCTTTGTCCGGCTTGCGGCAAAGAAATCCCAATGGGCGAGTTCGAAACAACTAGTGAATGAAAAAGGAGGTAGCTGTAACCGTGCAGCGTTCCCAGGCGGGTTTGTAAGTCCCGAGAGGGTTCCAGGCGGTTCTGAAAAGAAAAAACCAATCCCAAAGAGGGGTCGAAACGGAAATAAACGAAGAATGACCCACTGGGGTTATTTTAAGTCGGGAGACCAATGAAGTACACTCACGCGAGTGAGTATCAACAATGCCCAAGAAATAGGGATACTATGCGCAGCACCCAAGTGAGGACAAAGGAGCGTGCAGCGACGATAACAACGGGGCACGAGACAGACGTGCAGCACCGGTAGCGGCGGCGGAACGACCCTATGGGAAACAAGACGATGAAGAATCGGCTAGGGGGTGCTTGAGGTTTACGACGGTCAGCTCTGCCCAGTGGGAGGTGCTTAAGTGCATCTCCGGGGACAGCAGCCGCGTGTCGAAAATGAATAAACAATATACCTACAAAGGGGGTCACTGAGGACTGGCACAACACAGTGCATGGGCCCTACACGTGGACACCCTGAGGGGCACCTTGTGCACACTAAACTACTACTATGCTACTATGCGTACCCAATGTGGGCTGATTCTATTGCACTACAATTCACACTCAACTGCCAGACCAGGAAGAGCGCATGCAAGGTCTGTTAACCGCTCGTTCAGAAATGGAAATCATTTCAAATGAACTACGATTGAAAACTGCCCTGGACTCACGTCTACGAGAGGCAGTTCACCATGACTACACTCCAGGTGACATGATACTCATCTCTCGAAAAAAATTTACCCCAAACTGGACAGGACCCTTCAAAGTCACCCGTATTGAAGGCAAGCAGATTTTCGTTCAGAAAGAGAATGGCGAAGTACAACATAGCATTTCTCAAGCTAAGCCACACATAATCGAAAACTCTAATGAACAATTAGAGAAGACCAAATCAGTACCGAATAACATCGAGCATTTACTCAATTACTGCTTCCCTCAATTCAACACATTTATAACCGAAGTTCTGAAACCAAACGACCCCCGTAAAGACTCTCCTGGATTCTTGAAAGCCAAGAAAAAGGAAACTGAAGGATTAGTAAAACGAAGAACTTGGAAGGAAGTTAGTAAATCTGAAGTACCAACCGACGCCAATATCATTGGATCCCGATTCGTTTATTCAATTAAGAATCTTGGTACCCCTGATGAACTATTCAAAGCCCGACTCGTAGCACAATGTTTTTCTGAGAAGGATCAGAATTATTTAGTACGTAATGCTACCACAGTAAGGCATAGTTCGGTTCGCCTTATCCTATCGATCGCAGCGATTTTCGGTTGGAAAGTATGGAGCCTTGACGTCACTCAGGCCTACATGCAAAGCAGTCAGAACCTAGCAAGAGAAGTATACTTGAAACCCCCTAAGGAAATGAATTTATCCGAAGGAACTATGCTTCAATTAATTGAACCTCTCTACGGTTTACCAGACGCTAGTGATTACTGGAATGTAACCGTAATGGATCACATCCGTAAAGATCTCCAAATGAACCCAATGAAAGGAGATATTTCCGCGTTTTACAAACGCAAACACGACGCCTTTATTGGACTACTTGGATCCTACGTCGACGATTCAATCATCACTGGGGACAAAGAATTTCTCCACATTAGTGAGAAAACATTGGAAGGTTTTGAATCCCGAGAAACGGAAATGGATAGTTTCAAGTTCGCTGGAACGCAAGTGGAAACTGGAAATGGAAGTTATGTAATTCATCAGAAGGGCTGTTTGAACAGGCTACCCCCGCTCAATGACTCAGGAAGCTACACCGAGTTTCGTTCCAAGAGAGCACAATTAGCTTGGCTCGTTTACTCCTACCTACACATTTCCTTTTATGTGAACAAATGTGCACAACTAACTGCAGAAAAGTTTACCATAAAAGATGGGAAAAGAATGAACAAAATGATTAAGCAGATCAAGAACGCCGATCCGCTTTGCATGAAGTTCGTAAAATTGGATTTGGAATCACTACACATTAGGATATATAGTGACTCTTCGTTTGCTAATAATGATGATCTCAAATCCCAACTGGGATATATTATCCTACTGGCCGATAAGTACAACAATTGCAATATGGTTAAGTTCAAAAGCTACAAGAATCGCCGTGTTGTGAGATCAGTATTGGGAGGTGAAGTATACGCCTTTGCAGACGCATTTGATAGTGGTTTTACTTTGAAGAATGATTTAGCACGTATACTTGGAAGGGATATTCCGATCAAAATGTTGACGGATTCAATGAGTCTTTTCAATGTCATAACCAAGTCATCTGAGACTGCTGAAAAGCGTTTGCTCATTGATATAAGCTCTGTGAGAGATTCTTATGACCGCCGTGAATTTTCGGACTTCGGTTTTCTTCGCTCTGAATATAATCCGTCAGATATATTCACTAATTTAAATAAGAATGAGGTTTTTGAAAACATATTACTGTGCAACAAAGTTGAGCATCCAACGGAGCAGTGAGTTGTTAGAGATTGGAATATTTAATGATACATGGTTTACAATATAATTTCGTTTAGAAAGAGAGCGAATGTAGCCATATCAGGCACCAGCCCAACTGCGTGGGTGGCACCTTGCAAAAGACTACGGGAACAGTAACTACAAACGTAGACAGACTGTCTTTGTCTTCAGAGGAGTATTCGTAGAGTAGTATAAAAGGTAAAGACAGAGAGGCAACTCTCTTTTGACGAGCACACACACTCAGTCATCAACAACACCCATCATTTTATTCAACCTTTCATCTGCGCACTTTGCGCCACAGATACGACATGTGGGACAATTCAGAATAGCCCTAAACGAACAGTAACAAGCCCAACACTTGTGTAATTTTTTTTATATCTCTGCAGACACCGTTGATTAGGGTTTCTCATTACCTTCAGGGCGTGCAGAGATTGATCCGAAGATCTGTCTGGCTCAATCTCTAGCTATGGCCCGTCTTCCTGCGACCGCTCTCACATTTCGAACAGCGTTCTCGAAGTTTCCCACCAACCGTCAAATTAATAACAGTCGCAATTTGAGTCGCCGATTTATATCTTTATTTGGTGTCAACTATATTGTTTGTTCTAAACTTTGGAATTGCTTACGTTCGCGGTTACCGTTCGGGTGTTATCCAAACCATTTGCTCTGGGCCCTTTTATTTATAAAACAGTATAACACTGAATCTGTTAACCATATCATCACTGGTGCAGATGAGAAGAATTTTAGGAAATGGAGCTGGTTTTTTTGTAAAACTTCTATCTTCGTTAAAAATTGTAAGTGAATCAAAAACATTTATCCAAAACACAAGAAACTAACAATCTCATTGCAGATTAAATTGAACCGTCGTTTTCTATCTTCAAAGTTTCAAAATTGTTATATTTCTATTGATGGAACCGACTGTTCAATTAACGAGCCTTCCTCGTTTTCTGCAGAGTAGTATTCTCACAAACTACACGGTCTAGGCTTGCGTTATGGGGTCGGTCTTCGAATTGATACAGGTCAAATTGTATGGATTTATGGCGGCTTTGCGTGCGAATCGAAACCGGATGTTGAAATATTTCGCCGAAAATTAAAGGGCAAACTTAGAGTTAATGGATTTGTCCTATCGGATAATGGATACAATGAAGAAAAGTGTTTGAAAGGTTTTAATGTTGCAAATCAATTCCGAAAGTATCATCGCCGTATTCGTGCCCGACATAAAGCTGTGAATCGGCTTTTGAAGAAGTGTAACGTTTTATGTCAAAAGTATCGTAATCATTTATCTACTCATTCTATCTGTTTTTTTGGCAGTGTCTAATATTGTTGATCTCTCGCTTGAAAAAGGTGCAAATCTTTTTTCGGTACAGTGACATATAGTTTGGTACGCAACAAATTCTTTGAAGTTACATGGAAGGAATCCAAATGACACAAAACGTTGCTTACGTTATGCTCTCTAAGAATTGAATTTTATATTTCATGCCTTGCCTTGTACAGTGAGCAAAATCTTTATATCTCAGACCAGGATTTTACGTTTAGAACAATATACTTTACGTGTTTCTTCTGAAGGACCGCGTAGAACACGTATCCCAGCGTCCAGCAAGTTTACGTGCTAAACACATTAGCATGCAGCCAAGCAAGTTCAAAGCAGACCAATAATAATAAACGAACTTTATATATATCTGCGAAACTTTATAACATCAACTACATTCAAAACAGAAAGCGCGCGCTTTAGAGTAGCTCTAAGAGGCTCAAATTGTCACAACGTCCTCCTCGTCGCATTCCCAATCACCTAAGAGGCCCCTTTCTTATCCAAAACACCATAATGCCTCGTACTTCTCTTTTAAAAGACGCGGAGAAAGCGCAAATTCTAGCGCATTACTCTCACGGCATGTCACACCAGGCGATTGCAGACGAGCTCTTCCGTCACCGTACAACCATTCAAAAGTTTTTAATGAGGCCAAAGAAGAGTCAACAGCGCAAATGGAAAGCAAGAAACCAAAACCTCTCCGAAAAGACCAAACGTACTATCATTCGTGACGTCACAATGCATCAGTCCAGTGCAAGTGATGTCTAAAACAAGTACAATTTGAACGTCATTACGAGGAGAATTCAACAAATACTACACGAGGTACCGTATCTGAAGTATAAGAACATGAAGTCTGGACCTTACATGAACGCTCAACACAAAAAAAGCGTGTTATATTTGCGAAAGAAAAGCTCAGTTGGAACTCTATTGAATGGAAGAAAGTTATTTTCTCGGACGAGAAAAGTTTAACCTTGACGATCCGGATGGTTTAGCTTCGTATTGGCACGAATTAAGGAAAGAACCGGAGATATTTTCTAAAAGGTTGCAGGGTGGAAAATCTTTAATGGTTTGGGGCTGCATTTCGTACTACGGAGGTGGTTCTATTACTGCATTTGACAGGAATATAACTTCAGACAGCTACGTTGAAGTTCTACAGAAGGATTTATTGCCGTACGCGGCAGAGACACTAGGTGAAAATTGGGTGTTTATGCACGATGGGGCTAGTCCTCATCGAACAAATTCTACTAAGGAGTGGCTTAGAGCATGGCCACCAATGCCTAGTTTCAATCCAAATCGTATGTAACGTGGCCAACTTTTAATGGCTGAACGTTACGATTTGGATTGGGTTCAAGCAGAACGGGTTTTTGATTGAAACACTCTCGCGCTGCACCCACCAACCTCGGCGTTCAATATCACGCGTAAATAATGCAAAGACGTTTTTCTCAATACCACACCATGGACAGTACCTCCCACGACACACCCACTCTTTGGTGTACATCAACCGATCTTTCACAGTGCGTTGCACTTGAGACAAGTGTAGCGCACTCAGTTGGCTCTCCTCCTTTGCTCGGCCACGTCTCGAATTGGCTCAACAAAACGAAGAAGTCGTCAGTAGGGCATACGAACGTCTCGGACCTGGTTAGAAGCCATTACTCGTGCTAAGGCGCAGATCTTCGGAGTTTATCAGAAGATATTTTGCTCTCCACTTGCTTTCACCTCTTTCACAGCAGACAACAGGTTGCAGTCTCGCACTTGTTCATGAGAGAACGTTATCTATTGCGCTTTGTATCACTCGTCCGTGAAGCGGTTTGACTTACGAACATTAGCTCTACGCATTTATTGAGTGTTCTCTATCATAACATATCGCATTATGTCCAAGCACAACATGGATAATGAGTTTCAGGACGAGCTGGAATTAAGTGTAGCGCTTTGGTGTCAAATGTTGAACATATCTGTAGTGGAAAACGCAGGAAAAGTGGAGGCAGGGGGGTCTATCCCTGGCAAGGCTGGCAATGTGCTTCGTGACTACACAACGACTCACAAGTACCACATGCAAAAGTATTTTTGGCCTGCTGAGGAACGAAGGCCAGGGACGGTAATGTTTGGCCCGGAGCAAAGTGAAAAACTGTTTGAGATTCGGTTTCGGATGCCGCGCGCAACTTTTGATCGCGTGTTTACTGGGGTGGTTCAGATGTCCGCATACTTTCGGAAGGGAATGCGTCCGGATGCGTCAGGTCGCAAGGGTATCAGTCCATTATTGAAAGTTCTTTGTGCGCAACGCCAACTTGCTTATGGCATACCAGCTGACTTTTGTGATGATCTGTTCAATGTTTCGGAAACTACTGCGGCGAAAAGTTTGGAAGAGTTCTGTACGGCCTTGATTGCTACTTTTGAAACTGAAAACCTCCGTGAGCCGACTGCAGAGTATTTGGAGGGAATAGAAAGGCAGTTTGCCAGTCTTGGGTTTCCGGGTTGTATTGAATGCTTAGACTGTGCCGGGGGGACTTGGAAGAATTGTCCCAAGGCACTTCAAGGGCTGATGACTGGGAAAGATGGGGTGCCTTCTCTGAGAATGGAGGCAGTATGCGACATGGACTTATGGGTGTGGTCATTCCAGTTTGGTCTACCAGGCGTTTCCAACGATTTAAGTATATTGGAAGTAAGACAACATTTCTCCAACGTTCTGAGCGGAAAGTTTCCTCCTGTTTCTCCATCTTACATCATTGATAGAAAAAAATTCACCTGGTTTTACTATTTGACGGATGGCATCTACCCGGACTGGAAAGTATTTATCAAAACCACGAACGCGGATACAAACAAGGCAAAAGCATTTCGTCGTCTACAGGAAGGGGCGCAAAAGGCAGTGGAACGCCTATTAGGCGTTCTGTTCCGTCAGTATAAATACCTCTTTCTGGCATCGGAACTGTGGACGGTCGAGAAAATGCGAGACATTGGGAAGACGTGCGTTATCTTACACAACATGACGGTTGAGATTAGACGGGACCGTTATGCTGGTGATGGCATTGGAGGTTGTAGCGCACGGTACTCATACAAACAAGATGATTCGGATATTGTACTGGAGCCCATCAAAGATGGATCAGTGGCGCAGTACGTTGAATCCCAAGCCAGTATCGCCGACGACGTAAAGGTCAAAGGTCAGCACAGAAAACTAAAGAACGCTCTCATTGAGCACATATGGCGAATGCATGGGGATGCCTAGTAGATTCCAGTTTGGTTCATCAAACAAAAGGCCCCTAAGCCGATACTTAAAAACGACAAGTTATGTTCACACATATGTGGCAGCTGAATAGTAAAGGGGCGCGAGGCGGGCACAAAAAAATAAGCACACGGCTCAACGAAGCAGTAAGAAACGCGCGACAGCGCGCAGAACTGGAAGCAAAACCATGCGCCTCGTTCGCTAAAGATGGGTCTGAGGGCGATTATCTACAGCATGAGGTGGTGGAAAACTTGCTTCAAAACAGATTTATATCCTACGCATTTCGACAAATGGAGGCAGAGACCGAAACGGCAACACCAATGGGAAGATGTTACCAGCTATGCAACGGCCGAAAGCAACGGCACTCTCGCAGGCCACGGGCTTTGAGCAGTATATTCATCGTGTTCATTCAGGGCGAGAAGATGGAACGCATGTAGTGGGAAAACAGACCCGGACGCATTTGTGGCGGCATAAAATAACAAGAGTAGCAGCAGCAGACATGCGGCACTAGCAGTGCGCTATTACAGCATTAGGCATCAGTCGATAAACACAAAAGAGAATTGCCGGCCTCGCTTTCTTCCCTTGAAGACCCTGCTATAGGGCCCACCAATTCTTTTCCATCGTATTGGGAGGAAATACCATTTAGTGTAGAATCACAATCATTGGATTCGTGCAACACTGTCCGAAGGGCTGCTTCAGAACTAGCTCCAACTGCCCCTTCACGAGATGAGGGGACCTGCTCTTGAATTGAATCAAAAGCAGTGACATTTAGTTCAATCCTCTTGAGAGCCTGCATTTGCGTGAGCTGCAGAAACCGTGTCTGCATAGCTGGGTCCGTACCAGGCAAAGAAAACAATTTAACCATAGATTGCTGATGCTATACTTCAAGAAACTTTTCAGACAGTTTGTTCCGCTTGCTTGCTGCCTCAGCAAGCCTTTCAATACCATCTGCTCCACGATGTAATGCCAAAACTTGCTTCGATTGCTCTAGTTCCCGTTTTGTACCAGTTGGGCGTTTCTTTGACCCTAATAGAATCTGCATACTGTCATCGTTGCAGGAATGTGTTTCCGACAGGAACAAGACTGCCTTGCTTTCTATTCCGGCAGCTGCGCAACATTAGCCATCGTTCTTGCATCATAATTTTGTACATCACGAGGGGGGTTAGATGTCGGCTTCTGGCGTGATTCAATGATCATACTCCAGCTATGTGTTGTTCTCAAAAATGACAAAGCCAATTTGAAAGAAAAGGGGGCCCCAACAGGTACCGAAGAATCTGTGGAGCAAAGCATTTGGCGGGAAAAGCGCCGGCTCACGAAGACGTTCGGAATCTTCCCCTCGACAGGGCAGCACAGCGAACGGAGCACTCCGGGAATGACACAGCTAAGCCGGGTGTAAATTCGAGGTCAAAACGTCACGACAAGCGTCGGAGCGGTAGGCTGATTAGTAGTCGGTAGAGATCCACGTGTTCAAACGGTCACGAGATGAGTCCTCGAAAGAGAGTAGCACGGCAGCGACAAGGTGTCCGAAACGGGCCACTGAGAACAGGGCAAAAAGGCAAACCCAAAAAGGGGAGAAAGCAAACCACCAGAGTGGGGAAAAGAGAGAGAGAATAAAGCAAACCCAATACAGGGGCGAGTATACGACAATAGGTCGGAACGAGACACACAAATAGTGGTTATACTCTGAGCGCCACAAGGGTGGGTAACTATACGTAAACAACGCAGTCGTCACTCCACTTGGAGGTGAACAATCCGCGAAGGCGTGATAGTTACAACCAGAAATCCCTTGCTTGGCGAGGGGCAGTTTACTTGGGGGAGCGGTGCTCAACCCTCTAAGTACTGAGCTCGGCGCACCACTGACAGTGGGTGCGCCGGCGAAATAAGCTATAAAATATCTAAATAAATACAGCAATGCTGGATGCACTGCCTCCAGCATGTCCGTGCTACACGTGTGCTATTCACACCCGCTAAGCGGCGCCTCAAGCCGTGCAATCCACGTGTACATGTGTGGAAATTACTTCAGCGAGGCGAAACGCTAATAGCGGTGTAACTCATATATAACTACTAACGCATGATGCGGAAATTAACCAAGTACCTCAAATCGCCTCCAAGGAATGTTTTCCTTCATATCCTCCTCCTTAAGAGTGAGCCACGGCGTCGCGATGGCGGGTCGAACTCCCAACCGTGGGCATAAAAGCGCATCCCCGAAGTCTTCGGATTCCATCTTGCCTCGCGAAGATCAAGTCACTACCACTCGACAGTGCAAACCTCGCTCCAGCGACGATCAATCCTGTTCACAACAGTCTTCAACTCGCTCTCGCGGTGTTATTACCAACCTTCCCGTTCCTCGAGTACCTCGCACGATGAGCGGTCAACCTCCGAACTCGGGATACTTCTCCGGATTTCGTTCGGTGCCTCTTCCGCAAGGCGGCAATGTTTCTGGGGCGTCCCAGAGACTCAACGCCAGTGGCGGGCACATTCTCCCTCCGGGGCAGCAGCCCCATGGTCACGTCATGCATGACGTGCCGTGGCCTTCCTAAGACGAGCTAGTCAGGCTGAGTCCTCGCGTTCACGCGCATATCTTCCGGGCTGCTCCGTGGTTTCATCCGACAGCCGTTTTCAACGAGGAGCTTATCGTGTCCTATGCAGACGGTACTGATCGCCTTCCTGGTAATCTTCCGGCGTTAGTCACCACTTCGTGGGATTGGCGTCGACGGGTTTCCGTTCCCCCTCACGCAATCTTGCAGCGTTCCGGCGAGTCGCTGGCTTCCGCTCAGGCGGCATTGGTTCGCTTGGGCTATGCGCGGCAGAGCCGGGCGAACTTCGAGTTCCAAATTCCTGATTCCATCAGCTTTGATCTCCGGTTGTACCGTATACAAGGCGAGATTTCGCATTGCGCCCGCTTGGTGGTGGTTGAGACTTACTGCTGGAGAAGACGTCCTAATGTACGCCAGGAGGCGGTGTGTTGGATTCATCCAATCATCCGGGCGGAGTTCAGGTATCTTCGCCGGGAGTCCCGTTCGCGGTGGTTACAGAACTTCATCCGCAATGAGCGTCGTGCGCGTTCCCGTTTCAAGTTTCTAGTCCCGTATCAAAACACGGAGATCAATCGAATCCGGCACAATCACCGGCTGGGCCTTTACGTTCCCATTCTTACTTGGTGGTCCTCGGTGGAGGTGTGTCGCGGGTGCTACGTTGAGTTGCCCCCGGTCGTCTCCTATCTGGGCTCCTGCCTCATCGAGGATCCGTATTCCTGACTGTGGTCCGTGGTGCTCACCGAGTGGGCAATCCGCACTGCGGCTTATCTCCTATGGGAAGTATATGACCAGTATCGACTGTGGTATTTCCCGCCTCGCCTTCGGGCGTGCATCCGAGAACTCTCGTTGCGGGTCTTTCTGGGAGGTGAAAACAATGCCGAAGAAGTTCTTCGGCTCCTCGACGTAGTCGACCCAATTGATTGGGCCAGCGTGCCCTTCGCTCAGAGCGGCCGCCGTCACGAGGACGACGGTTTTGACCGGTCTCCGGGACGACGCACGCTCTTGGCGGGAGACATCATCTTTTTCAATCCCTGGGAGGTGCAAGAGATCACCGCAGCTGAAGCAGCGGCTCTCCGGATGGCTCCGAGGTATACCCCTTACGGGCATCTCGTTGGCTTCGTCGACGCTGACAACTTTTACCACGCCTACGGCGGTGACGACGACCAAATGATGGACGACGAACCCGAGGTGAGGTATGATAACGACGTAGTCGAAGAGGTTCCTTCCGCCAACGCGGCTGAGCCGACCTCCAATGACACGACAGCGCCGGGAATGGCGACGGCTGAGCCGGTGAATCCACCCGCGCCCGAACCTTCGTCGGTAGGTGCCGTAGTGGCTTCCCTTCTGGACGAACCAGATGTGATCGAGGTGCCTGCCATCCTCCCCTCTGGGGGTGGAACCGGTGAGGCGGCTGTGATCGCCCAGTTCCTCCGAGGAGTTGGACTTTCCGCAACTGTCGCGAGCGGGGACGTCGCCGCAATGCGGGACGCGTTGGCTGCACGCATTACTGGTGGATCCAATCTCAGCAATGGGAGTACTGGTGACGGCGCTCCGGGCCCCTCCAACCAAGGGTCGGGGGCTTAGTCCATCTTCCAACTGATTCCCGCTATGCAGTGTTGTTGTACGATATAGCCTTGATGGCCATTAAATCTACTTCCGTCTTTGACGTATATTTTTCCTTTCCCAAGTGCCAGCTTCGTCTTCTCCCACTCCTCAAATTCCTTCTAGGTGAGCTAGCCTCTTCCACTTCGGGGCGTGTTATCCCACTTGGGCGTTGACAATTTTTGCCGGGAGACCCGTGAGAGTACGCTGATGGTACTGCACCACTTTCGATCGTGGGAGATACTCGATTGGCTCATCCGAGTCAGCCTCGGGTCCGTAGCCGTACCAACGTACAAGATACTGTATATAACCCAACGGGTGGTATGAGTGTTCTACTATGTGGTCGACTACGAACTCCTGTCGGAAGACTTCCCGGCCTTGCCGTGTGATTACGACATCCTGCTTCGGAGAGCTCTCCGGCGGCTTCACCGTGTGTGGCACTGCGTCAGTGCTCCAGTTAGACCGTGTTGTGTCCAACAAGGTTGGTGGCACTGTACCTTCGCGGTGTGGTCCCCTACTTGGGTCGGTGGTCACGCGTCTCGCGGTGTTGGTGTTCCCGTTTCCTTGTTCCGGTAGAGTTCCTTCTCCCGCGGGAGTCCCAGGTGGGCGTACCGCAAGTTTGCGTGGTAGCGACCGTTTCGACGGAGTTGTGTGTGGCGTCGAACGCGCTCGCGTCAACGGTAACCCTTATTGAACCGGTCTCGCCGTGGTGGAACGTGATGTTGTCAACGGGTGGCCGTCATTGGTCTGCGCCGTGGCGTATGCCGCCTACGTATGCACGGGAGGTGTCAGCTCGGTTTGTCGACGTGGTTCGCTCGCTGAGCTGATCTCCCTCATAGGTGTAGTCCGTGTGCTACGGTTGGCACTTCCCTGCTGGGCATTTAGCGACGTGTCCACGGTCTGGCCCGCCTCAAGCGTGTTGAGCGACTTAGTCTCCGACGACTCTTCTCCGTCTTGAACGTGCGAGCTCAACGGCGCCTTTGGCAGTGTTTCCACTCCGCTATGCAACGTAATCACTCCCGGCGCGCTATGCGGCGTAGGCAACGGCTTCGCCCGTAACGACTGAGTCTCCTCGGTCTTGTCCCGCACGGCGGTAGTGTCTGGTGACAATTCCGCTTCTGCCTCGAGAGGCGAAGAATTTGATGAGACGCCGGGCTCCCAAGAGGGCTTTGCTTGCGCATTAGCGCTGTCTCTCCTCCGTGCCACACTGTGTTACTCACGCGACAGCGCGGAAGCATGAAGATTAACGAGTCCCCCTTCTTAGATGGAGCGACATGGGGAGTGGGTGTCAACGCGCCAAGGCGGCGAATAATTACGCCACGTGGCGGGGCTTCAGACAGCGAAGCACCAGGGCGCGTAGAGTCCGATAAAATCGGCAAATCCGAGAGTCCCCTATTAGGTTGTGGTACCTCCTAAGGACCGTCGATCGGGGGTGGATGAGGTGTGTCTGTAGTATTCTTTTCCGCTCTGCAGTAGAATGTCCACTTGATGGGTCGTTTCTCGCAGGCAGGGGTTCAAAAACCACGCGATCGCCGGAAATGCGTTCGTGTTGCTGACCCATCTCCACTACAACCAGTGTCAGATTCCACCGCAATTATCTTGAAGGGACCGTCGGCGATGGGTGAGAGCTTGTGGCGTTTCTCCTTGCCTGGGTTCCAATACTCCTTACGGATGAACACATAGTCCCCTTCCTTAAGGGCGGGTGGTCTTCGAGGGGCTCGCTCATCGGAATCACGCTTATATGCCGCTTGTGCCCGGGCCATTGACCGTTGTGCTGAAGGGACCAGCTTGGTAAGCCATGTCTTCCAGATTTCCCTGTATCCCTTCGTCGAAGGAAATTGATCCAGCGTTGGCTGTGCTTCGAGCGCCACGGGCGGTGGGGTGAGAGACAGAACCAATTCAAATGGAGTCAATCCCGTAGTACCGAGTATCTGAGCGTTGTATGCGAATTTCAGCGCATCGATGAACAGGTCCCAAGTGGTGGGGTGATCGGCTACGTATGAACGGAACGCTGCTAACAGCGTCCGGTTAAACCGTTCAGCCTGCCCACTACACTGGGGGTGGTAGGTTGTCGTAAAGAGATTCTTGACATCCAGAACTCTGCATACATCCCCGAAGAACTGGGAGGCAAACTGTTTCCCGTTGTCCGAGAGTAGATTCACCAGTGGACCGTAGACGAATGCCGAACGGGTGACGAATGCTGGCGCGACCGTCAGTGACGTGATTCTCCGTAATGGTACGGTACGAACGAGCTTCGAGAAACGATTCGTGATCAAGAGTAGAAATTTGTTACGCCGCTTAGTAGCGAGGAACGGTCCCAAAATACCGATGGCTACGAATTCCAGGGGCGCCCTTGCGGGGAAGAGCTTTAACTTCGTCGCATGGTGGCGAAGCTTGACGTGATTCCGAGCACACTTGAGGCAGAACCGCACAGCTGCGTAGCAATCTACAGCCATTGCTGGCCAGTAGAATTTCCTTCGCAATGTAAGGTACAGTTTCCGTCCTCCGACGTGACCACTAAGTTTGGCATAGTGTGATAAGTGTAACACCCGAGATTGTAGGTCGTGTGGCATCACTATTTGTGGGTTTCCAGTTACCGTGCGAACGAGATATCCAATATCATTCACCAGAAAGGGGAGATCAGCTCCTCCATTGAGTTGCGCCCGAGTCTTCGTGCAGTAAAGATCGCTGAATTGTTCCCTAACCATCTCCTCCGTTGTGACGGGTACGAAGTTCCCTGGTAGGGGGTTCGCACTTTCGCTGACAGCGAGTAGGTCATCCAGTTCCTGGTCATAATCCAGTTCGTCTGGCCATTCCTCTCCGATATCATCCAGTTCACCTGCGGTGTAGTCGTCAACTGCGAAGCAGGGTATTTCCTCGTCATCGACGGCTAAAGCTTCCCCTGTGGTGGGTAGGCGAGAAAGGGCGTCGGCTTGTGTATTGTTGACGCCCTTCTTGTCGGCGACGTCGAAGTCGAACTCTGCAAGACGCAGCCTCCAACGCATTAAGCGGCCTGAAGGCTCCGATATGGAGAGTAGCCATCTCAATGATGGGTGATCCGTGTAAACGGTGAAATGAGCACCCATGAGGTAGAGGCGTAGTGTGCATAATGCCCACACAACTGCAAGACATTCCTTCTCCGAGACGGATTAATTCTTCTCATGCACGTTCAATGAACGGGACGAGTACCCAATTGGCTTGCGTTCCCCCTCCGGGGTGGTTTGAAACAAGGCGCAGCCTACCTGGTAGTCACTAGAATCCGTGTCCACGGTATATGAAAGTCCCGGTTTCGGTAGTGACAATACTGGTGCCGTGGTTACAGCCTCTCTGAGAGAGTTAAAAGCTTCCGTCTGAGTAGACGTGAATGGGTCCAACTTAGGCGGTTGACCCTTCCGCAGAAGCGCGTTGAGAAGTGCCGCAATGTCCACGAAGTTGGGAATAAACCGTCTATAGACGTTGACTAATCCTAGAAAGGATCTCAGTTCAGTCTGGTTAGTCGGTTCCGTGGCCTGTTTCAGCGACTTCACACGAGCTCCCTCGATCATGACACGTCCTGGACGGATTATGTGACCCAGATACTTGACAGTATCCGTGAAGAATTTGCATTTCCTCAGCTTGAGTGTCACTCCGGCGTTCCGTAACGTGGCCATTATGTCTCTCACATGTGTGAGGTGATCATCCAGATTATCTGAGAATACAATGACGTCGTCAAGGTAGACGAGACAAGTACGCCACTTGAAGCGGGCCAGTAGGATATCAATAGCACGCTGAAAAGTAGCGGGAGCATTGGTTAAACCAAAAGGGCATCCGTTTAAAACGGTAGAGGCCAGAATGGCAGACAAACGCTGTCTTGTCCTGATCCTCCTTTCTCACTGGAACCTGCCAGTACCCCCAGTTAGCATCCAATGCCGTGAATACTGTAGCATTTCCGAGAGAATCGATGTATTCATCCATGCGTGGAATAGAGTACACGTCCTTGACGGTAAGAGCGTTTAGACGACGATAGTAGATACAGAAGCGCCAGGAACCATCCGGTTTCGGAGCCAGTACCACTGGTGATGCCCACGGCGAATGTGCCGGTTTTATAACTCCTGCACGGAGCATCTTGTCCACCTGAAATTGTTCTTCTTCTCTGGCCTTGGGCCCTGCCCTGTATGGATGTTGGGCTACTGGCCGAGAGTTCGGAAGGAGATCAATCCGGTGTTCCGTGGTATTTATCTATCCGAGAGAACCATCCCACATTGTTGTGAACTCACGAAGCATATCGCGTATTCGTTTGCGGTGTGTCTCTGGAACATGTCCGAGGTCGAGTTCTTCCAATTCCTTCACTGGGTCCAATTGGTCGTAACTCGTCGGAACGCGTGTCTTCTCTGTCTTAACAGGTTGCTGACCCGAGAGACTCGGCGACGGAGACGAATGAGATTCAGACTCCTCCCCCTCCTTAGAGTGAACGATTCCGAGCACATCGGCAGCAGTCATCTTCGTCGGTACCAACGCCGTTGGATGCGGCATGACCGAGCCAATTACTTGGTTTTTCACCAGATACTGGGTTGTTTTGCCTAGATTGGCTATCAACACGTAAAACGGATTATCCGGTTCCACCGGAACCACTCCATTAGCAATGGCAAGAGAGTATTTATCATACAACGACCGCAATGGCTGGAAGATTCGTAAGCCCTGTTGACGGGAGTTCACCTGTACCCAGACTTGAGACTCTGGAGGCATGCGTGTCGCGGAGGCAACACGAAGCTTCGTAGATTCCTGAGAACTCGGTGGTGCTTCCTGCGCCCCAGGTAGAGGTACATGCTTCTTGGAGGCATGCCTCAAGGGAAGACGAACAATCGGCACGGACGAACCATCTTCCATTTCAACACGCCTCTGGCGGGGCCTAATGGCATCGACAAAGCGGTCGCAAAAGTCACACCCCAAAATGACTGGGGCGGCCAGGGACCGACAAACAACAAAGTCGAGCTTCGCCACGCATGAGCCCAAGCGGATTACCAACTCGATGTATTCTACCGTTGACAACGAGTTGTTATTCGCGTCAGCGGCGTCAAGAATGTCGCCACAGCGAATGTGTGACCGCAAGGCGGGTGGCAATGCTGTCTCAAAAATGAAGTTCGGACCTGCGCCTGTATTTAATACAGTGAGATAATGCACCATAAACTGGGGTGAAAGGCCAAGGTCGACATAGACCTTGTAATTGCGTTTGGCCATCACCATAACTCTATCCGGGAACCGGTTATTTCTTACCCGTATCCACGGTCGATGAAGAACACCAAGGTGATCTGAGTTCACGTCTTCGACGTTCTGTTTCCTCGAGAGATTTCGGACCTGGGAGCGAGGTAGGGACGCCTCGGGTGCCTTCAGCCTCAACTCTGAGGGCGCCTCTCCAAGAGAGGAGACTCCCACAATTAGTTTTTCTGAGCAGATTCCGCCTGAGGCGTGTGCTCAGTGTTCTGAACCATTGATGCCTGGACACCAGCGGCAGAAGCGTCCGCAGCAGCGGTTGAATTTCCCTCCAGAGGGGTACGGGGGTGAGAAGTCACCATGTTCTGGGCAATCGGAGCCGCAATTGTGCGTGGAATATCCATCTTCACGCGGATGTACGATGCCATCGGAACGGAAGCCTTCTCTTCGGAGAGAGGGCTTCGTAGTTGGCGATGAATTGCGCCCATTCACGCATGGTTAAAACGCACTGCGAAGAAGTATGCCCTCGCGTATAGCAGAGGTGACAGATCAATCCAACAATGCCATTGAAGTTCCGATTATTCGAGAATCGCACCACCGGGCGGGAAGCTTGCGAGCCAGGCCGTGAGGCCCGGGTTCCACCGTTCTCATATGACAGTCGAGGCGGTCGAACTCGGTTCGAATCTGCATACAGCAGTGTATCGTCCGGAGCCGTCTGAAACGAGGCATCCGTGCTTTAAGGAAGCTGCGCTGTCGGGATTGAAAGCACGTCGCTACGGGCAAAGTGCACCTGATCATACTCCTTTTGGGAGTGTTCATCAGCCAGCATTGACGCCGACGGGGTTTCGGATTCCAACATCAATGCTTTAGCGGACTTCAACCGGGTACCCGGGACTCGTGCACGTAGCGCATTGCCTTCGGCGCCTGCATACTGCACTAGCTCCAAGTACGTAATCATATGGTTCTCCTAACGGCGACGGGCCATTAGGGTCCGTATAGCCGGGTCTAGTCCATCAACGAGCATTGTACAACGCTCTTGAGCGGAATAAACATTGCCACAACGGTGGAAGGCCTTATTCAGGCGCACCGAGTAATCGGTTTCCGTTTGGCCGGGGCGTTGTTTGGTGTCTCTCAGAGCGAGGAGAGCCGACTGGATGGCGGTTCCAGTGGCATATGACCTCAGTAGATACTGAACTGCTTCAGGCCAGCAGGTAACCCCTCCTTCAGAGGCGCGAGATGAACCTCTTACAGAGTTGTACTGGTCTTCCGCACGTCCGCGTAGAAAATAGGGCAGCGCGACAAACGCCTGTCCTTCATTCATCCCAAGGATATCGGCTTCCGCTACAAAGCGTGATAAGAAATCCAACACCAAGATAGGATCATCGCCTGTAAACAGTTGATTACGGAGCGACAGCTGCATCCGTTTGATACAGTCTTTGACCTTTCCCGTTCCACGGGAAGTTTTATCCAATGAGACGTCCTCCAAACGGTAATACTGGTATGACAACAGCTTCTTGTAGAGCAGGTTGGTAGGCTTCAACTTCTTTAATCCGGAGTGCTTCCTTCCCTTCGAGCGGGCGCGTATCACACCTTGGGTGGCTGATGACCGCTTTGAGCGTGACGAACGCTCACGAGGGGCTTCTTCTACCGACGAGTCGGACGAATCATACCCAGTTGACCGGCGTGAAGAAAGAGAAGATGCTGACGAATCAGAGTCGTGGTTCTTCCGCTCCTTGCGTGCTTTGGATCCACTGACCTTCTTGTCATGGTGTCAAACAGCAACTGGCTCAGCCGTGCGATTGGCTCCAACCAGGACGGTTTGTTCCACCGTTTCTAGACGGGCGCGGAGGCGAGTAAACTTCTCAGCCACGTCCTCCACGAGATTAGCGGGTCCTCCGAAAGCTTCCAAGAGGGAGTTGACATCACCACGCAATACGCGGAGATCCTCAGAAAAGTCCTGCAAAGCAGTGTCATTCACCTTCTTTCGAAGTAGCGACAACTCCTTAGCAAGGGTAGCATGGGCAGCCCGCACAGAGCGGAACTGCTCTTCCACAGTTAAGTGGGGGGTGTCATTGACAGTAGTCCTCAGAGGTGCCTCCGGAGTGGGAGCTACGGAAGGTACCGTACCTCCTACTATAGGGGCGGGACCAGCAACGGCAGGAGCAGGTCCATCATCTCGATGAGGGTTGATCAACGACGTGGGCGGAAGTCTAGTGGTCGTCGGCACAGCTTCAGTAGCCGGCATCCCTTCGTTCCGGGACCGTGAACGGGTGCGGATCCGTGACGGAAGTGGCGGATCCGATCTTCCAGTCTGACTGCGTGTCTTCCGACGATCTGACAGCGTCATGACAAGAACAACCGTACAACGGGATAATCGACAGCCAATTGCCGGGACTCCCAATGACCTTCCAAATGGAGACAAGGGCAAAAGACCTAACCTCGCCACGAGTGAATTCGCGAGTG